>WBND01001133.1:0-17552 GCA_013398595.1 Tychaedon coryphoeus
CATCCCCAGCACAGAGCATCCCCAGAGCCCCAGCACAGAACATCCCCAGCACAGAGCATCCCCAGCACAGAGCATCCCCAGAGCCCTGGGTCACAGATCCACCCCCTCCAAGAGCCACATTCCAGGTGGGAACCACACCTGACCCTCCAATTTCCCAACTCCAGTCCCTGTCAATACAGAGGCAAAAATGAAATTTCAGTATAATCAGCCAGGTGCAAGTCTCCTGCTAAATAAATAAACCTCATGAAACTACAATTATTAAACTAAATGCATTGCACTCCACAAGCTGTTCATGAACTGGATGCCAGCTTAAACTGATAATTCTCTGCATGGAAAATTTCAGCAATAATATTTTTTTTCCTGCTAACAAGGCCTGAAAAAATAGCATGGCACTGATATTCTGTCACTGTACCTGGATCTGCAAAGTTCAACAGGAGAAAGTTACAGGGATAAAATTCCCACAGAACATTTTGGAATTCAGAGCTGTCAGTCAAGTCACAGAAAACAACCCATATGCTGTGTAGGCACTGATGTTTCATCTCTCACTTCTCTCAGCTATCCTGAGCTGAGAGTTATCATTTCAGCTTACTGGAAAGTACTTGATGCAGTTCCTTTTAAAATATATTTTGTTGGAAGTTGTTAGAAAATTCAATAAAGAGACTTTGATCATGATCCATTCATTGACTTTCTTGGACTAACTTTTATATGGGATTTAAAGTGGATTTGAAGCTTCTGTTTCAAAAGCAAAGCATATTTTCCAAATTCCTGCAGTGCCTCGTGGCATCAGCTTTGCTTTTGAAATAGAGAATGAGGATGCAGAGATATTAAAGCTAAGCTCAGAGAAACATGATTTTCACCCCCTCTAGAAAAACAGGAACATCCTTACTCTTCCTTTGAATACATAATTAGTGCTAATTGAAGAGACATGTCAGAAATGCATGCAGCAGGACAGAGGGCAGAATGCAGAGGAGAGAATTTTCCTATCAGGGCCAGGGACAAGCAAATGAAGAGCTGCAGTTTTTCCTCCTCCTGATCCTCCTGCCAGAGGCAGGGCCTGCAAGTGGCCATACACAGCCCCCATCAATCCTCCTCACTCTCTTTGGCAGTAAGTGCAGGTATCCCTCAGCTCTGTACACATCCTCATCTCCAAATTAGCTGCATGTGCACAGACAGGCTTTTTGCACAGTGAGCAAAATTTCCATTGAATTGTCAAATTTGTATTCTTAATAAAAGAGGATGTCCTTCCTTGAAAAGCACAATAGTTCCTTCAAACATTTATCATGAAAACTGAAGCACTGTGAGTGTCTCAGAGATAAAACCAGCTTTTTTTGGGCCAGCACAGAGATCTGGAGGAGTTCTCCTGCCCCAGTCTGGGGTCAGCCCCAGCACTGCCTGGTCCTGTGCCACGACTCGTGTGTGACACAAACCCAAATATTTCCTGCCATTAGTGTGTGCTCTGCCCCAGCTCTGCCTGCACACGTTCAGTCTGGTTAACTCAGTTCCTCTCTCTTGCCATTTAACCAATGTCCCACTGTGATAATTATGGGATGGACTGTGGGTGCCAAAGCCCAGCTCCTGTGGCAGGGCTGGGTTTCCATCCAGGAATGGTCCCTGGGAGGGCTCAGGGCTCCTCGGGGCTCTGCAGCTCCTGCAGTCCAGGGCTGGGCTGGGCTTGTGTCCTGCACTGCAATGCCCCAGAGCCTGGCAGCTTTTCAGTGTGTTCTACAACTGTTTGTGCTACCCAGCTAAAAAAACCAACAGAACAAAACAAAAGGCTGGTAAAAGAGACAGTTAAACGACTTAGGTTGAGATGCTCCATAATTTATTGCAGATCTATGAGAGAACACTTGTAGAACCCATTTAATTCATTTAATAGTAATGCAAACATTGATATAAATTAAAACTCCAGAACGCTTTCTCACATCTTTTCTCTCCCCATGAGAGGTGAATGAAAATGATTTATTACCCATAGATTATAATTGCTTAAAATAGGTTATGATGTAAGAAAAAAATCTAATCCCTTCTACCAGGCAGGAGCAAAATTCTACAGACAGAGAAATTACATCTAACACCAGTGTGTTAAGGAAGAAACATTCTTCTTCTCCCTTTGGGGAAGCTCTAAGAACATCTTTTTAGAACTGTCAAAATTCACAAGCTGTAATAAATTATTCTTTTTCATTACCCATTTATTAAGCAGGCTGTTTGGTATAATAGCAGAAAAATTCTGTCTAATTTTCACAGCATTACACTACTGTGATTTCTCATTTGAAGCAGCCGGTTATCAGGAGCAGGGATGTGTTTCACTCCCTACACTGGGACCATCTTCCCTCTGAATTCTGATGAGCACAACCCCTGAAGTGTGTCAGGCTCTGCCTGGCAGAGGGCTGGGGGCACTGCCACAATAACAGTTATTATTGAGGTGGGCATCAGGTGCAAAGCTTAGTGTGAGCTTAAACCGAAAATCTGAAGAAAAGCAGAACACCAGAAATTTGGGAATGTTGTAAATGCTGGCTACAGGATGCTGCAGGGATCTCATTAACTGCAATGCTAATGTGAAATTCTGAAACTTTATGCTGGATAAATGGATAAAATGCTGGTTATGGAGATGAGAGACCTGGAACAGGGTTCTGGCTCTCTCACCAAGCTCTGCATGATTCTGAGAGAGTAATTTATTCAATACTGCCCTTTAATAGATCACAAGCATATATATACTATCATTAGATGGCTATGGTTTATATTTTATATATCTATGTTTGTGTATATATATATATATGTATATGTATGTAAAATGGTACAGGTGTACTCAGGGTAAATCTACCTCACCTGGTGGTGAAACACCAATGACTTTGCTTTCATAAAATGAAAGTAAAAATACATATTATTTTTCCTCTGCTGGTTTGCTGAAGCTGTAGTGAGAATGCACACTGTGCCCTAGGTTTATTGTGTGTAGAGGGATCTGGTGATTATAATGGCTTTATTTAGAGCAGTATTATTATTATTATTATTCTCAATTGTCATGGTCCTCATTGCATTCATCCCCTCATGCTCAAAGCCCAATTCTGAGCTATAACACCAAAAACAGAACTGCACTTCCCCATTGGATGCTGAGCAGGCCCAGGGAGTGTCTGGCCAAAGGAAACTCCTGCAGGTCCCACAGCATCCCAGTGCTGCCCCTGAGCTCACCTGGGGCTGCACACCTGGGGCTGCACACCTGGGGCTGCACACCTGGGGCTGCACACCTGGGCCACACAACTCACAGTGCAGCCAAAACCAGGGGTGCAGGAGCAGAGGGATAGAATGATGGCTGCAAACACATTTTTGGGAGGCATTTGTGAGCCCTGCTGTCCCCTCCAGCCCCCAAAAGGGACATGCAATGGAAACAGAAAGAGAAAATAAAAGCCACCTATCTCCTACAGCCTGAATGGCAACAGCAGGCAGGAATGCTGGCTCTGGGTGGAAATACATAAAAAATGTGGTTCTAAAGCCCACATTGTATCTCCACAGCCAGCAGTGACACAAAGCTGCTTTCTCCAGCTAGGAAGTGGATTACATTTTTATAACTAATCCCAGCTCTTGGACTGAAAAGATTTGCTAAGCCCCCCTCGCTACTTTTTCTTTTAGGTCTGTGCACTCCCAAGGCTTCCTTCCACCTTCTTCCTCCTGCTTCCCAAAAGTAAATGCATGGCTGTGTTTTTGTGTTTTTGAACTTACAGTACGTAACTTTGTTTGTGCCTTGCATTGTAAAACAGGATTCACAGACGGGAAAAAAACCCCAACACCCAAACAACTCAGTGCTTCACTGATCCATAAAATCATTATAGGCAACATTTCAGCTTCAACAAGTGCCAAAAATTCTCCCCCCTCCCCGAATATAAAAATAAAGCAGAAACAAAAATAACAAGGCTATTAATCTTTCATTAAGTTAAAGGGATGAAAAGGAATCGCTTAAAGTATCATTCTTTACTTGCACCACAAGATTGGATGCCCCCTGCTAACTTCAAAGGCTCTAAAAGAAGCTGGTTAATATTGTTGGCACAGAACCAGATTGTGGTTTATTTTAGTTTTTCTGATTTTTTTTTTCAACAAAAGAAAACATTAAGGGTTGGACACTGATTGCTGAGGAACAGCTATTGAAAGAGGAGGCCTTTTGTGCTGCTACCAGTAATGTGTCAGTTTTCAGACATGTAAAAGCTGCTCAAGAAATGGTGTCAGTGTCTGCACAAGGGCTGAAGTCTGTGCCACTGCTCCTGTTTGCTCTGTGCCTTCAGCTCAGACACAAATCACTGCTTCTCCTGCATGCCAGAGCGCTTGGACCAGCAGCAGCTCTGGTGAAATATGAATTTATGCATCCCAAGAGAAGTAACAGCTCCTCCAAAGGCACAGAGTGCCTCACCTGCTGCCCCACACTATTGCTGCTCCGTTTTCCTTCCTCCCCTGCCCGGAGTTTGTGTCTATTGCAAACAAAGAGTTGTGCTGTGACATCTCTGTGTGGTGAATCTGTTTGTGCAGGGTTTGTGCACAGGGCAGGGCAGCTGCAGGTCCAGGGGTGAGTGACAGGGGAGAGGGAGGAAATGCAGGTGAGCACAAAAAGTGGGGGCTCCTGTGGGTTTGAGCTCTGTAATTCCTTGGGCTGGAGCTCCTCAATTCCTTGGGTTAGAGCACCTCAATTCCTTGGGTTTCAGCTCCTCAATTCCTTGGGTTTCAGCTCCTCAATTCCTTGGGCTAGAGCACCTCAATTCCCTGGGTTTCAGCTCCTCAATTCCTTGGGTTAGAGCACCTCAAATCCTTGGGCTGGAGCACCTCAATTCCTTGGGCTGGAGCACCTCAATTCCTTGGGTTTCAGCTCCTCAAATCCTTGGGCTGGAGCACCTCAATTCCTTGGGCTGGAGCACCTCAATTCCTTGGGTTTCAGCCCCTCAATTCCTTGGGTTTCATTTGATCTGTTGTCATTCAGTCCCCTAAGGCAGCACTGCTGGATCTGCCCTTTCCACTCCATACTACCAAATAAACCAGATACATCCCATTTGTCCCTGGGAAGCTGTTGTTTTTTTTTTTTTTTCTTCTTACATCAGCCATAACAACTGCAAATACATTTGGCTACATTCCCCAAATGTATTTTGCCCAGCATCTCCCTGTCATGCTTCCATCCATTATCTCTCCTAGCTATTCCCTCTGGGCCAGATTCAACATCCAGCACAAAATTCACATGTAATCCACCAGTGTTTGCATAAGGTGTATGTACATTCTTGCATATGCCAAATATGACAGATGTCTGAAATTCCTGTTTTAAACCCTTTTCAGGAGAAGTCTATTATACTGCTGCTGTGATGGATAATGTCCCCCTGACTTCTAATAAACTCTGTATTTTATTTGTCTGAGCTAGTCCATAAATTTCTGGCTCAGGAGGAGGGGGCATGGCTATTATCTCTTTTGGGTGTTTTTCAAGAGGAAGCACACATTTCCTGACAAACAGCAAATGGAGCTGGTGGCAAGGCAGGTTGCCCAATGCCTCCTGTTATGAGCCACCTTTCAGCTCCTCTTAGTTCTGCCAAATTGTGTCTGTTTGTCCTGAAATGTGTGATCTCAGCTGACTTCTTCAGTCATCTCTGGCACGAAGATGAAGGATCAAAAAAATTCTGGCAAGCAAAGTGGCAATAATGCTGTTATTTGTCTCCACAGAGCCTGAGTGTGTGAGTTCAGTGTTTGGAACCAGTGCTGCAGTGAGGAGTGCCACAGGAAGGTCCATTAGGGAAGGAATGACCCTGTCCAAAGCCAGCAGTGGTGTCCATTAGGGAAGGAATGACCCTGTCCAAAGCCACCAGTGGTGTCCATTAGGGAAGGAATGATCCTGTCCAAAGCCAGCAGTGGTGTCCATTAGGGAAGGAATAATTCTGTCCAAAGCCAGCAGTGGTGTCCATTAGGGAAGGAATGATCCTGTCCAAAGCCAGCAGTGGTGTCCATTAGGGAAGGAATAATTCTGTCCAAAGCCACCAGTGGTGTCCATGAGGTGGGAGGAGCACAGGGAACACCACACACACACAGGCAGGCCCTGAACCACTGAGAAAATCTGGCTTCTCTGGAAAAAAAAATGCAATTATGTAATTAAGAACTCTGCCATAATTTCTGAACAGCAGGAAGCTAGTGCTGCTCCACCAGCATCCCAACTCCTGGCACTTTCTTGTTTTTAAGTATCTGAGCTCAACCTGAATAATTTTCTTCTAATGTGCTCCTCTGTGTGTGCAATAAATAATGGCAACTAATGCAAACAATCCAAAATGGAATTATTGCATTGGAGCAGCATGTGAACTGCACCTGTCTCAGGTGGAATGGCTCCTACATAACAAAAGCAATTCCTTCCCAGAAAAATTAATCTGCTCCATCTCTCAGACTTTCTGCTGGAGTTCCCAGCTGGACAGGACAGGAGCAAAGTCCCCAGCAGTGTCTCTGCCAGGAGCTGAGCAGGGCTGCAGGAAAAGGACATCCCCTGGTGTCCTGCCTAGACGTGGGGTTTGTGCCATCCCATCAGCAGGGGATTTGTCCTGGTTTTTGTCAGCAAACCCCTGCAGAGGGACAGCTGGAGCCCCCAGCTGGCCCCAGTGGCCCAGGATGAGCCCTTGGCCAGAGGATTTCAGCATCCTCTGCAGTCTGGCTGCATCTCTGGGACTCTCACTGGATCCACGCTTCACTTGGGGGAATGTTTATCTTGAAAAGAAGGGGTTTAAGCCTGGCAAAGAAAAAATTCTTTTCAGGAGGGGAATGGCTGGTTCAGCTGGAGAGCTGCCTGTTCAGTGTTCTATTAATGATAAGATCCTAAAAGAGCTGCTCAGGGGTGAGCAATCTTGCTTTCCTTTCTTTCACTATCTCTGCTGAAGTTTCTTTTCCGCTTATGGAGAAGGGGAACGGTTTTCTTTTACTTTCTTCTTTCTTTTTTTCATTTTTTATCACCAACTTCAACCACAGGGTCAGCTTTGATTTGGGTGAGTCAAAAACATATTTATCTCTGAAATTCTCCTTCTGTGCCTGGGAATGAAGTGTTTCCCCTCTTCTCAGAAGAAAGAGATGTATTTTAAATAAAGGAAGTGCCAAAAAAAGAAAATACAAGGTAATAATAGCATTTGTTTTACCTGCTATATAGGCCTGATTTATATGTTGCTGGTGCCTATATGATTTTAAGAGCCTTCTTCAGTTTCTCCACGACAAGGTTTACAGTTTGTTTATAGAAAGATCTGTACTCCAGACTTTGTTCACCACTCTGCTCAGCTCAGTTCTTACAGCAGATAGGCTTGACCCAGCCCTCACCCTGCTTAAGATGTGTTTTATTTTTGCAGGCATTCCACAGTTGCAGGAAGCACTCGAGCCTTAATCTGGACCACTTGTTGGGTAGTGAAAGGAGCAAACCAGCCTGGGGAGCAATCCTCCTGGAAAGGTGCCGGGTTTGGGAGAGCTCAGCAGGCTGAGCATGCTGCAGGCAGCTCCGAAATCCCTTCCCTGGGGTGCCCCAGGGGAAAAGCCAAATGCAGAGCAGCAATAATCCTGGTCCTGCCTCCTCGGGCAGGTTTGGTGGAACAGAGATGTTTGGGATCCCTGGGAAGTGCTGGTGGCTCTCAGGGCTGCAGGAGCCCTGGTGCAGTGTGAACTCAGCAGGGTAAATTCAGCAGAGTGAATTCAGCAGGGAGAATTCAGCAGGGTGAACTCAGCAGGGTAAATTCAGCAGAGTGAATTCAGCAGGGTGAACTCAGCAGGGTAAATTCAGCAGAGTGAATTCAGCAGGGTGAATTCAGCAGGGTAAATTCAGCAGGGTGAATTCAGCAGAGATAATTCAGCAGGGTGAACTCGGCAGGGTGAATTCAGCAGGGTGAATTCAGCAGGGTGAATTCCTGCCCTGGCAGGGCTGGGCTGGGCTGGGCTGGGCTAGGCTGGGCTGGGCTGTTCTGTTCTGTTCTGTTCTGTTCTGTTCTGGGCTGGGCTGGGCTGTTCTGTTCTGGGCTGGGCTGTTCTGTTCTGGGCTGGGCTGTTCTGTTCTGTTCTGTTCTGTTCTGTTCTGGGCTGTTCTGTTCTGGGCAGGGCTGGGCCGGGCCGTTCTGTTCTGTTCTGTTCTGTTCTGTTCTGTTCTGGGCTGGGCTGGGCTGAGATGGGCTAGGCTGGCCCGGCCCTGGCTGGGGCTCTGGGGGTGCCACACGTGCCAGCAGGGCTTTGGAGCATCCCTGGTGCTGTGCCAGGGCAGCTGGGCTCTGCCAGGGCTCTGGGGGATCTCTGGGCAGCCTGGGGAGGAGCTCACAACATCCCAAACCCCAGAGCAAGCAGCGACTGCCTCCTCCTGCCTCAGCAGCCAAGCCCCCAGTGTGTCCTGCACACTCTAACTGTGTTTGCAGCAAGCACTGCCAATTCCTTCTCCTTCTTCCTGACAGCTTTCCTGCCCTTTGTTTGTGCATGGGGCTGCACAGCTCTCACTGAATCCCTCGGAGCAGGAGCATCCCCTGCCCAGAGCTCTCAGCCAGCTCTGTTTCCATTTACAGGCATGGCCAGAATTCCACACTGCACCAGGCTGCTGCCCGGGCAGGGAGAAAAGGGAATTCCTAAGCCAGGGAAACCTGCCTGGGGGAGAGATTTCTGCCCAAGCCACAGCACTGGAGCCTGAGCTATGCCCTGAAGTAGAAAGCTTCACATCCCTTCAAAAACTGCAGTTCAAAAAAACAAAAGAAGAACTATTGTGATTTCACAAAATTTCTTGTGAACTGTTTTTCCATGGAGTCCCATTAAGTTCTTGCCTGCACAGTTTGCATGGTGACAGTGACTTCAATAAATCAATTTTGTTCAGTTCTGCAAAAGATTTCCCTTCTGTCACTTTTCTGTTTGATCCATTTCAATTTAATTAAGGGGCCAAAATTTAAAGTATATTCTTTTCCATCTTGAAAAATAAATCCTTCATTGTAACTTTTCAGAAAATTGTCTAGCTAGGTCTTTATTTTTCATTTGGAATGAATCTGAGTTTTTATGCTCCTGAGAGATTGTTTAAGCAACCATCTCGCTAATCTGCTGTAAAAAACAATATTTTAAAGCTGCAGTTTGCTCTGAAGGAAGCTGGTTCAGCATGTAACTCTCTTCTGTCTTTGATGGATCATTTGCTCAGACAATGAATTCTGCTGGATCAGATAACTTTATGGCTTATGAAGTAATCACAGTGAAATAATGAGTTACTATATCACCATTTTTGCTTTGTTTCTCATTGCTTGCCTTTTACACTTGAAAAAAGTCCTTGAGTTCTTGGTTAGTCTTCTTGGCTTCAAGGACCTGTCTTTTGCCAGGCTGAGAGAAAAAAATTATTCAGATTCTTTACTTTTGATTCACCGTGGCTCTGAAATAATGAATGGTATCCTTCCCTATAATGACCCAAAACATCAAGGGTGGCTTCCTACTCCCTATGAAAAGACACAGGTCCAGATTTTCATTGGGATAAAAACTTGTTAATAAATTCAGCAGAGTGGCTCAGATGCATTCCCCTGTTAGACCTCCGACAGCAGAGTCACACATCTTAGGGAGAAGAAGAAAGGGAAGTAGAAACAGAGATTCATGGGAGAAAAAAAGGGGGGGAAATGTGATTTCAGGTGGTACCAAACAAAAGAAAAGAATGTTATCATCAGTCCTCTCCCACCAAATTTGCCTCTGCCTGGTTCAATGCTGGGCACTGCTCAGGTCAGGGATTCATTAAAATGCAATAAAGTGACAATATTTCTGAAAACATGGAGCCAGAGTGGAGCTGCTTGAAGAATTCTCCTTAAAGGGACTGATTCAAGCCCAACTAAGATCTTCTGCATAGATTTCAAGAGGCTTTCAATTACACCAGAACCCTGCAGGGCTGAAACAAATGCTGAGCAGGTGTTGGCAAGGTGTGTGAGGGCAGGAACACTGCTGCTGTGACAGAGATTATCATGGGCAGGAACAGTGCTGCTCTGACAGAGATTATCATGGGCAGGAACACAGCAGCACTGCTCTCATAGAGATTATCATGGACAGGAACACTGCTGCTGTGACAGAGATTATCATGGACAGGAACACACCAGCACTGCTCTCATAGAGATTATCATGGACAGGAACACAGCAGCACTGCTCTGACAGAGTTTATCATGGTTAGGAACACACCAGCACTGCTCTCACAGAGTTTATCATGGACAGGAACACACCAGCACTGCTCTCACAGAGTTTATCACACACAGAACACACCAGCACTGCTGTGACAGTTTATCATGGACAGGAACACACCAGCACTGCTCTCACAGAGTTCATCACACACAGAACACACCAGCACTGCTCTCACAGAGTTTATCATGGACAGGAACACACCAGCACTGCTCTCACAGAGTTCATCACACACAGAACACACCAGCACTGCTCTGACAGAGTTTATCATGGACAGGAACACAGCAGCACTGCTCTCACAGAGTTTATCATGGACAGGAACACACCAGCACTGCTCTCACAGAGTTTATCACGCACAGGAACACACCAGCACTAGGATCACACCGTTAATCACACCCTGTCCTGTTTATCACACAGGAACACACCAGCACTGCAATCACTGGCACAGGAACATCATCCTCTTCCCATGAACTCCCTGAAAGGAAAACTGGCACAGGTCTGAGCTTTGTGAAATGCTTGAAGAGTTAAAATCATCACAAGTTTCAAACTTGTTGTATCAAAACCATCAGAAAGGGCTGGTGTTTCCTTCTCACCCAGTACATTTTACAAGTGCTTGCCCTTTTCAGCTGCCCTTGCTTGTCCTATTCCCAGCACTGACCTCTACTGTCTGTGCTGGACTTGGGTATTATTTTTTACTGAAATGAGATCTCTTTAATCAGCTTTCAAAACATTGTGAACTGAAACTGCTCTTATTTAAAAGTTTAACTTTACTTTCATCAATTTATAATCAGAGTTCTTCTGGTATGTTTGATTCCTGACAAACAAGGATAAAAGTCTTGTGCCCCCATTGCTAATGAGATGATAAAACAGCAGGGATCAAGTTTTTAATTACTACAGGCTATGCACTGGAGAGGTACCAGTGATATTTTCTATTGCATGTCTAAGTTGTAACTTCAGGCTTATGACAGTCATGCTGTGTTCCTCTGCCTTTGATGATCACTCATCTTTGTCTCCTGAGAACACACAAAAATTTCTGAGCTGGGCTCCTGGGGGGCTTGCAATTATTGCTGTAACCTGGCCCAGGTTCCAGGGCAGCAGCAGTGTGCTCAGCCAGGATCCCGTGTCTGAGCTGCAGAGAGCACACACCAAACATCTCACACAATCTGCAGCCTCAATCTAGTTGTTCCTGCAATAATTATGCTTTTAATTAAGTGGGAGAATAATTTAATATTGTTCCCTTTTTTCCTTTTAGAAGCACAATCCGTTACCTTCTCATACATAAAGCATCAGGGCCACAGGCACACGGCAGCGCACGTTTTTGGCACTAGGGGACCCAGGTCTTGGAAAACTGGCAATGCAGGCATGTTTCTGGAAATTCATCATTCCCACCCATCTTTGTAAGCTTGTTGAGCGAGTTTTGTTTCCTTGAATAACTTTAATATTAATGCAAGAGATTAAAATGCATTTCTAAGTAACAAATGGTCTCGTTACCAGTCAGAGCTGAGGCTGATGATGCTGCAGACCTGTCCTTCCCCTCCCCAGAGCTGCAGATCTTCACCCCCCATCAGCCTGCGTGTGCTTGGCCATCACTGTGGCTATTGCAGTGCTTCTCCTCCCCTCAGAGGGTCTCACAAGGGAGGGAGGGGTCCCTTGGCTGCAGTGCCAGGGGAAGAGCCCTGGTGGTGCATGGGCACAGCAGGGCTGGGGCACAGGGGGTGTCTGCAGGGCACCCCAAAGTCACCTCTGCCACCTGCCCGGGGCCTCTGCTCTGCTCAGAGCACAGGAGCTGGTGAGAGGAGAGACCCCGAGGAGGAGCACTCACAGCATCTCCTCGCTGGCTGAGCCTCTGTGAGTGTTTTCTCTGAATGCAAGGCCGATGTTCTCATGGAGGAGTTTGTGGAATCTGAACATGAGCCCGCCACGTTTTCCAAATCAAGCAGGGGCTGCTCCCACTCAGGCCATGTACCCCCAAAACTTCCTCCAAAGCCACCCCTGCTTTCCTTGTGCCACAGCTGCACAGCTCTGCCACCCTTCCATGGCATCCTACAGACATCATTCCCTTTACATTCCTTTATGCTGAGAGAACACTCTGTGGAAAATTATTTCATCCCTGTTTCGTGTTGCCTTTTCTGTTTAATCTCTGCTTGATGTGGGAGATAGGTATGTCTCAGCCTTTTATCCAGCTAAAATGAAGCTGCCATTCCTTTCCTCAGCTCCTTCAGCTCACACTTCCCCTCTGCAGCTAAATCCCACCCCAGGAGAGTTTTCCCTCTGGGGAAGGAGTGAAGGCCACAGAAGCAGTGACATCTCCAGTGGAGTCAGCAAGGGAAAAAGATGAGCCTGGACTCAGGGGCAGGAGGTCCCCCTTGAGTGCTGAAATGCAAAAAATAAGAAACTGCTTTTTCTCTGCCTAAACTGAGATTTTACAGTGGCATCGTTTGTGTAAGGGTAAAATACCAAAGGACAAGCTTTTGTGCAGAGATATTGCAAAACACTGGGTGTAAGCAGCCCCTAATATATTCATTTCTGTGAGGACTGGGAGCTGTGATCTGCCTGGGGCCCTCCAGGGACTGCATGTCAGACAGATGCTGCAGGAATCAGAGCCCAGCTGACCCACTTCTCTCTAGCTGGAGGATAAAACCCCACTGCTCTGGTAGCCCCATCCAGCCTGGCTGTAAATCATCACTCTTGAGGAAAGCACGGGGGTAACACTCACTTCAAAAAGTACTTAAAAATCTGAAACTTCTGTTAAGTAACCAACCATGATTAATGCACTTGGCTGTAGAAATCAATTATGTTTTAAAAGCAGATCATGAAGGAGACTTCATCCTTGTTTTCTTTTACAACTGATATGACAGATCAAAAATGCTAACGCTACAAACACTGCACTGACTGGAACCCAAATATAGCTGAAATGCTCTGACTTATTTTACAAATGTAGGACAGGCTGTTTTTGTGTGGAGGCAATCAATGGCACTGCAGAACTTACAGCTCCTGTCAGCTCCAACCACTGCACTGGCAGAGTCAAGAGACATTTAATAGAACTTGAAATGAAGGTGACCATAAAATGTGTATAATCTAAACTGCAGAAATCCCTCCACTCTAATGATCTGCTCCCTAAAAAGAAAAATGTAAAGTGTTTAAAAGATTTAGCAAAATCTGTGCACAGATTTAATAAATCATCATGGGTATCAATTATATCTTAAAAATGGTGTACAGCTCTTATAACATCAAGGACTGGTTTTAATTACAGCTTCAGTGTAACTAATATTTTCTTAATTTTAATGAATGTTGTCCTATTATAGGATTAACTTGTGGTGAGGCTGAAGAAGCCATAAGTATTTTCAATTACAAGAATTGCAGACATTTGACAGGTACACCAATAGCTGCAGATTGTTTTGAAGCATGTTGGATTTTGGCCCAAATGCTGTTCCACTTTCTGACTCACTGAGTCACCCCATGGGAGTATGGCAAGTGACACTTGGCCTTTTTTCCAGAAGTGCAAAAAGTAAATATTGCAATAGGCTGCAAGGGCAAAGCTGTAGTAAATTCCTGTCTGTGCATGAGAAATTTGCATCATAAAATGACCCAAATAAATCATTGTAACTCTGAATAGGGAGGCCCATCAGTAACTGCAGCTCTGCAGGGTCCTGTGGCTCCTGCTCAGTTGTGTTTGCATTTGGTGTGTGCCACTGTGAGAGCACTGATGGAGCAGCAGAACTTCAGCAGCAAGGTGAGGTGTGCACTGGGATATTGTGAAAAGCTCAAAGGACCACCTGGGAGCCTCCTGAATCAAAAACAAAACAAAACAAAACAAAAAACAAACAAACAAACAAAAACAAACCAAAAAAGAAAAACCAACCAAAAAAATACCCCTGACTCTGCACTTCCCATCATAATTTCATCTCTGAGCCTGGAAAATGGGCTTTGGTACAGCACGAGCAGCTTCTCATGGCTTTCACACCGAGGCTCTGCCACTATGAAATTCTAGCAAGGATTCCAGCCCCAAATATTCATGTTCACAGAGAAATGAGTGCAGCTCTTGAGGCCACCCTCACCTCAAGCCTCATGATTTCTGCGTGCTACAGACAGAAACATTTGCATTTGGCATCTCATTTTTCTTCAGCAAATTTATTTCCTGGGACTCTTCCACTGGAAGAGCTGTAGTGTGTGCTGAGAACATTATTTTGCTTATACAAAAGGAAAACTGGATAATAGGTGCTTTTTATGTCTCCTGCTGCTGGAGAGCCATAATATTTAAGTCATAAATGGGCAAATGTCAAAGCAGGTCTCCTGCTGGGCCTGACTCCCTCTAATAATTAGGTGCTGTTTTATTGTTCTGTGGCTGAGTCCAGCTGTCAGCTGACACAACTGGAGATGGAGGGGCCACATTCCTCATCACCAGACAGCTCCCTTCAAAATCCATGGCTTATTTACAGCCCTCACATTTGCAGCATCAGGTTTCAGCCCTGGCTGTGCACAGCAAAACATCTCAGCCGATGTGACTGCACTCCCAAATGCAGGGTTTGACTGCAAAAATTTCTATTCATAAAAACAAGGGGGACCAGACCTTCCAATGAGTGGGCCTTGCCTTTTTCTCCCCCGTGCATGGGATCAGAAAGAATTCCTTGGAAAGAGGAGCTCTGTGGCTCCCAGCCACCACAGGAAACATTTGCAGCAGCAACCCACTAAAAAAAAAAAAAGTTAAAATTAGCAGCTTGTCAAAAAGCAATAAAAAATGAAAAAGTTATCTGCAAAGGTTGTTGGGAGCATGGGTTGGTGTCAGTGGGAATGAGGGGTTGGTGTCCATGGGAATGCCATGTTGTCAGAAAAAGGGTAAGAAACCAAAGCTTTTGATAGGAAATTCATTTGCCATGGCATTCTATTGGATATAGAAATTATATTTTTAAAAATTTAACTGGAAAGAAGGGCAATCACTAAATCAGTGAATTCTAGGGGTTTGCTAACAGCCATGCATTGAATCTGGTGAAGATGTTAATTCACTTTAGTGGTTATAGGAATAGGAAAAAAGCACAGTGGAAAAAAAGGGGAAAAGAGGAAACAACGTAAGACATTTTTCTGCCTTCTCAACACTAACTAATCCATCAGCTGAGTTTTTGCTAGATAAGAAAGTTCCAGTGGTGGCTATTTGTGAGATACTTAATGCACGGAGACTTTTTCAAAAATTATTTTTGCCCAGGAGACAAATGTGTAACCATATGATTTTTCCCCCTGCTATGTTAAAAATGCATTTATATTTTTTCAAGCACACCCCGATTAAAGAGGGCACATCTGTTTTAAGTCCTTCTTTATGAAAATTACTGAGCTTCCTCTGAAAGCTTATCTTTTAATTTCAAAATTCTTTGTAGCAATAACTTAGATAATAACCAACCATATTTCTGTCTTCTCTAGAGGAGGGGAAAAAAAAAAAAAAAAGAGAGAGAGAGAAAGAAAGAAAGAACCATTTTGAGCTTTGAACTCCCCCTCCCTCCCCTGGCTGGGTCTCCTTTGAAAAGGCCCCCCTCATTTGCGTTTAAAATGGATGTTCCACAGCGCTTGATTAGCGCTCGTGTGGGATAGCAGGGCTGGGAGCGCGGGGCTCAGCTTGAGCCCTGCGGATTATTCATCAGCTTCCCCGGCAGGGGGGACCCTGCACAGGAGTCCCCAGCTCTGCTTTCAACTGGCTTCTTTCTCCTTTTCACAAAGTTGGGGTTTTTTGGTTTTTGGGGATTTTTTTTTTTGTTTTTTGTTTTGTTTTTTTTTTTCCTTTTAATTTTTTAAATTATTTTTTTCCCCATGGAGGGTTCCTTGAGTGTGCATAACATAAATAACACGAGGCACTTCTGAGGCCAGCCCTGCCCTCCCAGCAGCTCCCCGGGCTGCAGGCCGTGCTCAGGGCTCTATTTACCATATGTCTGCCTGCTCCCAGCCATTGTTTATGGCAGAGATCATTTAAATACCTAAACTGGGACCTGGGGAGGCACTCGGGTTTATCATCATGGCACCCCCTTTATTTCTTTTCCCCCCAGACTGGTGTTTTGTCCATCCTTTATTGGGCTAGCAGGGATGTGGAGGATGCTGGGCTGTGTCTGCACTGCCAGGATTTCAATTTCATTTGTCGTGCTTGCTGTCAGCATTTGGAACACCAAGGCTAAGCCTGCTCTGAGCAGAGTTTTACCAAGCTGCTACCTGGCATTAGCTACCTGTGCCTGTTGGTGATATTTGGTTTTGTTTTTCAGCATCCCCTCAGAACCAGGAGAAGGGCTTGTCTTTGAGCAGAGCAACCATAAACAGCAATTTTGTGTGCCTGGAGCCCAGCTTTGTGCCCCCTGAGCTCACAGAGCAGGAGTTCCCTGGGGTGCCCCTGTCCCCTGAGCCTTTTGGGGTTCAGGAATGGCAGAGCACCCTGAGGAGCTTCCCCAGCCAGCAGGGAGGGACATTGCCCTTTGCTGCCTGTCCCAAGGCAACCCTCCCTCCCTGAACGTGGTGACTACACAGGAAATCATCTGCAGAAAGAGAATGGTGTCTTTTCACCCTGCCCACCTAAACCAGGCAGGAACCTGGATGATTAGTTTGGAAAAATCTGTTCTTGGTGGAAAGAAACCAGCACCTGCAGAAGGTGGCCACCCACATCAGCACTTACTCTGGAAAGGAATATCCTGTGTTTATGGTGTGTCCTCTTCCCACTGATGGAACACAGATAGCTGTCTGGATCAAACTCCCAAATTTCAGTGGGCAGAGACTGCGTGAGAATCTTCACACTCACCAAGACACAGGATGGTTTGGTGTAATGCTCACAATCATTAATTCTTCTTAAAATTAACAACTACCATGAGCTGAATTTTGTTTTTGTTTCCTTCTGCCATCCCTGAAAGTTCTGAAAAAAAAAGATTTATCTTCTTTGGTACTTTTAGTGAACTGTACTCCTCCTTTGGGACATCTTTAATCTGCTTACAAGGAGGTTAGTGGGAGTGAGAGACAGAACAGCACCAAGCAGACTTGGAAAACAAGAACTTCTTCACTCCCACGCAGCACCCACGGCTCCCTCTTCCTGCTGAATGCAAACTAATGATACATTTTCTCTCTTTGTTGCCTCATTTTTTGGTTTTGAGCCTCTACCTCCTGGCTGAGCTGTCTCCCCATGAAACCACTGCATGTAAAATTGTGGTATTTTAAATGACACTGTCGTGGTGTGCATCCAGAGGCTCCTGCAGGAACTGCTGCTGGGTGCTCCCTGCTGGGGGTTCCAGGGCTCTGCCAGCTGTGCCCAGCTGCACAGCCACCTCTGCCAGCTGTGCCCAGCTGTACAGCACCTCTGCCAGCTGTGCACAGCACCTCTGCCAGCTGTGCCCAGATGCACAGCCACCTCTGCCAGCTGTGCCCAGCTGCACAGCACCTCTGCCAGCTGTGCCCAG
>WBND01001133.1:38290-49610 GCA_013398595.1 Tychaedon coryphoeus
TGTAGCGAGCTCCTGCTGTAGATGTGTGGAATGCTGTGGTTGTAGCGAGCTCCTGCTGTAGATGTGGAATGCTGTGGTTGTAGTGAGCCCTCGCTGAGAGCACTGCTGTCTGTGCAGTTCGACTACAACCCCCAGTTTGCTGACTGGACCAAGGAGACGCGGGGCGTGCCGCTGATCCGCGCTGTGCCCATGGACAGCTGGCTGCTCATCTACACCCGCCGCAACTACGACGTGGCCAACACGCTGCTGCAGAGCCTCTTCAAGGTCACCCCGTCCATGGGCATCCGCATGAACAAGCCCAACATGTGAGTGTGCTCGCTGGGCTGGCGGGAAGGGCTGCCTGCTGGGGAGAGGGCCTTGTGTGTCACACAGCCAGGCTGGGAGAGGCTCAGTACAGCAGACTGCTGTCACTGTGCAGTTAGTTCAGGTTTCTATCCTGAGTAACTCTTCTCACTCATACTGCTGTTTCTGAGAGCTTTTCACATGCCCAAACTAAGAAGTATTAGTCAGTCATTGAGCAAAGCCTTCTCTAAGGAGTATTTTGTGCTGACTTAGGATGTATTCTGGTTCTGTCTGATCTGTTCTCCTTGCAGATATGCTCCCTTGAGTACCTGTACTTGCCTTTAATTTTGAATTTCATTGTGTTTGGAAGTGTAAGTTTGGAGGTGATTCCTTTTAATCTTGAGATGTGTGAAAGTTGTACGTTTTTTAATAGCTGTGAATGACATTTCATACACTATTGATGCATAGTGAGCTTTTTTGCTTTTGCTGAAGTTTCAATAGCTGTTAGTTGTTTTTTTCTGTAAGCATTTTCTCTATTTCTTTTCAGGATTGAAGTAGATGACAGAACAGAAACTTATTTAAGGGTTTTACAGCAAAGGGTTACCCCTGACACAAACATAGTATGTATTTGAATCCATAATTTCAAGTCCTGTATATCTCTTTAACTGGTGTTTAGTGGTGTTTGCTCTCAGAAATACAACCCTGGGCTTCTGAAAATCCCCCTGCTCATCCTCCTGTGCAAACCTAACACTGCCCATGGGTGTTCTTCTGGGTAAGAGCCTTTGGTTTTGAAGTACAGACACTGACACTTTGCACTTTTCTTTCACTCTTTGAATGTTTCTCTTGAGCTTAAGCAGGTTTTGTTAAAGAGCTCTTTAAGTGCTGTATAACTCTGAGAATGCAGCTTCTTACAAAGATTCTTTTTTCTTCGAAGGTAGTTTGTATTTTGTCTAGCTCCCGAAAGGATAAATACGATGCCATCAAGAAGTACTTGTGTACAGACTGCCCCATCCCCAGCCAGTGTGTGCTGGCTCGCACTTTGAGCAAACCACAGACCATCATGACGGTAGCCACAAAAATTGCCTTGCAAATGAACTGTAAAATGGGTGGAGAGCTCTGGAGCGTTGAGATCCCCGTAAGTGTTTTTTTACAAATGGCAGCTCCTCCTTACTGGGCCTGGTTTGAAGAGCAGGCCCGTGTGCAGGGAGGGCCCACGCTGAGGGTGTTGCTTTGCAGCTGAAGCAGGTGATGATTGTGGGCATTGACTGTTACCATGACACCGTCTCCGGGAGGCAGTCCATCGCGGGCTTTGTCGCCAGCCTGAACCAGACAGTGACACGGTAAGAGCAGTGCTAAAGGCAGAAAACACCCAGAGCACTGAAAAACAGCCTTTCCTTTCACTGAAGAGCAGCTTCAAGGTGGCAGTCCTTTGGGAAAATTCACAATTGGTTTGCTGTAATGGTTGATAACAAATATATGGTGAATTTGTTCCCCTGCATCCCTCGAAGGAGTGGCCTTGTCCTTTTGCCACATTGCTCGAGAGAGGGGTCAAGTGGTGGGGACAGGGCTGGGATGAGTAGAGGCCATCAGGGTGACAGGTTCTTCCCCCTTTTGAGCTGACTTGTGTGAAAGGCTTTCCTTGCTTGAGAGGAGCCTTAAGTCATGCTATGGCACTTTTACCACAGGGAATATTCTCCTAGAACCCCAACTCTTCCTTGGCTGCATTGACCCACAACACCCATAAAGACTAAGTGCTCATGGGCATCTTAAAAATAACTTCATTGCAGTAAGCCTGGGAAATGCTTTGAAGGTCTCTCATTTTGTTCTTCTCAGGTGGTTCTCCCGCTGTGTTGTTCAGAGTCGTGGGCAAGAACTTGTGGATGGAATCAAAGCCTGCTTGCAAAGTAAGGGAAGGAAAGGGAAGGAGCTCTGCTCTTGTGGAGCCAGATCTAAGAACTGGCAATTCAGCTTCCTCAAACCCCTCCTCCCCTGCTGCCCTGAGGGGAGGTGTTACCAACCTGCACTTGGATAGCAACAGATGAAACATCCTGTTATAAATACTGCTGAAAATGAACAGCATTTTGTGTAAACCTTTCACTGATTCCCACACCTCTTTGCAATAATTAAAAACTATTTAGTGCACTTCCAAGAGTGCTTGAAGGGAGTGTGATTTCAAGGAGGGCAGCTCCTGCTAGGAGAGTCCAGCAGAGCAGGTGTGTCCTTGGGTCCTTTCTGTTTGTGTGGGTGCACAGGCAAGCCAGATCTCTTCCTGCAGGATGTTTGTGTAGCATGGTGCTGACTCATTTCACCTTCCTGAAGGAACCTGAGTTCTCCAACTTACTGCTGTTTTTCTAGGAATAAAAATCCATTTTTGATTTGGAATGAATTGTCATTACAACTAATGGCTTTTCTGGTTTTTTTAAGCTGCTCTAAGGAACTGGTCTAAGTGGAATAAGTGTTTGCCCTCTCGCATTTTTGTGTATCGTGATGGTGTTGGAGATGGACAGCTCAATACTTTGGTTAATTATGAAGTGCCTCAATTTCTGGATTGCTTGAAGAGTATTGGTACTGACTACAGGTAAATCTGTTTCTACCAACCCTCTTTACACTGCAGAGAAATCACTGGGGTACAAAATGAGGCTATGCATGAAGACTGTGTTGTCTTCCCATCCTTACTGATTTTCACCTGAGCTCAGATAACTGCCTTTCTGATGATTATTTACCTGATTTCAGATAGTTGTAATGTAATAGGACAGTTCTTAGTACATGCATCACACAGCTGCCATACACGTGTGTGCACATCCACTCTTTGGGCATTCTTGATGATGTGATTATTTACTTCTGTCCCACTGGTTGATCACAGCCTGACTGTTACATGTCTGGTAAGGCCATTTTTTTTTAATTTCACTTCTTAAAGGAAGTTGTCCAGTCTCTTACATTTTCAACATTCTGCTTTGAAACTTGCCAACTGCAGTGACTTAATCTGCTCTGAAAACTAAAAATATTTCCTTACACTGCAGGCAAGCAGAGCAATTGAAGTGCTCAGTTCTTCTGTTTAGCTTTTGTTAATGGCTTTACCAAAAATACTGTTAAGACACAGTGTTTTGTATAGGAGCCAATGGGGTAGAGAGTAGAAATCCAGTCTTTATTTAGAAGATCCCTTTGGTCCATTTTCTACTTCTCAGTGAAGTTAAGAAAAAGTTGGATAGGTGAAAAATAATGAGTGTTGTAACAATGTTGTGAACAATCTCTTGTTTAGTCTGAGTCAGTAAAGACTTACATGTGAATTTAATGCCCTGGAACTCCAGCAGATCTCCTGAACTACTCTTAGTGCAGTTTTCCAGGAGAGGATTGTTTTTTGCCTTTTCCTTTCTTTCAGCCCAAGACTCACTGTGATTGTGGTGAAGAAACGAGTGGGTGCCAGGTTCTTTGCAGAGATTGGTGGGGGACTCAGAAACCCTCCCCCTGGGACTGTTGTTGATACAGTGGTGACCAGGCCAGAGTGGTGAGTTCCTGCACAGGTAACACTGCTCTTGCAGCAGCCTGGCCAGAAAGGAAATGTATCCAGCATTACATGGACTGTAGGATCAAGTGTTAAAATTAAAATGCCTCCCACACTTGTGTGGCTCGGGGGCTGGAGAAAATGAGCAGTGTAAGCTAAGAACATGGGCAGGTGGTTATCAGGGGGGAGATGGGATAGAGCCAGCAGTTCAGGTTGTTATGGTCTCAAGGCCTGGTCCATATGATGAGGTTATTCGTGTTCCTCCAGCTCTCCTGGCCTTTCAGACACAGAGGAAGCTTTGTGGCCAAAGCCTGGGCATCCTCCTGGGGTTTACTCAGTGAACATGAAGTGACTGGAAGAAAACAAGCCAGTACATGGGGACTGGCACGTTTCTGAGCCAGAGCCCCCTGTGTGTAAGAGGCTGTGTGTTGCTCTGTGCAGGTACGATTTCTTCATCGTGAGCCAGACGGTGAAGAACGGCTGCGTGGCGCCCACGCACTACAACGTGGTGTACGACACCAGCCAGCTGAAACCCGACCACGTGCAGCGCCTCACCTACAAGCTCTGCCACATGTACTACAACTGGTCGGTGAGTGCTGCTGCAGGGCTCGAGCAGGGGCCCTGGGGCAGCCCTGCAGCTGCACAACGCCCCCAGGGCTGCCTGGGCACCCGCAGGGCTCGGGGACTGGCTGCTTGAGAGTCACTGGTCTCTGAAATGGCAGCTGTCTTTATTCTCCCTAGCACATACCTGGTGTGAGTACTGCTCCCCAGTTCTTTGTCAGAAGCAAAACTAATTTCTTACCTGCAGAAATACCTACTTCATTGGAGGTGGAACTGTGTTCTGCATGGAGGCCTCTGCTGCACACCCAGCTCAGCACGCTCTGCCCGTGCCTGAGGGGTGCTTCAGCTTTGTCACTTCAGCAGCCAGAAAAGTCAGACATGGCTGGGCCCATGTCCCACCTTCTGCAAGGGCCAGCACTGACTGTAAACCTGTGAAGGAGGTGTCAGGAGGGCACTGCAGTTGGGAAATTTGTTTTTTTAAATCTGTTCTTCTGTTGTGTTGGGTGTATGCAAAGCTGTTTTCACAAATCAGCATAAACAACAGGGAATACAAATTTTGCAAGTATACAGACTTTGGAGGTCCAGGGGTCTTTGTTACAGTAACTGCATGCTTATTTAAATTACTTGAAAATAATTGCCTCTTTTTCCTTTTTTCCTTTTTTGCAGGGCATTATCAGAGTACCTGCTCCTTGCCAATACGCTCACAAACTGGCTTTCCTTGTTGGTCAGAGTATTCACAGAGAGCCAAACCTGATGCTCTCAGACAGACTGTACTACCTTTGAAGCTGAGTACCAGCCAAACAGAAGAGTGTAGTTCCTCTCCAGGGAATGTAGAATTGTCTGGGCTTTTGGTTTAGTTTTGCTTTTCATAAGAGATGTGCACAGGAGATGTGCAGTTGTGGAAATAATTTTCATTGTACCAGGGAAAAACTTGAGATGGCTGATCTGCATTTTGAACAGGTGTCTGCTAGCTAGAATAACTACACAAATTTTTATGACTTTTGATACTTCTTTGCTAAAGTTTTTCTGTGATTCTTCCAGAAGTTTACTGGTTGTTCTTATTTACATTTTGAGGAGTCTTACACAGAATTATTTCTTGCATGAGAGAGAGAGAGTCATGCAGACCAGAATCCAGACTCTTCCAGCTACTACTTTACCCTTCTAATTTTCAAAATGCTTCAGTATTGTTGATTCCACGTTTTTCTTGGCCGTTAAAATGAGGGCCAGATTTGTCTCCTGAACTGTTCCATTAAAGGGAGGTGACAGATGCTCTTGGTTACCAAGGCTTTGTTGTAAGGCTGCACAGTGCTGCAGAACCTCTGGAAGGGTTTCTAACATTGTGAGGGATTTGCAAACCAGCCCCAAGCTCTGGCAGGGGTGAGTGGGGCTGTGCCAGGCGGGGTCAGGCTGGATCAGCTGGGGAAGGAGGGGTGCTGGGTGTGCAGCTGCAGCTCTGGGGCTGCCCAGGGCTCTGCACTGCAGGGAGGGCTGGGGCTGAGCCTGTGCTGCTGCTCTGCAGCCTCAGCCCCTGCCCTGTGGGAGGAGAGGGCTCCAGACAGCTGCAGCTCCAGCACTGAGACCAGCTGATGGGCTGGTGCTCCTCAGCCACAGCTGCTTACAGGAGGAACAATTCCATCCAGGAATCTCGGTGCACAGACAGCTTTGGGGCTCTTGGGTTTTGTAGTTCCAAGCAATGGGAAGCAGCCCTGCTTTGTTCATGCCTGAGGTTTTCATTGGTCACTGTTCTGCAGCCCAGTTTGTGGGGATGGAGGTTGATTTCAGATTTTTGCAGTAGCAGAGTCAAGCTACTGCATGTGGAGAAATTCAGATTAGTGCTGGTTTTCTTAATCACCTTATTGTGAACTTTGTTGCTTTTCTTTGTGAGATTTAATAAAGTTGTTGCTGTAATCCTTGCTCATTGAGCCTGTTCTGTGTTTGTACCTCACCACGGGGTTTGGGACAATTGCTGGAGTAACTTTGCAACCCTGTTTTACCTCTGGGAAGCTCCTGCAGTCTTGCAGATGGAGGAGCCTTTCTTTATTTTGCAGTAAACTTGAGCAGCCAGGGACAGTTCTGGAAAAAGGCTGACACAAGAAGCTGACACAGTGGATTTATGAAACGTACTGCACTCTACAAAATATCAAATTATTTATTTATATAAAATATAATACACAACAATTGTACACATGCACACACCCACACAGTACTTTACCACAACTGTAGGCCAGTTATTTTCTTTAATTAAATGTTGGAATCTAGCACACAGTAATTTACAGTAATTTACATTGTTATCTGAAGACACAATGGGGAAGCTTTGATCATTCATTTATAAACCTTCCGTAAATTACAAAAAGAAAGGCAGTCTGAAAAGTATGTATAAACAGTAAAAACAATTTACAAATGGGCAAGAATTACAAAATAGTAACAGCCAATGACTGCCATCGGTGTGTGGGGTTGTTTTTGTGAAATGCCAATATTGCAGTTGGATTTGCTGAGCTGTGCTGGAACACGCTTTGTCCTTTCCCTTCGCTTCAGCCTGACCTGGCAGCAGCAGCAGGGAAACGCCTCTAACCTGGCACGGACCCTCCCAGAAACCAAGGGGGGCTGAAGGGCTTTGGGGTGCAGGTGGGCTCTGCCCCGGGGCTCAGAACTGACCCAGGACCCCCGGAAGGAGCCGGGCGGGCCAGACCGGGTGAGGTTCTGAGTCCTTGCACTGCCTGAGGCCGCGGCAGCGAGGGTGACAACCAGAGCAGGGCTTGGCTCTTACTGGGGCAGCAGAAACTGAAAAGGAAGCGTTTAGCACAGCACTTGCACACTCCCAGGAACAATCGGACAGGGTCTGGGGCAGGGTCAGCCAGAGCTCTCCTCTGGAACCACACGGAGGGAGGACGGAGACAGCTGGACACACAGTACATACAAAGTATACGCTGCATATTTATTCGACAGTACAAATCATTGTGCATTAATAAGGCAAAACATCAAGGCTGATTCAACTAGGAGTTTCAAGACCATTTCTGTTAATGATAATGATTGGGTACAGTGGGGTGATCTCTCTGAACCAGCAATCAGGGAAGAGTTTTCTCCCCTCACTCATGGTTAAAGGAGACTAAAGGCTGAGATTTTTCCAATGGAGTTGCAGGTGTTGAGTTGACTTCAAATAAAACCATGTTCTTCTGGTCTTAATCCCACAATATTTTTTTTTTTTAATTTTAAAAAAATGTTTTTGCAACAACAAATCCACTTCCTTTTTTTTTTTTCTTGCTGTTTCGATTAAGCAATTCACATGATTCTATTGATGTCAGAGTTAAAAATGCAAAGGTCTGGTAAAGTACTGCATAGTCATGAAAGCCCTAGTTTTGACTTAAAAAAAAAAAAAAAAGAGTACACAGACTGGAAGCTTTACAAGTTGTCCAGGAGCACATGACTCATTTCACTGCACCAAGCTTTTTCAGCAGTTTCTTGCCTTTGGAAAGCAGCCCCTTTTTCTTTTTCGAGGACAAATCCCTGCCTCTGCCGGGGCTACCAGAGCCCATGACAGGTGACGGAGGTGACCCGGAATGGAGATGAGCTGGGGGGGATGCTGCTCTCCGGGCTGTACCTGTATTCTCAGGAGGAACCTAGTAGGTACATTGTTATCGTTTATTCAATCTTTGAAAGCTTCAAAGCCATCAGCAGCAAGAAACTTGGCAACATCACTTGTCCCATTCCCCACTTAAACAAAAGGGCTGGTTTCTTTCTTCTCTCTGCCTCAAAATACTGTGTGGGCTTATGGAAAATACATCAATTTTGAGAAAAAAAAATATAGAAATAGAAAACCCACGGATAAAGCCCAGTTTTGGTTATACCTTTTTAAAGGAAAAGTTGGATACACTTGCTGTGCCAGAATTCTGGGCACAAAAGCCAAAAAACTGGCTTTGGTTTTTCATTTCAGTACTCTCATAGTACTAAAATGGAGAGGGATACTTTTAGCTATAGATTTAAGAAAAATAAACATGTTAATTACTACAGATTAGCAATCTATACAAGCCAAACTCCTTTCAGAAGAAATGACTTAAAATGCTACATGATCACTTACTTTTTAATGTCCTTTAAATGCCTTTTCTTTAAAATTGGCTAGCAAACTTTATGTACAGATTAGAGAAGATGGCACACTGGCTTAAAAAAAAAAAAAAGGAAAAAGAAAAAGCTAAAATGAACCTTAATTGCAATCAAAGAAAGCTTCAAGGCCCTGAGTGCTTGATGTGTATGCTGCAGCTATGAGGTGGTTAGATGACAGCATTCCTAAATATTTTGAACAGCTTTTTTTTTTGTTCAGTCATCAAAAGCACTTGGATGAAAATGCTAAAATTACGTATACTCAGCCTATCCTAACTACAGTGCCCAGCTGGCAAAATGGTTGCTACCAATTCAGGTGATATTTTCATAGCAGAATCCATGCTGTAGGGAGGCCTGCTAGCTTGCAGTTCAAGTTAAAACATCAGCAATTTACTGGCTCGTTGTGCAACAGAGAGTTAAGCAAAGGGGCTTCAAGCCTACTTTGATTTTAAATCAAGGTCTAATTCTAATGAAAAAAAAACCAAAACAAAACAGAAAACAAAACAACTTGGTAAAGCACCCCAACGTACACCTGAAGATACCAGATCTCGAGTCTAATGCATTCATTCAGTGAGCTGCATGGTTCAGGTCGAGACTTTTATTGCATTGGTAAACCAAACAGTTGCTAATATTGCAAATGACACTCGCTAGGAAAATCATGTACCACAGGGAGGGGTTTTTTTCAGAAGTGTTGAATAGTTGGTCTTAGGCAAACTGGGGTATAATCGACTGTGGAAAGCACAATTTAAGGCAGACAATTGCAGAAGCTGTGTTTGAGTGGAGTGAGCTTCAGAGCCAACTATCCCCGTGTAAACTACCGTGCCAGGGCACGCTGTTCCTGCAGGGGCTGCAGCTTTGTGCTTCTCTCTGCACACAGGAGCTTGGAATTTTTACATCCCAGCTTGGCTAGCAATGCAATATGCAGCTTTGTTTGTAGGGTAGTTAGACATCAAACTCTCCTCTCTATGTAAACATAAACATTGAGCTCGGGAAGAAATATGTTCCAAACGCTGGCCTGCACCAAGGGAGGTGATCGATTTCAGGGCTCCTGTTTTTAAGGATTTGTCTCCTAAACAAGGAGTGGACTTGTCTGGGTACAGGAAAGGCATTCAGCCCGTTCTTCTGTGGCCAAGGGGTTTGGAGACATATTTCTTTTCTGTTCCCCACAATTAAGTTTCAAGACTTGCATTAGATAGCCAGGTAGCTTTAATTGAAATCTCTATTGGTATCTTCAGTTGCTCACTTACGTGAAGGCTACATTGCCTTATTAAGGTGTGAAATGAACACTCTTCTTCTGTTTCCAAGCAGATGAGCAAAGAAATAAAAATATATATAAAATATATAATATATAAAAGTATTGCAGTGATGAAACAAAACCAAAAATGAGATACTCTAAACATGATTAATTCTTTCATAAAAGAGAAGTCTCTGAGCAATTAATTAGCACCAGTTGGAACAGGAAGTTGTGAGGATTAAGAGAGGACCACTGTCAGTCCACCAGCTGCAGTTACAGTTTGTATTTAGAGGAACACTGGTACCACTCTTTTGTGCACAAGAGCTTTTTTAGTAAGAGCAATTTAGAAGCTTTGGGAAATAACTGTCACCAGGAAAGAGCTGCCTAAATTCAGATTTTAATGCACGGTCCTGTAATGACTCAGTCCGTTCAGTTTCTCCATTTACAAATGTAACGAGCTGGCGAAGGCTAAAGTCATTTTTCCTCCTGTTTCATTTTATGTATTTGAAAGGTAATTTTAAATGGGCAAATGAATTTAAATGGAATGTTAAAAGTAATGTCTAAATTACACATGAGACAGAGTGGGATGGGAAATGAAGGTTTAAGTGTTTCTTAGGGAGTGCTTACCCTTTTTGCCTTGGATCGCGTGGGGGTGTCGTGGACGTAGCGCGAGGGTGCGTCGGAGAGAAAGACCTCAACATCATCAGGCACTTCTTCTAGGAAGTTGGAAGGAACCAGCCCCTTGTGTCCATTGAGCTCCCCCTGAGAGCAGAGGAAGTCACAGTGAGCGCCTCCACCCCATCCCCAAGGGGGCAGGGAAATATTTCTGCTGATTTCAAAGCTGGCGGGGAAGAGGAAATTCCCAGCTGAGGTCCCCGGGGAGGCTGAGGGCTCACACATTTATTTCATCATTTCCACACCCCCTCCCCAGGCTGGGGTTTGGTGGCTGGGGCTGCAGAGGCTGGGAGCAGGCTGAGTGCCCAGCAGACCCCACTTACGTAGTAAAATCCATCTTCATCGATCTCACCGAAGACAGTGATGATGTCCCCAGTGCAGAAGGTCAGCTCGGCCTGCAGGGCAGCAGCAGGGACAGGCAAAGGTCAAAACCTTTCCTTTATTCATAGGAAACCCCCTCAGATTTCTCCCCACTCCTTCATGCCAAGGCACTGGGGAAACCAAATTGATCTTTGAGAGCCAAACCTCTTTTTGTTTTTGTTTTTGTTTTCCCTTGGGGATTTTTCCTCAGCTTGCTAAACCTGGCACCTCTCCCAGTGTGTGGTCCCTGTGACCAACAGCCAAAATTCAGTCCCAGAACAACCTGGGCAAGCTTTGGAGCTTTGACCTGCAGAGCCTCAAAGGGCCCCAAAATCAAACCTGGTGGAGAGGGGGCAGCTCGGGTGGGAGGTGGCTCAGGCAATGTGAGTGCCAGCACAGCACAGCACAGAGAGCTGCAGGCACAGCACAGAGAGCTGCAGGCACAGCTCAGCACAGCACAGCACAGCACAGAGAGCTGCAGGCACAGCACAGCTCAGAGAGCTGCAGGCACAGCACAGAGAGCTGCAGGCACAGCACAGCACAGAGAGCTGCAGGCACAGCTCAGAGCTGCAGGCACAGCACAGCACAGCACAGAGAGCTGCAGGCACAGC
>WBND01001133.1:72136-86942 GCA_013398595.1 Tychaedon coryphoeus
CAGCCCTGGCAGGAGGCACTCACCCGCTGCCCTTTGGCATACACCCCGTAGCCTGTGACGCTGGCACCGTGGGACGTCCCTGTGGCCGACAGGGCCGGGGGCTTCCAGCACACCTGGAGGGTCCCTGGCGTGGAGCCCGCCCGGACAGCCACGTCCTGGGGTGGAGCTGGAGGACCTAGGAGAGATGGCACGGGTCACCCTGAGCCCAGGGCAGAGCTGCAGCGTGGGCTGCAGGCTGACACCCCAGCATTCCCACCATGACTGGAGGATAACTGCACTCAGTCTCCTCTGCCCCGGATCCAAACACACAGCCAGTAACTCTGGAGGCAGTGGCAGTGTGTCAGTGTAACAGCACACCTAATATCCCCTCATTAAAGGGCATTACATGGCTATAAATAGCTCCACTTTGGCCAGAAAGCCAGAGTAAAAATATCACAGAGATTACTGGTTCATAAATTTTTCAAGCATGCTGTTGTGTTAATTTAACCTGTTAGAGGTGTCAGGAGCAGGGCTCAGCTGCAGAACAGAACACAGACCTTGCTGCTGTGACATTGCTGCTCCCACTGAGCTAAACACAACCAATTCCTGTTCACCCACCACAAAGGCCACCAACACTTTAACTGTGTGCATGGTACGTGTGCAAATATCACACAGGATCACTGGCAAACGGCCAGTGCAGTTCACAGGTTTGCTGCCACTGAATTTCATCCTCTGGTGGACATGGGAATAAAATCAGGGGATGCTCAGATCATGCTCAGGCACAACAGGAAGGTTTTGCCTGTACCATCCCTGCATCCATAAAATATTTTTACCCGGCAGGTTGAGAGTATGCAAATTGACCTAATGCTATTCTTGGCCAAGAGAGATTTTGGTTCAGGATCAAATTTCAGCTTTCCTGATCACCCTGTTTTATTGACAGCCAGCATTCCCAATTCAGCAAGGCTGCTCAGCTTACAGGAAACAATGCACCTGATCTAAGGCAGCACCTTGCCAATACCATGAACCTGCTCCTGCAGGGGAAGTCACCTTCCCTTCATTCTCCCAAAACTGAGCAATCCCCAGGGAGTCTGCCCCAACCTTCACAGGCTGTGCAGAGATAGGTTTAATAAACTACAGTGCCTGAGGCTCAGCATGGTTTCTATTTCCTCCCATCATTAACTGGGAAATTATTCCTGATGATTTTCAATGGTCTTGGTCATCAACATAAATGTTTGTTTTGGAATTCTGCTACATTTGCTCCTCATGTTTTTTTTTTAAACATAAATTAGCCGCAAAAGCAGCAGCAGCACCATTGGTCCTGATCCTGTACTTATTTCTGTTTTTAGATCTGAGTGCCCAAGAGAGAAACACTTCTATTTTTATTTAAGCAATTCCATTGCTTTGATGAATCAAGCTGAGTTCAATTGCATGACACACCACGATGGTAACTCCCATCAGTGACTCCAAATTCATCCTTTCCCTTTGTCCCAATGACTCTGAAATCAGGCATCAGCCTCTAATCACCCCAACAGTGCTGTTTTGTGCTCCCTGCACAGCAGGGAAAAGTTAGCTGGTTTCTGCAGAAGTGCTCCCAGTGAAATGAAGTGGGGAAGGCTCTGATGTCTGGCTCTGAAAGCTGAGGCTTCACTGCACTTGAGCTGCTCAGCAGAGAGCAGAGCTCACACCAGAGGGAACAGAAAGGTGAAATGAGCTCAGGCCAGCACCCAGGCAGTGCCCAGCTCCCCCAGGACACATCCCAGCCTGAAACTCCCTCCTCCCAGCACATGGCACAGCAGCAGCACCCCAGCCCACTGCAGTGATTCCAGACTGAGGATAAACTGGGAGCTGAGAGAGTCTCACTGAAACTCTGCTGGCATCAAAACAGGAGGCACAGAAGCTTCACTCGCCCCTCACTCAACCAGCACTGCCCCCTCCACATCTCCTTTTATAAAAGTCACAAGGAAAGGGTGAGGGAGCAGAGCAGAATGAGTTCCTGCCCCTCTCTGGAATCAACCCCAGCAGGGAGTGAGCAAAGGCCAGCTCAGAGCAGGCTGCTGACGTTTCACTCACCACCTGTACCTGAATGCCCCTTCAGAGGCACCCAGGGGCCTGAAACACTGAATATTCGAGGGTTCTTTCATTTGGCCGTGATTAGATGAGGCTGGTGAATCTATAAGATACTCACATTTTTCAGGTGCTGTCACACATCCCCAAAATGATGAGATTATCCTTCAAATTCACTACATTATTTCTTCTCTAGTTTTCAACAATACTTCAATTTTCTTGGAAAATGGCAAATGACTGACAACACTTACCAACAGTCCTAATGCAAAAGCAAGTGGGAAAAAACCTCTTTCTAAAACACAACAAATCTGTTGACTTTACAAATTCAAATAGTACAAAGAAGTTGATTACAGCTTCACAACCAAAATGCATTTACATCTCCTAAATGCTGCGATGGTGAAAGTATTTTATCTAGTATTTTCAGAGAAATTCAGCTGATGAAGAGTTTTGGGGTAGGGAGGAAAGTATCAAACCTGCTGGCAACGTAGAAAATTCCACAAAGGCTTCCTTTTTTTCTCGTTGCTCCAAGGGAAGCTGCCAGGGCATCTGGTGGGGCTTTGCCATGACCTTCACCTTGTAGGCCATGTTGGGCTTCAAATTAAAAAAATGGTACTTGTAGCTAGCAGCCTTGACGATGTCAAACTCCTCCTCGTTGAGGAAGATGACGTGGCTGTAATTGCTGTTGGTGGGGAGCCAGGAGAGCTCGGCAGAGATCTGTGTGATGTTGTCCACGCGGAGGTTGGAGGGCGCCACGATGACGTCCTTGCCCACCAGCAAGGTGCACTGCAGCTCGTCGGAGCTGCCCTTGCTGGTGATGCTCTGCACGGAGATCCTGTAGGTGCACGCCGCGATGTTGAGCTTCTCGATGAGCGCCTTGGTCCTGCCGCCCAGCGCCACGTTCATCCGGATCTCCCTGTCCACCAGCACGTTGTAGCTGCTGACCGTGCCCCAGCCCGGCGGCACCACGGGCGGCTCCCAGCCCACAATGACACTTTTGGCGAGTTGTTTGATGAGGGTGATTTTCCTGGGGTAAGGCACGATGTCTTCTCCGATCTCGTCGATGTTGATGTCCAGCGCGCCCGCGCCGTTGCTGAGCGCGCCGGGCTGGCCGTGGCTCGGGGGGCTGGTGGCCAGCGCGTCCGCGTCCAGCGCCGGCGCCGGGCGGCTCAGCAGGCTCTGGTCCTGCTCGCCGCCCAGCCGCGCCTCGCTGTCCTGAACAAAGTCCACGAAGTTGGAAGGGACCAGGCCTCTCTGTCCGTCCAGAAGTTCTCCTGGCGGGAAAGAGCAACGCCGTGTTAGCGTGCAACGCGTCATCACGGTGTGGTTATCTGCAGGTGCTGTTATTGGGGGAATCAGGGCTGCAAACCCAAATCTGACTCCCCCATGGATTCCAGATGGACATGTTTTTAGACCCTTTTCATTATAAAACTATATATTAATTATTAAACCCATCTTGTTCTATTGTATACATTGATCTTATCCAAGCATGAATTCTTGTAATTTTCATCAGGTCCCCCAAACATCCCTTCTCATGATTCTTGTTATGATTACATCATTTCTCATGATTCTTATTACGATTAAACAATAATTCTATTAAATTACCAAACAATCATTATATTTAGCAATCATATTATTTATCATATGATGATTACGCAGGTGCAGATAAAGCTCAACACTCGTTCCCAGGGCCTGGTTCCCCTTCTCAGGCCTACCAGACCCAACCTTTCTTTCCACCCCGTGAATCTATTGTACACAATTCCCATGATTTTAGAAACATTTTAACCCTACACTGTCACCATCAGAAGCCCTGTGTCACATTTGGGCCATGGGAGTAGCGAAAGGAATATAGCAACAAGTTCCTTCGTGGAGAAGAGAAGCAAAAAGCTCTTTATTTATAGAAACAAATACACTTTCATACAGTAGCTCATGGAGCGAGCATAGACATAATTTAATTGGTGCAAGGAAGGTAACACCCCTTGTAAACACGCTTTTATGAAAACAACAGGTCTGTCATGTATCCAGCAAGTGTTTAATCATTGTTATAATTTTTTCTTTTGTGTTGTCCTTGAGGAGCCTAAGAAAAATCTGACTGTTTCCCTGATTCCCAGCAGTATCCAACAGTACCCCTGAAGGAGAACACCTCTTCCATGGCCGTGGGCAAGATAAGGGCCAGGGGATGAGAGAAAACACATAAACAACATCCCCAGTTTGGGAACAAAAAGGCTTATTAAGAGAAATACCAGAACTGCCAGCAAGCTTTTTTGTCGACTTCAATCTTGCCAGCAGGAAAAGCTGACACTATAAAATATCTTATAATTAGCTCTGCCTGCAAGGAGAGGCTTTGCTGGTGCAGAAACTCCTTTAATTAACACCACGGTGATAAAGCTAATTTTAGCAGCCGATTTAGGAGCAGACGTAGGGAAGGATTTGGAGCGCGTCTGACAGAGGAACTGATTCCAGGCTGCATGAATTAGCATGAATTCAGGGATTAAGTAAATCAGGTAAGAAATACCTTCGTAGAAGCCATCCTCGTCCATGTCCCCGTACACATAAAGGTATTTTCCTGCCGTGAGAGGGAGCTCCGCCTCTGGGTTTTCGTTTGGTCCATCGAAGGGGTTGTAGCTGTGGGCACAGGCAGAGCTGCTCAGGACAGGCATTTCCCAGGCACTGCCTTTGCTTCCCTCCTGGCACGCTTTGGGAGGGGGCTCGGGGCAGTTTGTGCCTCCCTCTGCCCCCAGACCCCCGGCCCTGCCTGCAGGATTCACCCAGACACTTCTCACTCAGGGCTCCTGAAAAGTGCTGGCCAAAATTCTCTGCATCTTTTGGAGTGAATTAAAGCAAACTCGATTGTGGGGGTCTTTTCCAGCTGCTGTGCTCAATTTTATGTTCCTTTTACACAAATTCATTAAACTTCTACAGAGGCAAGGTAAAAAGATGAAAACAGTGAGCCATCTACAAGAAGCTACTGAGAGACAAAAAGTACAAATCTATCTCCATCCTGCTAGTCACTGAAAGTTTTATCACGACACTTCTTCGTGCCTGAAATTTTAATTAAAGCAGTGATGGACTTCAAATATTTTCTTGCTGGAAAAAGTGATTGTTAAGGGCAGAGTGAGAGCTGCTCTCTAGGGCAGGAGGCACCCATTTAATCTGATTTAGGCACTGCAGGACAGGAATGCAGAGAGGTGGGAGAGCCAGGCTGGGCTCAGCTCCCCCTGAGAGCTCAGGCACTGCTCTGCTGCCCAGAACATCCACTCCCACCACCAGGGCATGGAGCAGGGGAAGCCAGACCTGATGGTGAATATTACAACTGATATTTATTGTATCTGTAATGGGATGGGTGTTATACCTGTAACGGGCAATGCAAAGATGGACTTTCCCAGAATATCTCTGCTTTGAGGTATTGGAATTCTGATCATTATCCATCTGTGGAGGAGGGGAGAGAAAAGAGAAAAAGGAAAAAAAAAAGAAAGAATGAACAGTTTTCCTGACAGGTGATATAAATCAGTGAGCACACAGTATCAAGGAAAAAATAATTAAATTCTAACATGGAACATCAACACAGACTCTGCCCATTTATCTCTTTCTTAGAGGTTTTGAAGTGAGGGATGAACTTCACTTACTGTACAGTTTGCTGGGAGCCATTTCAGAAAAAATGACCAATTTTTTGCTTGAGCTTGAGAGAACTTTAATTAGGGTAGAATTACTGGGTTAAAATTGGGATCAAATAAAATCAATTGTCCAAAAACTGAGAAAAATTTTACAATCCAGACAGAGTGAACACTGAACTGCAGCTCCCAGGTCTAAGCTGGTCCCTGCCAAAATTCTGAGTGGGGTCCCTTTCCCCCTGAATTAACTTCTGCGGGCTGGTTTAGCCCAGCACACTCTGCTCTGGCAGCACTCAGCCCCAGCACCAGGAGCTCCCAGGGATTCCCCCTGGATCACTGGGGGTCCAGGAAAACCTGCCAGGATTATCCTCTGACACCTTTATGTGGGCACCTCATCGAGCAGGAATGGTTCTTCTAGAAGGCCTTTTCACAGGAACAACCAGGGCAGCTGCAGGTATATTTTTTGCAGAGTATCACTGATTTATTTGTTTGTTTATTTATTTCAGACTCCCCAGCATTATGTTCCATCTTTTAGATTTTATTCAAACACCCTCCCTTGGGTCTGGGTATCTCTAAAAAGGAATGGAGCTAAATTTCTGTGAGCTTGCATAATGTAAGAGTGGATCACATAATTACACTGTGGAAGGCACAAAACGAACAGTTCTGCAAAAGAGGGCTTGACATTTCAATGAGAGATAACTCAAAAATAATAGAAAAGGGAATTAAATTTGACGTGTGCTTCTCCTGCTCCTTGCTGTCAGTTCTGCTTCCCTAAGTCTCCTTGCTAAGCTGCTTTTCCTGTGCCTCTTCAAAAAGCAGTGAATGTTCCCACTTTCAGTAATGGTGAAATGGTATATATACACAAATATACACAAATATTTCCTGTGGATAATCCTCAGATATGCCCATGGAATCCCCACTATACAAGAATCCAGTATTTTGCCCTAAATCAGTTTTTCCAGTAAAAAATTCAAAAGTACTCACGTCTGAATCAAATCTGCATCTTGGGGTCCCAGATCTGGCCTTGGACAGGAATGTAGGTTTGACAGAGAGCTGCTCTGGTTTGTCTCCAGAGACCTGCAGGGGTCGGATGAACTCTGAAATCACACAGCGACTTCCAGCAGCGCTTTCATGACCTGCCAGGGAGCAGAGCACACGAGAATCAGGATCAGGAATTCCCAGGCACAAACACTGCCAGCACGCAGCAGAAGGTTATTTCCCTCCCCTGTTAGAATCTTTCAAGATGAGCACTGTGGTGGGCAGGCTGCAGAGCACAGGAGGAGCTCTGCCAGCTCCCAGACTTTTGGTAAATTGCTTAAGTCAAAAACTGTAACAAAACCTAATGCAGAAAGTGAAAGCATTTTAACCCAAAGAATTCAAATTGAAGTTTTCCCCCGTGACAAGCAGTGCCCCTTTGTTCTGAGCCCCCTGGGGAAGGTCTGTGACATGGTGTGTGACACACCCAGCGCCACAGAGCTGCTGGGGGAACCTTTCCTTCTTTTGGGGACTCTGTCATACACTGCAAATCAGAATCAAGTCATACGTTTATCTTCTTAAAAAGAGACTGGAATGCTGAGGATCTGCTCGGCAGGATTTCATTTTGCAATGAAGTTGTTTGACCTTTGGCAGGCAGGAAGTGCCAGGAGCACCTGTTTTGTATTTCCCAGGAGCTCCTCACTGACACCAGCACCAAACCACATTAATCTGATCCCAGGGCCATCTCTCCAGCTCCTGAAACCTGGAAGCTAAGGCTATACAAAAGGAAAAAATCCCCAAAAACCCTTCTGGAGTATTTTTACTGTGCTTTTTCAAAAGAAAGGAAAAGACAAAAAGCCAGGTTATGCTTCACACTGAGCAGCCTCACAGGAGGCTGAGCACTCTGAGCTGCTCCTGACACGGGAAAACCAGAGGTGACACGAGCAAGGACAATGCTGTCGAGGCTGCAGGAGAGGCTACAAAAGCTGAGTAAAAACCACTTGTACATGTTCCCTTTTGCTGTCAGGTTAGTCCCAAACAGTGCAAGCAGGGTTAAAGGGCGCTGGTTTCACCTGCAGCACGGGCAGAGGCTGCAGCAGAGCACGGCGAGCTGCTGGCACACTCAGGTGTGCAGAGTGCATGCTGCCTCTCCTTAACACAACCAGCCTCTGCTCTGATTTTCCAGCCCCTCAATGTGTGTGGGTTCAGCATTTCCTCTCCTGTTCTGCCAGAAGTCTGGACAGAAATGTTTTGCTACTGAATTGCACGATCCCCAGTGCTCGTCACCAGGAATTATCAGAGGAACCTCTTTGCTCACTCTGCAGAGGAGAACAAGCTCCAAGAACACCATCTGAGGGTTTTTCTGGCGTGCTCATTAGTCCAATATGATTAATTTTCTCTGCATCACTGTAATTTACAGCAGGCCAGCTTAAGCACATTGACAGCAGGGAAGTACACAACTCACCACACTAAAGATTAATTACAGCCAGCCCCACTCAGAGCAATCCCCGGGCTGAAAAGGGCACATTCTTTATTCTTGGAACCTTTCTCACATCTATAACAGAGAAGTCCTCCCCATTCAGGAGCCTTTAGCCAATTTAGCTCCTTCTGTTTGCTGTTAATGTGTTTGCAATTTCAGCCTGTCAGCACCAAGCTATAAATAATTGGGCCAACTGTGATTATTCATTCAAAGGAAGCCTCTGGTTGGTCTCAGACCTCCTGCATTCTCCAGGCTTTGTTTCTAAATTACTGGCACTGGGAACAAAATGAGGAGGAAGGTTCTAGGGCAATGCAGCCCTGGCTTTGCATCCATATAGGATAATAACCAGCACAAGAACACACATTATCAGGGACCCCAGGTTTATCAAGGTGCTGGAAGAAATGGATCTGTTATATTTTTTTCACATGGAAAAGATGGTACATAAAATTGGCCCTCAGTCCTTAGCAGAGGAGGGAATGGTGTGTGCTGGCTGTGGCTGCAGGAAGGGCCTGGGCACATCTCTGGCCCCAAATAATTACATCTCTGGCCCCAAATAATTACATTTCTGGCTTGGAGAACCTGCTGTACTCTAGATCATTACTGAGAAAGGGCTGGTTTCAATAATTAGTGCTGATAACTCCACACAGCCTCCACAGACACCTCCCTGCCAGCAGAGGCACTGCATGTCCAACAGCAGGAGCACAGGCTGGGAGGAGCAGGTTTTGTGTCAGAAATGTGCCCTGTCAAACACTTCAGCAGTGGGCTCCTGTGTGCTCTGCACAGGAGCCTTTGAAAAGGTCATGAGACAAATATTCTGTTAAATTCATGTGGTTCTACATCTGCAGAGCCACGGCTGGATTGAAAAATAAACACCAGCATCACCAAGGAACGCCTTGCAAAGCAAAGCAACCGAAGGAGATTGAGAGTGCAGAAGCACAATGCCTGGCTGTGATCTCCTGAGCACCCTGCACTGGTGTGATCCTGCAGCCTGCGAGCACAGCACACGAAAGCTGCACTGCAAACTGGCCTAACTCTGCCTCCAAAACAAACTGATTAAACCTGCTTCCCTCCTTCATCCAAGGCAACTGCACTGAGAGCCCTGGGAGCAGCAGAATGAGAAGGAACCAGACCTGCAGATTGTTTTAAAGCTTGTTAACTGGAAACCTACAAAAAAGAAAACAAACAAACAAAAAACTCCCAGTAGAATACCTTTCCTTTTATATTTTCCCTCTGGAAAAAAAGAAACAAACAAAAAAACCCACCAGATTTAAAAATAAAATATACAAGAGGTCAGCTCATAAAAACACACAGTAGCATCTAGAAATGTCTTTTTTTTTTCTTCAAATACTAGAGAAGAACCTTATAAAGCCACAGGTGTTTTGTCCATGAAATCTTTTTAAATCCATACATTCCTAAAATGGCCTTTATTTTCCTAGGACTGGCAAATATTTGTTAAGAAGGTCTGAAGAACACCCTATCAAGGAAAAAGGCTGAGCACCAGATCTAATTTAAATGTTTCAGGAGAATTAAATCTGTCCATGCTTGCATTACAATTAGACTCTCCATTTTATTTATTGCAATTGCTGATTCCATATGGACTACCTAAATTATCTAGAAAGACCATTTCAGTGAGCCTCTTAACTGATGAATAATAAATCTTAAGGCCTCTATATCTGATTGTGACACTATTGTACATTTCAAGTGAACTTTTTATGCTCTAATCCATCCTGGCTAGGTTTATTTCATTTCCTGATACATTCAAACATCCCTAATTAAGGCAAAGCAGCTGGTCATAAACTGATCTCATTTCCATCATTTGCTTTGCTTTGAAAGCTCTCCCTGTGCTCCCTCTTGTGTTCTTTCTTCCTCACACATAATAAAAATAATTACACTTCTGCTTTGAAGAACTTGCTGTACTCTGCCATCATTATTGAGAAAGGGTTGATTTCAGTAATTAGAAACCCTGCCCACTTGCTCAAACATGACTTTATTGTTATCAGAGCGTTCACTCTGAGGATGAATGTTGTCCAAGCAGTTCTGATGTTTAGACACAAGTGCTGCAGGCCCTGCATCCAAGTCCCACAGAAACCAGCAGGTTTTGAGAAAAGGTTTGGAGAGGAAGGCCCTGAAATGCCTTGGGCACAGAGCTGGCTGTGCTCACTGTGGTTTCACTCAAGGGTTACTTGGGAGATTGCAGTTTGGCATGTTTGGAAGTTTTTAAATAGGTTTTTCCATTACCATAAGAGTAAGTTTAAATTAGCTGGGAGAGTCTGACTGAGTACCTGAAAGATGTTGAGCTGATTTTCATTTTCCATTAAATCAGTCACAGTGACACAGGCTGGACCTTCCCTTGTGCCTAAAGGACAGCTCAATACCTAATTACCTTTCCTTCTAAATTAATTATTGCTTTGAAAATCCTATCCTTGGAGACATGAGGAGCTACTGCTGTTGGTGTTAAGGAAATTTCTACTCAATTCTTGTGTCTATCAGGAAATGCCCTGGGAGCTGTCCATGCAGTCCCTTCAGCGTGCCCCTGGGCAGAGCAGCCCGAGGCAGGTGGGCAGCACAGAGGGCTCAGCTGCCAGCAGCTCCAGGTGTGCCCAGGCACACAAACCCAGCCACTGAGCTGAAATGGGCAGGGATGTCACTGGGGATGTCACCCCAGCTGCCCTGCCCTGCTGTCACATCCAGCTCAGCACCCTTCCCTGACAAGAGCTGCTCATCTGCAGCACAGGGAAATCAGCCCTGATGCCCAGATCCGGCACCAGAGCTCCTCTGCAAGCTCAGGAGAGAATTCGAGAGCACTGAACCTTTCCAGTTCCTTCCACTCTGGTTTTCAAACAGCTTGGGGGGAATTGTTAAACAATGAAAATGAGCTGACAAGTTTCTGTGCAGGACAATTGAGGTGATTCCAGCCTGGCTGGTCCTGATCACACTCCTCACATGGAATAACACACTCTGACATGGGATTGGCATGGAATAACACAGTGACATGGGATTGGCATGGAATAACACACTCTGACATGGGATTGGCATGGAATAACACACAGTGACATGGGATTGGCATGGAATAACACACAGTGACATGGGATTGGCATGGAATAACACAGTCTGACATGGGATTGGCATGGAATAACAGTCTGACATGGGATTGGCATGGAATAACACACACTGACATGGGATTGACATGGAATAACACACAGTGACATGGGATTGACATGGAATAACACACAGTGACATGGGATTGGCATGGAATAACACACTCTGACATGGGATTGACATGGAATAACACACTAATCTGTGATTGACATGAGATAACACACAGTAACATGATAGATATGGAATAACACATTAATGTGTGATTGACATGGAATAACACACATTAATGTGTGATGAACATGGAATAACACACTAATGTGTGATGAACATGGAATAATGCATTCTAACATGTGATTGGCATGGAATAACACACACTAATGTTTGAGTGACATGGAAGTTGGTTTGCAGTGCCCTCAGGTAAGCTCTTGCCTCGCTCTGTGTAATTTTCCAATGAATAATGGATGGTGCACACAGCTCTGCCCTGGGGGAGCCGTTGCCTCTGGCAGCAGGAGATGACCTGGTGAAAGTTCAGCACAGATCTTGGGTAAACACACACTGTTCACTGTGCTAGGAACTGTCAGTGTAAGAACACCAATACAGATATGATTTTTTGTCTTTTTGGTTTATGTTCTCCATTTCTCCTGAAACTATTTTTTGCTTTTTAGAATGTTTTACTTTTAAATTTTTATGGAGAAGTGCATAATTTCTGTTGCACAAATGGAACTGCGCCCAAACCATTTCCATGCCTGTAAAACACTCCATTCAGTTCCCCCATTTTCTGCCCAGCTCTATTTAAATGTTTTTAATGTAATGGCCAATGCAGTGTGTGGGGTCTCTGTGCTTCCTTCCCCCATTAACTCCTCCTTAGAGCTGCTGTCCCTGAGACAGGGCAGGGTTTCCCACAAAGCCTGTACACACAGCCAGTCTCTCTTCCCACAGAGAGATGCATTTTTACAGGAAGAACACACAATTTTAACACTGAACAGGTTCTTATCACTACACTCAACAACAACCAGAGAGAATTTTGCTGACAGCAGCGCCCAGATAAAAGCAGAGCAAGCTCAGGGGAGGCTCGAGGGATGCTGTGGGATGCACAGGTGTCACCCAACAGAAGCAGGAGCGGATCACAGACTGCACACACTGCTCACCTTTGCCTATGGAGGTGGCAATCCCGTTCATCAGCTGGCCCAGGGCTTTGGCAGGAGGGGCAGCCAGCTCCGGCGGGGCCAGGGGCGCGCTCAGCAGCTCGATCTTGCCCGCCTGCTGCCGGAACCGCTCCAGCTCCCGCGCCAGCAGGTTAAACTGCTCGCCCTGCGTCCGGCATTTCTCCTCCAGCTCCCGCACCTTGGCCTGCAGGGAGACACACGGCTCAGACTGGCCCAGCATGGCCAGCACGGCCCAGCCTGGCTCAGCATGGCCAGCCTGGCTCAGCCCGGCTCAGCCTGACCAGCACGGCTCAGCCCGGCTCAGCACGGCCCAGCCCAGCTCAGCCTGGCTCAGCATGGCCAGCCCAGCTCAGCCTGGCTCAGCACGGCCCAGCCTGGCTCAGCACGGCCCAGCCTGGCTCAGCACGGCTCAGCACGGCCCAGCCTGGCTCAGCATGGCCAGCCTGGCTCAGCACGGCTCAGCCTGACCAGCCTGGCCCAGCCTGGCTCAGCACGGCTCAGCATGGCCAGCCTGGCTCAGCCTGGCTCAGCACGGCTCAGCCTGGCCAGCACGGCCCAGCCCAGCTCAGCCTGGCCCAGCCTGGCTCAGCATGGCCAGCATGGCTCAGCCTGGCTCAGCCCAGCCCAGCTCAGCATGGCTCAGCACGGCCCAGCCCGGCTCACACACGGCCTGGGCAGCTCCCCTGGGCCAGGCCAGGCTTTGGGGACATTTTGGGGTTAAGGGTACACGGCCCCCCCGCCGCCCTCCAAGCTCCCCACACTCAAACGTGACCCACTCAGCCCCGCGACTCGGGGCATTTCTCCTTTCTCCACCAAAGGGGCAACTCCTCATCTGATGCTTTGGCAGTGCTAGAAAGTCACTGCCAAGAGCACCTGCAAGGAGATCCTGCAGTTTTGTGACTTCACACAGCTGAACGTCAGTTGTGTGTGCTTGTCCGGCCTTCTGTAACAACCAGCTGCATCTCTGAGGTTTGCCCATCCTCTGCTGTTAACCTGAAGCCCCCTAAATTTCTACGTTAACATTCATGACTAAAACCCCACAAGAACAAGGACAGCCCCAGTGGCTCGTGCAGAATTTGGGCCCAGCCACTGCCCGAGCTGCCCTTGAAAACAACCCTGCTCCCAAAAACCAAACCCCAGCGAGTGCTGCAGGCACTGGGACCAGCACCAAAATGAAACAGCTCTGTTTGGATTCTGAGGCACCAGGCTTGAACAAAGCAGAACCTAAAGGAGAAGCAGCTGTGACTGGGAATCTGCCCCCACAGGAGGGGTGATGGGTTTTGGGGGTGAGAAGGTGACGAGGGGTAACACAGCCCTGGCTGAAAGCAGGGGCCAAGGCCAGGGGGAGCTCAGGGGTTTCTGCAGCTTTGACTCCAAACATACAAAGAGTAGAGAAAACTCTACAGCAGGAAACCTTTTCTGCAAATCTGCACATTCACCGGGCCAGCTAAATTAAGGATATAATAATGTATCCTTATAAAGGATATAATTCATAATATATAAACATCATATAATAATGTATCCCAGACTGGAGCTTTATGGGGAACCAACGTCACCTCCCTTCATTAAAAACCCCTCTTGTGCTGAGTTAAGCAACTGGACTAACAAAGGAAGTCTGGATGACAATTAAATTTGTTCAACTGAACTAAGAGTTTTGGGCTTTTTAAAGAAAAAAGCCCCATTCTCAGTGTGGGTAAGAAAAACTGTACATTTTATAGATCAAGAAAACAACAAGTATTACATACCACCTCTAAAAAGGTCCTAGCTAAAGGAAAATACTTACAGCACCACAGAAGAACCCAAAAATCCAAATGTTCTACTACACAAGGTGTTACTGTTTGTTCCTTCTCTTAGAACAAATACTTTTTTAAAGTTAGAGTGAATTTGAAAGGAATAATTTCTTTGCATTCATGACACACAAATGAAATTTTTTCTGCAAAAGAAATCTCATGATATCTATCTGATTGATTATGAAAGGAAGAACAGTAAGAATCAGAACAGTAAGAATCAGACATTATGGGAGTTTTACACAATGAAATGCTTGGGGTTTTTGTCTTTCATTTTTTTCACTCTGGTTTTGAGCACATGAAATGTCAGACTTTGCTACTTGTTAATTTGCTGCATGGAAATGGCATCTCTGCACAGCTTCAAAAGGACATTAAGCAAACAAGGAAGAAAACTGGCTTGGGTGTTTTGGTCCCCACTTTCCAATGGAAAGCTTCAGGATCTCAGCTCTCTGAGAATGTTACTGACCTTTCCACAAGCAGTTATGGGAACTCTAGCACAAAATAAAAAACAGAAGCATCACAAGCCAGACCTCAACAAGAAGCTAAGGCTGCCCTGAAAGTATTTTTGAAAAAGCTTTAATATTATTTATTAACTAAAAAATTATTTGTATTGCAGGATATGCCTTCTTTATCTTTTCTTCTGAGCAA
>WBND01001133.1:156399-172190 GCA_013398595.1 Tychaedon coryphoeus
CAGCCCAGCAGCCCCTCCCGGGGCAGGGAGGGGGTCCCCGAGTGGCCAAGGTCCACCCGGGCCAGCTGGCCCACCTGACACTGACTCGACATCTCTGCAGCAAGAAAGCCTCCAGTTTGTGAATGTGCTGCAGGCACTGCCCAGCTGCTGCCCCTCTCTGTATCTGTCTCTGTCTCTCTCTCTCTGTCCCTCTCTCTTTATCTCTCTGTCCCTCTCTTTATCTCTCTCTCTCTCCCTCTCCCTCTCTCTCCCTCTTCCTCTCCCTCTCTCTCTCCCCGTCTCTGTCTCTCCCTCTCTCTCCCCCTCTCTCTCTGTCTCTGTCCCTCTCTCTCTGTCTCTGTCTCTCCTCTCTCTGTCCCTCTCTCCCTCTCTCTCCCTCCCTCTCCCTCTCCCTCTCTGTCCCTCTGTCCCTCTCTCTCTGTCCCTCTCTCTCTCTGTCTCTGTCCCCCCCTCTCTCCCTCTCCCTCTCTCCCATCCCATCCCATCCGGTGGAATCAGGGCCGCTCCCCCAGGCACTCAGGCAGATCCCTCTGCCCAAACCTCTCCCTTTGCTCCCACCCTCTCCCTGTGCTGGGCTCATCCTGCTCTGCTTTCGGGCAGCCTGCCCTGCTGCCCAGCCCCACCCCAGCCGTGCACCTCCTCCCGAGCAAACCTGAACCTTGCAACACCAAGCAAGGAGGTTTTTTTGGAAAAGGGAGTTTGGAGTTAGTTCTTTGCTCCAGCCACATCTCAGAGTGGTCCCATTACTGATGATGTAATTCAGTTTTCAGCAGTTCAGTTCAGCTTTTCCTTCTCTGCTGTGCATCACTGCACTGTGCTCTGGCACTGGGGGTGAGCAGAACTTCCAAGGTTACAACAGATACCGATGAAACAGCTCCCCTTAAAGCACAGAAAAGTTATTTAAATGCAATTAAAATAACACCACTTTTACTTTTCTAGTATAAATGGTAGGGAAGTCAACAAGGGCGCTTATTTCTGTCTGTGTAGGATGAAAAGAATGCTCAGTGGAAACCCAAGAAAAGCATCCTGGCCCACAGGGCTGAGTCACTGCTCAGCACATGCTTGCCTTAGCAATGAACCAGCTTTGAGAAGGAAAAACATAGAAAGCAGAAATGTAATCTGAACCCAGCTCTTGTGTATGGATGTGGGAATCTGGCTGGATTGCAGGAAAACTGAGATTTTGCCTTTATTTTCTTCAAGTTTATAGTAAATTTCTGTTATTTTAGGGATTAAAAGATAAATATGTTAGCTGTGATTAAAAACATGCCAACACTTGCTGAATTTTATTGTCCTGCGAATTTCTGTTTTGTTTCTAAGACTGATTTGCTCCACGGTTTTATTTGCCTGATATTGGAAGGAAAACCCTGCCCAAAAACCCATGAGGGGGAGCTGTAGATGGGAACTCTGACAAGATCCATCTATAAATAGTTTCAAAGTCAAGGGAGCACAAGGGTGCCCAGCTGCCAGCCCTGGGCCTGGCCTGGCACAGGTGACCCTGGGGGCTGGATGGAACCTGCAGGATTCCTGTCCCCTAAAATTGCCTCCCCCAGCCACCCCCAGCTCCCCAGCCCTGCCCTTCTCTCACTGAGCGCTCCCAAAACCCACTGTGGTTCTCAGAGTGCTTCTGAACCTAATTTTAGGTGAACTTTTTTTAAATCCTGCCATCAGTGACTATTGAGGAGCTGTGCAAATGAGTGGTGAGAAATAGCTCTGTGCTGTAGGAGGAGTCCAAATGTACCTTCCACTCATGCAAATTAATTTATTTAAAACCAGTGTAGCACTTGGTGGGCAGCTCAGGAGGAGGGACTGTGTTTGGATGTGGGGAACATGAAAAGGAGCTGCAGTGCTTTGTAGCAATGAATGTTCAGAGTGTTTGCAGTGGGACAGGAACATCAGCTGCCCACAAATGGGGATGTCAGGTGTGGGCAATACAAGGACAGACCAGGCAAGCCTTGTGGGAAATCCAGGAGAGAGACACAAATATTTAATTAATTTCTTTTAGATGTTTTTGCATAGCAGCTACGTGAAACCCAGTGCTGTACTGCTCAGCAAGCCTCTTGAACTTCTATGGTATTCCAGAAGGGCCCTATGTTATATATTTAAAAATACTCCAGTAAAATGAAGATGTTCTCGCTGTGCTGTTGGCTCAGGGGAGCAGAAGCAGGGGAGGAGATCAGCCCCCCCTGCAGCATCTCCTGCAGTCACTGGGGAGATTCCTGGGGGGGTGATTTGACCCTAAATAAAATTCTGATCTGCCCCTGAATCAATGGGCAGCTGGGCAGGAGCTGCAGCCCTGAGCCCCTGGAGCTGTTTCTCCCTGGTCTCTGCTCCCCTCAGCACTGCAGCCCAGAGCAGGACCCTGCATCCCCCCAGGGCATCCCACTCCTGAGGCATTGCTACCCATGTGCCTAAGCAGAATTGTTTATTTTAGCAGCTCACAGTGAAATTTTTATTAGCTACTGAAATGTTAATGATGCTCTGAATTTCTGCTACACAAACAAGCTCTTTAAAAAAAAACCCTTGCATTTGAAACATCAACATCATGGCTCCCAAAATGAAAATAACTGCAAGTCAAGCTTCAGTGAGAGAAATGCTGACAGGAACATCAGTGGAGTAAAGAATGCATGGAAATATTCCAGCAGTGCCTTTGTAGGAATACAGAGCAGCTTCATCCCCTCAGCATTTCTTCTCTGCACATCACACTGAAGAACCTGAACCCCAAATCCCCCTGAAATCAGCCAAAGTGAGCAGGTGATTTTCATGTGACAAACAGTGCCCAGAAGAGGGCCCAGATCTGTGCTTTACACACAGCACAAAAATGTGACATTTTCCTAAACAAAAACCGTGCAAAGTAAACATAGAGAAAATTGTATGGCAACACCCTGAATTATTGAACGGCTAGCTATGCAGAACAAACATAATTAAAGGGTCTCATTATCTTCTAAATAATCATTGTAAATAATGCTTTAGATAATTACTTCATTAGTTCTCAAAACACTGGCTTTTATTCTCCTCTGAGATTCTACCCACTAACTCGACTCTGAATAAATTGCCAAAAGGGAAAAAAAATCAAAAGCAGAGCAAGCATGTGAGCTGGAGATGCAATGTGTGCTTGTAGGAACTGACTCAAACCCAGGATGCTTTGAAATGGTTTTTTTGCAGCTTTTCAGGTGGTTAAAAGCAGTTTGTTTGGATTTTTTAGTGCATGTATTTCCTTCTTCAGCTGCAGCAGGCTCCCTTGCTCCCAGCTGCATTTACCCACCAGAGCTGCCTGGCAGCAGCGTGGAGAGAACCCAGATCAGTTTTTATCTCTGAGACTGTCCCTCCTCACAAACCACTCTGCCATTTCCTTTACTACACACACCAGGGAGCAGATGCAATATTAAAAGAAATTCCACCTCTAAAAGCCACAGCCTAAACAAAAGGAAAGCCAGGGCACGATGAGAAATGGGCAAAAATAGAAGACCCTCAATTAGGTGGCTCAATAGCTGAGAATGTCTGCATTTGGGAAAGATCTCTGTTAAAGAGCATTCTGTCAGCACTGCCAGTAATTAAAGTAATGGCACAAAAAAAGTGACAAATATTTTCCTGGGCAGGCCCCAAGTCAATCTGGAGCACTGCAGAAGGTTGAGACCAACCAGCCCTGGGATTTTAAAAGGCTTTTACCAGAAGTTCATTAAAGAAATTAAAGAGCAAGGGGAAAAGAGTAATTCTGTAGAGCCAGCCAGCAACCATCCAACCCTGAGATGGAAAGGGCACAGCAGAAAAAATCAGCAGCATTTGAAACTCTGAGAAGGGAATTAACCTGCACAAAAGTGATCACTGACACTTTGAAAAGGGAGGCCAGCAGCAACCACAAAGTTAGAGTGAACTGAGACATATTTTATGAAAATGAATCCTTTTGTGTGTGTTTTTGTTATGCTTTAGGGGTGTTTTTAAATAAAAATACTCTCCTAGTAAGGTGATGATTTGGGTTTTAGCACATGTCAAAAGTCCTACAGTATCTGTTGCAACTGTAGAAATCTCAGTTTTTTCTCCTTCCCCAAACCATCCCAAACTCCCTGTGAGACACAAAACTGGCCAATGACCTGTCCCAAACCATCCCAAACTCCCTGTGAGACACAAAACTGGCCAATGACCTGTCCCAAACCAGCCCAAAGCATCCCAAACTCCCTCTGTGCCCCATCCCAGCATCCCATCCCATCCCATTCCACCATCCCATTCCATCCTCTCATCCCATCCCATTATCCCATCCCATCCCAGAGCTGCAGTGGGATGCTCTCCCAAGCTTTAAGCTGAGCTTGCAGAGGGGCCTGGAGCTTTAACTGCTCTCACTAAACACGCTTCAGGTCCCAGAGCTTCTCCCCAGACTCGGATCCAGATTTGTTGCTGTGCTTAAATCAGAAATCCCAGGAAAGCCTGGAAGGACACAATTAGAATTAATTGTGGTTTTGAGAGCCTTCCCTTCCCACTGGACTGTGCAGCAGTAAGTGCACACAGCAGAGAGGGAGCTCTGCATGGAATGGCTTTGTCTGCCCCACTGCAGCATCCAAAGGCTTTACTTTCCACTCTCTCAGTATAAAACCCCAAAATAAATTAAAACCAGAGCCCAGCCAGGCTTTTAAGGGCCACCCCTCCTGCCCAAAGCCTGGTTTGGATCAGGGACTGAGAGAGTCAGCCTGCCCAGCCATGTTCTGGCAATGCACATCACCATCTGCACTGGGGCCAAACTCCTGGGGTGTGTGGGAAATGCTCCTGGAAACCCTCTGGAACCTGTGCAGGGGGAAATGCCGACTGAGATCACGAAACCAACTGCACAAAACTTCAACAGAGTCCCCTGAGGGCAGAAATTAGAAATCCCTGATGGCTGAGGATTATACAAGACTCAAAACACCTACAACCCCTTCAAGTAGAGGAGCAGGGCAGTTTTGTGCAGCACTAACCAAATTTCCTTGTCTGACACCACTGGAGTGTAAACCCTGCACCAGCCCAGGAGAGGACAGCCCAGGGAGTGCTGCAGGAACAGCAGCTCAGCCTGGACACTCTCAGCTGTCACAGCAAACTCAGTTTCCCCTTGCCCAGCTCAATTTACTCCCACAGCACAGCCTGACCCACCCAAGCTCAGCTCTCCCAGAAGCACAGACACAGTAAATGTCAGTCTGTATGCAGAATAATCCAGCTCTTCCTGCTCACTGCTACATCTTGTAGCTATTTGCATCACAACTCACCTTCTACAACCATTTACACCCGAACATTCAAATCCTTCTTTTCCCCACTTGCAGTGGAAGGATGGAAATGCAAACGCAGCCGTGGCTCCTCACAGCCCATGGACACAAGGGTTTGGCCAGCTCTCACCACTGCCATCCCTTTCCCTCTGTAAAATCCGTTCTTGCACAAGAGCTGCTGCTCTCAGAGCTGCCCTGGAGGGCTCCTGCCACCCCCACAGCTCGCAGGGAGCACAGGGGGTGGCACAGGACTGGTGACAGAGCCCAGTCTGCTGCCCTGCACGGTGCCAGGGCCAGTGCCAGAGGTGCCAGGGCCAGTGCCAAAGGTGCCAGGGCCATCCCCAGTGTGCCAGGGCCAGTGCCAGGCTATCCCCAGGGTGCCAGGGCCGGTGCCAAAGGTGCCAGGGCCAGTGCCAGGCTATCCCCAGGGTGCCAGTGCCAGGGCCATGCCCAGGGTGCCAGGGCCAGTCCCAGAGGTGCCATCTGAGCCCCACAAACACAGGAAATCAAATTTGATAAGGAGTAACCCAAATCTCTAAATTCACACCCCCAGCACCCCCTGGTGTACCCCCAACACAACCTGAAACAAAACCCACACCCAAACTGGGCTCTCAGAGCAACACCAAGCACAAGCTTTGCTGTAAATAATGTGATTTTTTTTGAAGAAAAGCATCCTTCCTCACAGGCAGCAGTTCCCTCCTTCCCCGTTGTCTTCTCAATTTTACCAGGTCTCCATTCATCAGAACTCGTGTGTGCTCTGATAAACACACCCTCCTCAGCCTGAAACTGTTCTGTGGTTTACACCACACAGCAGAGGCAGAATTCAGGCAGAGTAACAGCTTCAGCTGATTCTACTGAGCTCATTCCTGCCCAGCAGATACCTGCACATTTAAACAACCTGAGCACTCTGGTCAAACCGAACTTGGTAGGAGCAGCAGTGTAACGTACCCCTGTGTGCTTTTAGTGACATGTAGGCACTACCTGGTCATTTCTAAGTGCTTTGGTATTAAATCTCAACCCCTCACTGCTGCCAGGCTGTTCCAGGAGTTCACAAATCATTTCTGTATGCAGAGAGCACTCACTCAATGAAACCTTGGGGTTTCTTACCTCAACATTTCTCTAAAAAACTCCCCCATGGGCACAGCTTAAATTAATATATCCCATTGTTTTCTTCATAGTTATCTCTACACCTCTTTAGGTGAACAGTTGCAGAAAAGACACCACCTTGGCCTGTGTTTGATGTAAATCAGAGTAAAACCCAGAGCCCCACTGACACTCCTGGGAATGCCCAGGGACACGACAGACACAGAGCTCGCTTGGATGAGTTTATTAGTGCACAGGTTAGAGATTTTCTCCCCTCCAACCTCCAGACAAAGAGGTTCATGTGAAAAGGTCTGTTTTGCTTTAAAACAAACTCTCTGAGGCAGCTGTTCAACAAGAAGTAAAAACTGTGGAGTAGCCTGTTCAAATTTCTGGTCTTGATGGGCACATTACTGCATTACAGAGAAAGAAATCCAACATGACAGGATTTGGAGGGTCAGTTCACACACCCAGCTGGTAAACAGCAGGAGCCATTCTTCCCCCATCTAATTTGCATATATGTATAAATAATATTTACTGATAAAAATCTAGAAAACTACAGAATAAAAAATATTTACCTAGAATGAGCATTAAGGCAACCAATTCTTCCTTACTTTGCATGTAAACTTCCTCACAAACATCAGTGAGCATTCTGGACTCAGAGGTAAAAGAAATTTGTTCATTGTTGAAGCCGAATTTTTCAAGCGACTTCTGTATGGCTGACTTGTAAAGAGACCAATAATAATAATAACAACAACATCTGCTTTCTTTTTGAACCATGTCTGACATCTGAATAGCTCCAGCATATTCACAGTATACCTGGACAGCAAAGCAGGAATATTCATACATACAATAGAAATTGTAAACTTTGCTCAATTTTCTGAAGTCTGAATTCTCACTTACTGAGTAACTTTGATCTCAGACTCTTCCAACAAAACCTAAGTTTAAGGATTCTAAACTTGTTGGACTGAGTTACTGCAGTCAACTGAGAGCTGAATATCTGAAACCACTGATGAGTATCTTTTAGACTAGGTTTAAAAAGGCACAAATTATCCTCCCTCTTTCTCTTCGAGTGTAAATATATCTACATATCTACATGGATATGCCTAAACAATGAGGAGGCACAAAGCTAAGTTACAAATACTTTACACACAAAAATACAAAAATAACCTGTAACATTAAATGCAGTTATTTGGGTACTTCTGAACTCTTTGAAGCTTCCAAGCCGTGGGAGCTGGCACTACAACAGGCAGGTGCACACCAAAACACTTCATCCACGTTAGAGCCACACACTCCAGAACACATCAGTGTCTCAGTTTGTGTCTCCTGTCTATGTGCACTGCTCATACATCAACATTAGCAAACCCCAGAACAAGAGAACTTGATTTGGCTTCAGAAAGTCATTTTTGTCATATCCATATAAGCAGTAAGGCTAAACTGATCCATCAGTCTCCTCTGCAAAGAATTACCTGTAAAATTACCTGCTCAGGTGCAAATTCAGCATTTCAGGGCTGTATGCTTTTACCAGAAATGTTGCAACTAACTTTTTATTAACCATGAAGGAAGTATTTAAAGCAATTAACCTTGAAAGAAAAAGATAAAAAAACTGGCAAGTGTAAAAAAGCTTTTTTTCTTTTTTTCTTCTCAAGTGTAATGCACTAGGCAATTAAATGAGTAGTCTTTTCAGGATAAAATATTTTAGCACTTGTTGGAGAAAAAGCATAAAGTTTAAATAGGTTAAGGTGACTAAGTAATTAATACACTTAAACCCAAGGCTACATCTCATAAAAATATTCACAAGAGTGCTAACAAAGGCAGCACTGGCAAGGTACTTAAGTCATGATTAGGGTCAGGTTAGCAATAGGAAAAAAAGCCAAAACAGTCCAAACTCAATCGTCTCTCAACTCCCTGGTTCAACTGTAACACTGAGATGTGAAAAAACCCTAAGTTACTTCAGCTCCAAGCAAAGTTTCAGTCTTACAAGTGTTTAGTTTATGATGTAAAATCCATACACACCCTAATACATTCTGATCTCCATGTATGAGTAAACATTAAAAGTGATTTTGCTTTCATTTTTAACCATTAGTGACAGGTCATCATCGTGGGGCAGTGTCATCATCTGTGGAAAGGTTTGGTTTCACTGCAGATGCTTTGGAGTTCCTCAAGGCTGGTGACTCTTGGAATGTGCTTGCTAGGACAGAGTTGTTGCTAGGATAATTCCAAGTATCAGAAGCAATACAGTTACACAGATTATTATGAACATCAATTTCTGCAGGGAGAAGAGAGAAAAGTTAAGATTGAAATACTTTGTCAGAGAACAGATTAAGATTGTTTAAATCCATTCAGAGCCACAGGAATACTGACACCAGGCTGAGTGCTGGGGTTTGTTTTCTAAGGGGCAATCTCTGCAAGGATTTCCTGCAGTTCCCTGTTTCTACCACCCATGCAACCATGGTCACAAGACAGAGCCATCTGTGCAACATTTCCCTATTTTCCTTTACAAATAGTGGTTATTACTCATGCCCAACTTCTGTAAACATCATTAGAAACAGATGTGGGTCAAGTCTAAGTACCTGCTCACTGCCACCCTCCTTGGATAAATATTTGCAGCCTGCTCAAACCTTCACATGTGCACCCTTAGTGGAGTTCACCAAGGGTCAGTAAAAACACTGGGCAGGTAACAGCTCAGAGGGGCTGCAGGGGTTAAAAAGGAGAGATGCTTCTGTGTAAATGCATCAAGGTGTGACTCTGGGTCAGGTATTTCTCACTGCAGGCAGTGACACAGTGATTCTGCTCCCTGCCCCAATCCAGAGCTGAGAGGAATCCCCAACACCAGAACAAAAACTGAGATATTAAAGGAGTGTTAGTACAGAAACGTGCATTTCTGGTGAGCTCGTGCTGTTCTGTGCAGAGCTGGGGGACACTGATGTTAAAAGCTGCATTTCTGCTGCACCCAGAGGAGTTAACTGACTGTGCCTGCTCAGCCTGGCTAAGCATCACCTGCACAAGAAACAGTTCTTTACTGCAGCAAAAACATGGACCCTGAGAGAAATCTCATGTCCTAAACACACTGATCTCCCACTGCTTCATTTCATCTAGCATTAATAAATTTCCAAGTAAGAGATTTGTTCTCCAAGCCATAATGTTCTCCAACTCCATGGCTGCAGACATCTACTTTTCCAAAACTCTACTTAAACCCACAGAAACCCCCCCTGGATGAATTCCAGGTGCACTCAGTACTCCACACTGTCTGCTGATGTGAACTTTCAGCACAGAAGCACTAATTAATTGCAAGAGCTTTTCCATGGAAACACTAATGGCAAGAGCAGGGAGCAGCCCTGGGCTGTGTGCTGCCCCTCCTGCTGCCCTGGGCAGGGGCACTGCAGCTCCCACTGTGCACACAGGACCTGCCCCAGGTCCTGCAGGACCACAGGGAGCAGGGCCACAGCACCCAGCCCTCCCCAGTGCAGCACCGAGGCTCAGCAGAGGAGGACACAGAAAATGAGCCAAATTAGTTGATTAGTTACTTACTGCCACAGTGGCAGGAAGCCATGCATGCTGAGGTTATCCAAGCATCACCGAATACCCACAGACAAACCAATTATTAGAGCTACTATGGCAATCAACACCACTGACACAATGATAATTATCCACATTTTCTGTCAAAAAACAAGGTATTGTTAATATTAAGCACATTAACACTTGCATTTATTTTCAAATTTTCAAGCAGTTTTTAGATCCACAAACACTTTTATTAAAGCCTCCTGTATTTTTAAGTTGAGATAAATGTACCTGTATGATCTTGCAAATGCCAGAATGAACATTTTTAAACTGTAAACTGATGTGATTCATGCCTATACAGTTATCAGAGATGATACAAGCACCATTTACATCCATATTGAGTGGGCTCTTTGAATATTTCTGAAAAGATCTTTTGTAAAGGATCAGGCCTGTTATCTCTATGTAGATCTCTATCTATAGAAAATGAATTATTCCCTCAAATCCAGCTCACCAGAACGAGCCTCACTGAACTGCACAGCACATCAAAAGGGGAAACTGGAATCTAAAAATAAACTACTTGGTAGTCTGATATCAGAATATATTATTTGGTGCCTGATGGGAAGAAAGATATCCAAACAAAACAAGTGCCATGGAAAGTGCTGGAACACTCCTTTGAACTCAAGTCCTCCAAAAATTCAGTGCCATGGCACAATGCCTCACCCTTTCCAGAGGGAAGATCCCCTTAATTTATCTGTAAAACTAAAAATTACAAGCAGAATTAAAAAGAAAAAAAAAAAAAAGCCTATTTCAGCAAAAGCACTCTTATTTTTCCTGCTACCAAATAGATTTTATAGCTTTAAATCCAGGTAAGTCTACTTGCAATAAACAGCCAAATACTTTCAAGGTTATTTAGAATCTGAATAATTTAGGTTTTGTGAAAGCTGGTAAGAAAAACGTGAATTTATCCACCGGAATAATTCATTAATTCTTCTTTTGGGTTTTTACACTCTGTAATGGCAGCTCTGAGTGGAAAACTGGGAACACAGGAACTGCTGATCTGTTCTCACAGTCCAAGAAGTGCCTGCCCTCTATTGGTATTACAGATTTTCAATATTAACTACAGCAAAATAATCCACATTGGAAATGTTCCTGAGCTAAATGAAAATACTGCCTGGCCCAATCAGAGCAAGACAACATACCCTGCGTGCCTTGCTCTGGTACTTCACTGCCTTCTTCGTCTCCTCTTTTGCATGCTCCACATAATCTGTGGCGTTCATCACGTTCTTCTCAATGTTGTTGATCATCTCACCCTTAGAACGAAATTGGGAAAAAAAATCACCTTAGTGGGATGCATGGATCTTTGGTCAATGAGTCTAAAGCAAGGCCCTAGAACACCAGGAGTTATTTCACAAACCAACGATGCACACACTGGGGATGCCACTGGTTCTGCTGTGGCAGGTGAAGGAACAATGGAATGAGCAGCAAGGGCTCCCAGGTCCCACCCAACAAGGAATGCTCAGGAGCAGGGCAGGAGAACTTCTCCCCTGTGCAGGAGCAGGAACTGCCCAGCTGCAAGCACCCTGGGGAGGGAGGGATGTTTGAGCAGCCAAAGCTGAGGGACACACTCAGATCAGAAACCCCTGGTGTGTCTGAAGGGGGAAAGGACCTTGACTATTTCCACACAAGGTTCAACAGCTGTCTAGGCAATAAACACAACATGGAGCTCCTCAGAGCTCAGGGATGCCAATGCACCACAAATCCAAACTAATGATGAGGAATGACACTTGGCATGGAATGGAGGGCTGGTGAAAAATGACAGTAAGGCTGTTACCTGTGTCTCTGTCCATCAGAAGAAATAATCAGCAGCAGTAAACAGCAAAGCATTACAGAATGATGCACAAGTAACTTCTGTTCGTGTGTAATTCAAAAGAAACCTGCTACCAATTTCTCTTGGCTGTCTATTTAATATCAAAGCAACAAAGGGCTTCTAGAACAAAACCCAATTACCAAATTACCAATTACCCATTACCAAAAACCAGGCAAGTTTCTCTAACCTGCTGTTCAGGCAAGTTTCTCTTCTAACACTACTCTTTTCACTTTCCTGCAGAAGTCAAACCATTTTAAGACCAAAGTTAAAAATACTTTTGCTGGATAATTGGCATTTAAAGACTAAAAATAGAACAGATTTATGTACATGTCAAGACAAAGCTTATGAATACAAGAGATGACCTGAGGGACTTGTCAAGCCCTTCACATTCACATTGGTGAACACAGAACTGCACTTCTGCAGGAAGTGCAAGGTGCTCACAGCCTTGCTGACACACCTGTTATCCACTGTGGCTGAGAATCCAAAATCCCCAGGTATTACCAGGGTTCCATTAGATAGCTTTTCTTACTAAAACATGCACAAAGATGTTCCAGCATGTTGCAATTAATCATACTGAAGAAAATATTAAATGCACTGGCTGGAAGGCAGGTGTGTAGTCAGTTACTGAAAGCATGAGGACACTGAGATGGTCAATCTGTCCTCAACAAAACAAAAACCCTTCATGACTAACATTCTAACCACAGCCCAGAATCACCCCAAATCTGCTCTGCCTGAACACAACCAACTGCACACTGCAAAGAGAAGAGTGAGAAAGCCCCAGCCCCTGGAGGCTGCAGGCTCACTCACCTGGGTCTCCACGAACATGGCCATGTCCATGAACATCTCGTGCAGCTCCCGGATGCTGGACTCCAGCTTCATGATGTCCTTGTGGCGCGACTCGATCTCGTTCAGGGCCTGCCTGGTGATCTGGGAGTCGGAGATGATCTGGGGGCAGACACAGGCAGCCCTGAGTGCCAGCACGCCTGGGCAGCAGCAGCACTCAGCGACACCAGGGCACGGCAATACGCACATCAGAGGTGAAAATGGAAGGGTTGCCACTCTCCAGCATCTCCTCCAGCTCCTCATCTGTGGTGGTCTTCCCAGCTGGAATACAAACAACAGGACTTCGCATGGCATCACTTACTCAGGACTGAGCAGAACATTTCACCGTGCAGAAGGATGACAATTCTAACACAATTCTTGCACTGAGATTTTGCAGGATAAAACCCTGTGGAGTTCAGCCACCAGACTAATTTTAGTCACTTTTTAGACACCTTCCAAGCTACATACTGTACTTCAAAGTGAAGTCAGGAACCTCTGTAAATACTCCTAATAATGAATCGGAAGTAAGTGATACGTGAGTCAGTCAACAGATGATTAAAGCCCATATAACAGCAGCACTGATTTTATGCCAGATGGATTTACCAAGTGTCCTTGTAGACAAAAATGGGACCACATAAAAAGAGCTGTTACCCTGTTAGGAATGTTAATTTTGGAATGGCTTTTAATAACACTTGCTGTTTCAGAATGCAGCTTTTCTTGATGCTTCATTCAAAGTTGCAACATTGAAAATAAATGAAGCAAAGGAAAAAGATAATTTCTTTAATAATTTTCAATCTAAAGGAAATAATTGAGTTTTCTCTGTTTTCTTTATGGCTGTTCTAAGAAGAGTAATATCTAGGAGCTTGTGCCACGCAGCAAAATTGTTTCCTTTCTCTCACACCCTCCTAGATGCTGTCCAAGATCTCTGATGCTTTGTACCATATCTAGTGAATAAGAAACAGGGGAGGCACTAAGAGCAGGTAATTGATTTGGGTTTAGAAGGATATTGGGTCACTCACTGATCTCCAGCTGCCTCTGGATCCGGCCCTTGCTGCGCTCCCGGAACAGCGTCTGCGTCTCGTTGTACTCGGTCATCACCTCCACAAACTTGTGTGCCAGCACCGAGTGCTGGGCAGGGACAGACAGGGGACAGACAGACAGGGGGACAGCCAGGGCACAGGGACAGACAGGGGGACAGGGACAGACAGGGGACAGACAGACAGGGGGACAGACAGACAGGGGGACAGACAGACAGGGGGACAGAGCACAGACAGGGGGACAGACAGGGCACAGGGACAGCCAGGGGGACAGCCAGGGGGACAGCCAGGGCACAGGGACAGACAGGGGGACAGGGACAGACAGGGGGACAGGGAGGGGCAGCAGAGAGGGACAGACAGGGAAAGAGAGGGAAATTAGAAAGGGACAGACATGGAGACACATGGGCAGCAGACAGGGACAGACACGGGGACAGAGAGAGAAATCAGAGAGGGACAGACATGGGGACACACAGGGGCAGCAGAGAGGGACAGACAGAGAGAGAGAAATCAGAGAGGGACAGGGAAAGAGAGGGAAATAAGAAAGGGACAGACATGGGGACACATGGGCAGCAGACAGGGACAGACACGGGGACAGAGCGGGACAGACAGGGGGCACACAGGGACAGCAGAGAGGGACAGACAGAGACAGGGCAGGCACACAGGGGCAGCAGACAGGGACAGACATGGAGACAGAGAGGGACAGACAGGGGGACACAGAGGGACAGACAGGGGGACACAGAGGGGCAGCAGAGAGGGACAGACACGGGGACAGAGAGGGACATCAGACAGGGCCATTTCTGTCACACAGCAACAGCTCTGCACTAGAAATCCCAGTGGCACTTCCCACCCAGCAAAGCACCCCTCGAGTTCTGAACTGAGTTCACAACATTTGAACTCATTCTCCACTTTCCCAGAGCCCACGGATTTTGTGTCAGCTGAAGGGATCCTACCTGTGTTTTCCTGATCCTGAGGTCCACTGATGTACGATTGGCATTGTCACCCTGATCAAAACTCTGCTCAATGGCTGAGAACAAGACAGCAGTACTGAGTCAATGGCAGTTACTCAGCAGCTCAATTCCTTTGTAAATATTATTATTACTTTTCAAAGGTGCAAGTTCCCCAGAGACATGTGTAACATTTCAGGGGAGAGGGGTGGCAGAGATAAATAAATAAAATTTTAAAATAATTTTGATAATCTTTAAACACAGTAACTGCTTCAATCATATTCTTAACAGAGTCACCTACTGTCTACTGGAAAAAATTTAAAAGGTGCCATTTTGCAGTTAAAGTTAATCTTCTTCCAAAATATCATGCCCCCAAAAGCACTTCAGCTGCAGAAGACATTTCTATATGGAGGAATTACTTTGCACTCTCATTTTCTAGGTTATTTCTGAAAGCAAGGAGTTTTACTTGTCCTCACCACCTACCCTTTAGCCTGGCCCGGATTTTATTAGCAATCTTCTTTATTTCCTCATTTAGTTCTTCAAGTTCTTCCTTTGTTCCTTTAAAAAATATATTTTGAACTGTTAATGATTGCTAATAGTAAGTCAGCAAGAGTCTACAAATCTACCTTGCAATCTCAGAATTTTATTCAGTACAATTATGCAGAGCTGAAGTTTATTATCCTCCTAAGTACTTTAAATACTGTTTTTATAACAGCAACCATCAGGTTCTTGCTCCTTATGGAGCTTACACCTGGAAAACATTATTATCACCAAATCTGCAACTAAACCAGGTGATAATCTGATAATCAGGTTTTTTTAAGACTTTCAGGGTAATGTTAATTTGCTAGTCACAAGTTAAATGCTACTGAGTTGTTAGTACAGGTGAGCACACAGATTTCTGTCCCCTTTTTGTCAGTGTGCATTGCTTTAACACCCCCTGACACATCTGTGACACACAGCTGTGACATTCTGGGGGAATCCCAGCACTGGGGAGAGCTTTGCTACATCCCTGTCACACCCAGGGCACCACATGCACAGAACACACCCCCTGCTCACAGGGGCTGCCACCCCAACATCCTGATTAATCCTGATTAAACCTGAGATCCACATGCACAGAACACACCCCCTGCTCACAGAGGTTGTCACCCAAACATCCAGGGGAATCCCGATTAAACTTGAGATCCACATCTATAGGAACACCCCCTGCTCACAGGGGCTGCCACCCCAACATCCAGGGGAATCCTAATTAAACTTGAGATCCACATCTACAGGAACACCCCCTGCTCACAGGGGCTGCCACCCCAACATCCTGATT
>WBND01001134.1:0-30031 GCA_013398595.1 Tychaedon coryphoeus
TTTAGTATTCCATTGAACACTGCTTTTGGTGTAATTTGATGTATGTACTACTGGTATCAATTACCATCCACAGAAATATTTAGGAGACTTTCCAAGGATTGTAATGGGAACTTGATACATCCCTTTGTATCTAGAATAACAACATACTGGTAGATATTCAACAGTTAAAAATATTTTATGAGCTCTGGGAAACAATCTTTTTTCTCATCTTAGCGTTATTAACACAGGGATTCTAGGTCAACATTAGACTGAAGATGGTTATCTTGCTGTGATATGAAATTTTCTAGGCAAAGGTTAATAATAAAGGGGAGTAACAACTCTATCTGAGCCACACTTCCCCATGTCTATCTTTCTGTTCACATTTCTACCTGGCTGATCACTGACCAAGAAAAGGGACAATGGAAAGGCTCAGATCTCTGAGTCTGTGGCTCAGGTGGGGATCAAACCATCTGTGAGCTGAATGAAGTGGCACACATGTATGCAGACTGGTTTATAGAAAATTTCAGGAGCTTCTAGTCTAGTTTACAGGAATATTTAAGCCAAAGGCTTTGGAGATACAATGTTTCCAAAGACATTTTTGGCAGCAGCAGCTTCAAGTAATTTTTCAACTGTTTACATGTAAGTTAGAACTGCCTAGTCTACTGTTTTCCCTGTAGGTTTGTCCTACAAGGAAGCTTAATAAATCAAGTTTTCCTCCCCTCCAATGTTATGCTTCAGAGGCTATCCTGCACTTCTTCAGTTCTCAGACAATATACAGAAAAATTGGTAAACAATTTTACCCTTTTTATTTTACTCTTCTAATGCATTAGTTATGGTTTTCCTTTTTGTTCCAGATGATCATTTATAAAATCTTGCAATTCTGCTTTCCTGATCTTAAAAATTTCCTTTGAAAACCATTCAGTCATTTCTTTTGAAAATAATGTGTACAAATAGGAAATACAATACAGGGTAATTACCTTGAATAATAACACCACCAATATCTAAGATTTTTTTTTGTTTTGGCCTGAGAGAAAATTCATATCTCTAAGTATGATAATGAATTTACAATATCTCTGGGTGACTGATCATGACTTTTTGCTTCAGAAAACAAATGAACTGGAATAAAAATATATGAGCATTTGTTTCTCAAAAATCATGGTCTATAGATTTATATGAGGCCTTTAATATCTATTACCATCCACTTGGCACCATAACTGACCATTTATAAGATGCTGTAGAAGATAGAATATGCTGGTGAAAAGCCTGGCACCATCATGTAAAACTTTTAGGTTGTTAAGCTTTTTTTTTAGCCTCATCATTGTTTTGAGGATTTTGGAGGATAGAGAAAAGGAAAAGATTTTCAACTCTATGTTTCATCACAGTTATATATAATAAAAGAATTATTTGAGTAATTGCTTCTTGGATTACTTTCAAAACCTTTCTGCAAACTATGGAAAATACATGAATATGAAATATGAAATTGAATACTTTTAAGATCACTATATCAAGTAAGAAATCAAGACTAACATGATTGTGAAAAAAACATAGAATTGCAAATACTGTTTCTAGATTCCTGTTTGATGTTTTATTTCTTAAAAAAGACAATTCAAAATGAAAGAGAAATGGGACATATTTTAAAAGAATTTGCCTTAATTTTGTTTAAAAAATTATTTTAGAGATTTTAAATTAAAATAATCAGCTCTAAATGTCTGTATAGGTTGCTCACTTACCCATTTTTCTTGCTCTTTCCCCAGCATTTATTGCTGAGCATTTGGTATGGAATGCCAGTCTGGGTCAGCTGTCCCAGCTGTGTCTCCTTCCATCCCCTTGCCCAACCCCACCTTACTTGCTTTGGCTGGAGAGTAGGGCAGAGTAAGGGGAGAGCACATTTGGCAAGGACTACCCAGCTATAGCCAAATTATTGAAATTTAACCAACACTGTTTAAGCCAAAAATCCAAATCCCATCATCACAGAGGCTCATATAAAGAAAATTAACTTAATCCCAGCCACACTGTGTACATAGGTTGTGGCAGACGTTAGTGTAATGAACTACAAAATAACAAAATCTCCTAGCAAACATTTGAACATTTCTTTTGTTAATCCATTTACTGTGTTCCATCATAAAGAAAACTTGGTGAAAATACCTCTCAATAAATGAATTCTTAGACTCATAAATTGAAGGCTTCAAAGTTCCATAGCATGTAGTCTGCAAAAGTGTGTGTTTGAATAAAGTTCTAAAACAAAATTATGAATACAGATTTCTACATCCAGGATTTCTTCATTAGCTTTAGAGGAAATTTGTAGGAGTATAAAGATCCACACCGTGCACTGATGAATTGAGTAGGGCTTAAGAAACCACAGAATAAAATCAATATGAACACAAGTTCAGAAAAAATGAAATATTAATAATTGAGAAATAGATTCTAAATTTGATTCATGTACATACTATATGATCAGTACAGAGCTTTAGCAGCTTTCTTGACTTTTTTCTTTTAAACCCAGTGAAGCAGGCAAAATCTGCTTTCCATAGGAAGATAGGAAAATAGGATTCACTGTCTTGAATAATAACATATACTTCAATAATAATTTATTTTTTAATCTGTCTCAATTCACAGAAGCTGTTGGGGGTGGGGGGGAGGGAATAGCAACTAATGGAATGTACATCATATACCAGCAACACTGCAGGTATTTCCAAAACAAACAGTGCACTTGACATCGAAGTCATAGGGAACAATTTGTGACTAAGAGCTACTTAATAAACTCAGTTAAAGAAGAATGTAAAGAATACTTTCCAGAAAATGTGAAGAATCTGAAAACTCTTTCAGAAAACCTTTTCCTGATAATTCAGTTATCATTCTGGGCTTTTGAAAGCACTGAAATACGTTCACTGCTTTTTTTTTTAAATAAACCCAGTACATGCAGGTTTCCAGAACAACAAAATGTAGAAAAGAAACCCAAAATTAAGAAATGGAGAAGCATTCCCTGAACCACTCTCCATCTTTTGTATGATTTAACAATTTAAAAAAATAAAATCCTAAACTTGTAGCATCTTGGAAGTTCATGTATGTCTCTTTCACAGTCCTCCGAAAATAAGAAAATAAGAATCGAACAGATTTCTGTTAGATTTTGTCTTAGATGTAGGCTGGTATGTTAAATTCTAGAAGACAATTCTGTGTCTGCTGTCTACCTCCCAGTATTTTCTTTGAAACAATGAGTTTTAGATTTTATTTTAATTAATTTTTTTTTTTTGTGCAGAAGCACAGTTTTATTTGTTTTGCAGGTTTTTTGTTTGTTTGTGGTTATTTTCAAACTCTAATGCTCCACATTCTCTTGAAGAGAAGAATCATGACTTAAAAGCTGGACAGTAAAACACTTTTACCAGGACATTTTCTATTTAAAGAGGAATCAACACTTGTAATGAGGTAATTGGTTGCTGTGCCTCTGAGAACAGAACCACATCATCATTCTGACATAACCTAGAGCTACTTATTAAAAATTTTTGGTATAGTGATGGATAGCAATATCTAGGCAGGTGGGTTAATCCTACACAGCACATACTGTATCCTACAGCCACATTCCTGCCTCCAGTCCAGGTTAGACTGCCAGTACAGATCCAGGGACCTAGGGCACTCATGCTGACTGCTGGATTCCTATCTGGTGGCCTGGTCTCTGTGTAAAACTGTTCCATGTTGGGCTCAGCCTTTACCATGGTGTCTGGGTGTTGATCTCACCCCAAATCAAGCAGCTGTCTCTATTGCATTATAAACAGGAACATCAGTACAAGATGATACCACCCTTGCTAATCGAGTAGCCTGAGGCCAATCTCTTACTTGCTTTATATCCAACAACAATTAGCAGCTGTCACAGTTTTCATCAGGCTTTCTCTCACCCACTAGGTTTCAGTCTCAAATATGTTACAAATATGTGAAGTCAGCAAAAATTACATAATGTATCTAACGCTTCTTTTAATTCCAGCTCATCTTGAATTCATCTGTTCATACCTGAAATGCTTTATTTGAGCAGTGATTTAGGGTAGAGTTCATACCATGTCAATGTTTAAAATAAAATTCTCTACAGCTTTTCTAATGAAAATAAGCCAGCTAACTAGTCAAGACATTACACATATGGGTAGTTGCATATTTTTATGCAGCTAGTTTCATAAGAAACCTTTATAGCCTAGTCCAATTACATCACTGCAGATAAAATCTGCAGAAGGGTTCATCCTGGTTTGTCCCAAAACTGTCAGCTATGAGGTAAAATAAGAAATTACATGTGTAATCAAAAATCAATGTAGGCAAAGATAACCTTTGATTGTTTGTGATCAGTTCTTCATTTTGGGGCTGGAGCCTTCAACACGTCACTTTGTCATGTACTTTCACAATGTCCCACTACCTGAATTTGATAAATGTGCAATGCTACATTTCTAGACTGTCTAAGTTTTGAACACTTCCCAACAGCAAATGCTTTCCTGTTTAAAACCATTCAGAAAAAAAACCCAAACAAACTAGCATATCAGTTATGCATTAGTTAGCTTATACATTTTGAAACAGAAGGGAAATCCTAGGTATGAGATGTGATAGGTGGTCCATGTGATACTGAAGGAAGAAATAAGATCAGTTCTGTAAGCCTCAGCCTGAATGAATGGGAAGTAAGAAAATGCAGGACTATTTCTCAGTGTTAAACAACGGATTTTATAACCGAAGCATCCCCAGTATGGGCAAATTTTGATCTTGATGGTTTTGAGTGATTGTTTACAGCTCTACTTATTTATATAGTTTTCCAATTTCATAGTAAGTTCATTTTCTAATAAATTATTTCAAAGCTCTGTAGAGTTATAAATAGTTCCAGAGAGTAAGTTATGAAAGTGCTGATCTGATTCAAATTCTGCATTAACTTTACATGTAATTCTGAAAATTTTTATATATATGTAAAAAAACCCAGTTAACTATGACAGCCAAGAGGTATCTTCCCCTAAAACTAAAAATTTCAGTCATATTTGTGACCCATTTATTTTAAGGTTTTACACACAGAATAGTTGTCAGATCTGTTTTGTTTTCATGTGTCTACAGGCTAATTGAGATTTCTCTTAACTTTCCTTTTGTTAAACTCAACATGTAGTTTGACATCTCAAAGGCTCATTGTTATAGCTTATGTTTCCATAAATATTTGAATATTCACTCAATTTACTACATCTTACAATCTATATGAGAGCCATTTCAATTATCTCTTCTTCTGCACAAATTTTCAAAATGCATCTAAGGTCTTTCCCATCTCTTTGATTCATACTTGTATCCAACTATGTTAAAAAAAAATTTATATTAATATTACTGATTCAACTATAATAGTAATTAAATTCTAAAAAAATCTGTAGCACTAAAGTGTAGGCTTTTGAGAGCAGAATTAAAAGTCATATTTAGTTCTATTAGAAAATGTATTCTCACCTATGTTAAATCTCATTTTAATAGTTCATTATATTTAATATATCAAACATGATTTTAAAAAAGTTCCAGACATCTTTAATATTAGTGCAAGTCAATTTTACAGACATAATGAGATTTGTTTGTGTCCTCCTCTTGAAAGAAAGAAGTTTTATCCTGCAATATCCAATAGCATAAAAGAGATGCAGTCACCATGTTTACAATGCTCTTATGGCCATTGTAGCAAACAATAGTTTTTTTGCTCTTTCTTATAGGATATTGAAGAATGATTTAAGAATTATTGAAACATCACTTACTTCCAAGATTATTAAGTAATTGAACTGTCAGAAATTCAGAAACAAACAAAAACCCCCAGGTAATCCTACCTTTGGCAGCAGGCTGCTCCAACTCCTGTTCAACCCATGCAGACTCCCTAATTAAGTCAGCAAAGTAATTTTTACATTTTAAATATGCTAAATCTTCCCAAAAGCTTTCCATTTCTCAGCTTCTCCTTTTTATAATCCACACTTCTGGCAGTGTGTAGATTTTAAATGACTTTGTGATATTGCTTGCATTCCCAGTAATAACTCTTCACATCCGCTTTAAGAATTATGGGATTTCAGCGCTTATTTATGTGTAAAATCTCTTGCAAAAGAGAAAAAAATGAAGCTTTCTGAAACTTTGTTACCTTGGAGGTCTCTGCCTGCTGGCTGTAAGTTTTATCTGCTACAATGAACTATCTCGAATCATCCACTACAAACTACAGACAAAAGTAAAATCTCTTTGTCAAGTGACTTGAGACTTATTATAACATGAAAGTAACTTTCCTGGTACAGGATCAATTCCTTTACTCCAGTTGATTCTGAATTAAGCTAAAGGTATATCACAATCATTTCTCTGTGCTCTACGTTTTGTTTACACTAACAATTGCATAGCATGTCAATTTATGCTTTTATCTAGACAGTTACTCTGATTATTATTGCTTAGGTGCTGTTACAGTGAAGAAAAAATTCCTCATATTAAAGTCACCACTCAGAAGCTGCACACTGAAAGACACATTGAACAGACACTCAGATTTATTGGTAAAGATACTCATCTGCTTTCTCTGCATCACAAGAGTCACTGAGACAAGTATCAGAAACAAAATAGTTTGTACATTTTTATAAATGCAAATCTTCTTTTATAAACATGTATTAAATTCGTTGAGGAACAGATCAATCATGATAAATTCCAATGACTATATTGATTTGTTTGGACTAAAAATGTCAGATAAAACACTGATGAGATTATTGAAATTAAATAAAATATCACATGCTGGTTTTACTTATTTTTGTGCATAGAATGTTCCTAGTCAAAAACATTATGCTATACACCACTGAATGGAGAAACAAATATTTTCAGTGAATGCACATAATATTGAGAATGGATAGTTGTATAAAAAAGGCAAAGAGCTTCTAATTACTAGAAATTAGTGTTGAATCCCATCAAGGAGTCTTGAAAGCAGAATAATATGCTTTTAAGTTCAAGGACAAGTAGTAACAAATTATGTCAATCCAAATACTGATCTACTTCAGCCCCTTGGCATCTTGTGTTTTACTTTGGTTTCTAAATGAAGACACAAACACCTGTTCTTGCAGCAGGTGGTATTTGTTTATTATAGCTCTTCCTGCTGAGTTTTAATCAGCCTGCAGCTGCAGAATCCGGACTAAAGAATGGTTATAATACTAGATTTTTATATACAAGTAGTATTGATCCAGAGAAAATTTTTCAACCTTTATTTTCATCATATGTTACCAATCATATAATTTCCTTCTCACACTCCAAGTTTTTAATTAAAGAGTAAATTCATGTATAATGCTAGCAAAAGAAATTTTGAACATTGTACCCTGAGGGTGTTATTTGATTATATTCTCTGATTGCAAAAGCTCCAATTTTTGGAAGAAGATTCTCAAACTTCTGCCAATTTGTACCCCTGCCATTCTTTACTGGGAGAATCAAGAGGCTTAAAAAAATAGTCATGGGACAAATTAACAACATGTAAATCCCTCTATTCAAATGCAATTGAAATAAGAAAAAGGTACTTATGAGACAGGAGAAATAGTGTAAAACTTTCTATTCCAAACTATAAGGTAAGAACACTGAAGTAATTATGTGGAGACATTATTAAGAAAGACTTCCCATGTATTGAGATAGGCTTTAATATTTTCATCCTTATTAAACAGTGCCTTCTATTCACGATGAGCAAGTAATATAACTGAGTTACATTTATTGTCATTAATAGAATGGAGTCATGGGCTTCAGACTGCCAAACATTTTGAAAAAATATTATATTCATTTTGCTCTAGTATTCAAGCAACAACTATTCAATGAGGCTTATAGAATACAATAATCTATTTAAAAATAAAGGAAGATGAGTGTCAAAAAAGGTGAGATTTTACTGTGTGGAATGACAGAGTTGCTTCAGTGCAACTGGAGTGAAGCCAAATTGGGCAGTGAAACACAGGAACATGCTGCCCAGAGAGGTGGTAGAGGCCCCATCCCCGGGAACATTCAGGATTCAGGTTGGATGGGGCTCTAAGCCACCTGGTCTGTGGAAGGTTTAATTCAGGCGATTTGACTGCAGTGTGGTTTAAGTCCCCACGGGGTCACAGCTCATTCCAGGAGCAGGGGCTCTCCATAGGGTCACAGCTTCCTTTGGGACACATCTGCCTCCAGGAGAACAGCTTATGTCACTGTCATCTGCACTGCAGGCTGCAGGGGAGTTTCTGCTCCAGGGCTGGGAGCACCTTCTCCCCCTCCTTCTCCTCTGACCTCGGTGTCTGCAGAGCTGTTCCTCTCACATCTCACTCCTCTCTCCCAGCTACTGGCACACAACATTTTTTCTCCTTCTTTAAACAGGTTTTGCTGAGCTGCTACCAACCAATTGACTCAACTCTGTCTAGTGATGGGTCTCTCCTGGAGCCAGCTGGAACTGGCTCTGTTTGACATGGGGGAAAGTTTCTAGCATGTTCTCACAGAACCCTTACCAGCTACCAGACCTTTGTTACTTAAAACCAATACAAGGAATGTATGGCACAGTGTGTGCCAAATATTTGACCTGAAACAAACTCTGGAAAGCTAATTTTCTAACGGAAGTGTTGGGTCTTTTTTTAAAGTTTGTGTTAATGCAGCATCATGATCACAGCATCTTGGAACATAGCAATATAAATATCTTTATTAGGTTTGAGTTCTGTTGCTTCCTGAGATTCCCACTCCTATTTTGTCAGCATGTTTTCTCTGAAGGCAAGAGTTGGGGGTTTTTTTTTGTTTTGAATTTTTTAAAAAATAATTTTCTTTTTTAAAATTCTATTTCTATGTCATGAAGAACTGTAATATCCTGAGCCCCTGACCACCAGAACTGCTGTATGAGAGAGCAAGTAAGGAATAGCTTTGTGGCCCTTAATTAGACAGAAAATTAGGACAAGTGCTCTCAAGGACCCACTCATTTCAAGCATCTCTTGAGAGAAGAATTTCAATGATCAATACAGTTTCCTTTGTGAAGGAAAGGGGAACAGTAGAAAAGAGAGTAAAATTATCTTAGTATTTTCCTTTTTTCTTTTCTTTTTCATTTAGCCAATTTTTTGTACTTCTTGCAGGTAAAAACTGTGATTGTTCAAATTTAAAGTACTAAAAATAGACATCTGTAAAGTGTTTTCAATACATACAACATACAGCATTTCTTAAAACCATGAAGTTAGGTCCTCATCTTTATAAAAAATGTAATTCTCTTCCATGGTATCACCATGCTGAAAGGTTATGTGTATAAAGAATATTGCATAGAGCCACAGAAAGCATGGCAAATTGATTCATTGTTACTTAGCTTTTGCTGCTGCTTTTCATCATAGATGAAACAGACAGAGTGGACATTTTTATCCTTTCTTCCAGCTCTAAGGCATTACAAGAACTGCACACAATAAAGGGTCCCATGAAGGGGCTTTAGCAGAAACAATATTTGTCCTGAGAGAGTTTGCTTTCCTAAGCTGAAATTTATGCTTCATTTTTCTATTGAACTCATAATGATAAATATTAACCCCTAATATTAGATGGTCTATATTCTTTCTGTTTTGGCTGGGATAGAGTTAATTTTCTTCATGGTAGCTGGTATGGAGCTGTGATTTGGTTTTGTGCTGGAAACGTTGATATTTTATTATTGTTGAGCCTTGCTTGCAGAGGGTCAGGACTCTTTGCCCCTCAGCCCATTCCACCAGTCAGGAGTCAGGAACACAACAAAGTGGGAGGGGACACAGAGGGGACAGACAAACCCCACCAACCCAAGGGATATCCCACACCATATGACAGCAGGAGCAGCATCTAAAGCTGGGGCAAGAAAAAGGAAGGGGAGATGCTTAGAGTGATGGTGTTTGCCTTCCCAAGTCACTGTTACCTGTGATGGAGCTGTGCTTTCTGGGGATGGCTGAACACCTGCCTGCCTGTACAAAGTTGTGTATGAATCACTTGTTTTGCTTTGTTTCCTTGCACAGTTTCTGCTTTACCTTTTAAACCTTTTGTCTCAACCCATGTGTTTTTTGAATTTTCTGATTCTGGAGGTGGAGTCAATCTCTGGAAGAGTTAAAGAATATTTTGATATGACACTTGGGGATGTGATTCAATGGTGAACATGATCATGGTCAACAAGGTTGGTCGTTGAACTAGATGATCTTACAGATCTTTTCCAACCTTAATGATTCTATTATTTTATTATTCTTGCCCCCATTTCCCCAGAAGTCTATGTGGGTGTGTTTGTGTCTGTCCATGTGTGATTGACCAGCTTTTGGGGTTTAGTTGCTGGCTGGAGTTATTCCCTGTGCTGCAAAAAAAGGCTGGCTGTATTAAACAACCCCCCCAAATAGTTAGTGCTAGTCCTGGTCCAAAAATCTGACCCAGAAATTGCTAGAAATTGGGAAAGGATCATGGGAAAAGCTTCAGTTAATTTACTCTGTGAAGATCTGTCCTAGAAAATTTCTATTGATTATTACTGAAAATATGCTTTTGGGACGCTGGCACTTCAGACATTCTTAGGACTTGCCTCAGTTCCTCAAAAAAATCCAATAGCTTAAGAAGTTTTGGTCTGGGTATAAGACTCAATGAAATTTCCAGGTAACTGCTTGCCTGTTAAACCCTGTAAGTGTAAAGAATGCTAGAAGACTTGGAAGTGTTGTCTTGAAAGCACCTGTGGAAATTGGGTAGCTGCAATGAAAAGCTGAGATCAAAGTTCTCAGCCAACAGAATTCTGGCAATTACACCACTTCCCAAGCACATGACTGTGTGTGGCACACAGAGGATTACACAGCAGAGCTGTCAGCAGTCTAACAGACAAAAGCAGAGCTGGCTATTAGTAGGCCCTTAACAGATTGCTTTTGGGAAGTGTGGCTTCAGAAAAGTAATTGACATGAAAATTCAAAGTGTATATATACAAATGTATATGATTACATACATATACAGATAAATACGAGTCATTACATATAAAGAAATATATATAACACTACAAACATATTCTTATTGTAGTGAATACTTCCCTAGTGCTTGTTTTGATTGAGTCACCTTGACTAGATTCACAATTTTTGAGGCACTGGTCATATCTACTGAATAGCATGCACCATCCAAGCATATCCTCTTCAGTAACCCAGATTTTATAACACAAGTCCATCACACTTGAGCTAAATCCAGGTCATCATGCGTTGTCTTTTCTATATTAATTAGTACCAGTTCAAAGTTCTAACTTAACTTCATTAACCTAGGAAATAATGATTTCCTTAAAGGATAGAATGAGCCACAAATTATTAAATAAATCCTTCAGAAGTTCAGATCCCTTTGAAAGATTTATAGAAATTCTGAGCCCTAGTTTTGCAAAAATGTAAAAAATCTGACTCTAAATAAGTCATATTAATCAAAGTGAAATTACAAGAATTTTTGCTGAAATTATGCCAAATCACTAGGTGTAGAGCTATCTTATGTTTTAGTCCTATGAGACACAGCAAATTAAAATGAGTCCAAGGAAATATAGATTTTAAAGATCATACAAAAGCTGTTTAATCTGCACTTTAAAAAGCAGTGTGATCTATGGCACATCTATTTTTCTTAAGCTGGAGTGCACTTTACATTTCAAATTTGGGAAAAATAAAGCATCTTTAGCACATTATAACAATCAAGTCTGTTCTCCTTTATAAACCATAGAACCTCATCTTGTACTGCTCGATTAAATCAGAATTTGCTTGAACAACAAGCCATCTTTCAGAAAGATTTAAGCGATAGATTTATAATTAAACTATCAAAGTGGCACACAGCTCAGACCTAGATGGCAATTTTATGAACAGTACCATATTCCAAATCACCTACCTATCTCAAGCCCAAACAACTATATATCACGGTCAATTTTAGTTCAGTCTCAAGAGGAGTTTAAATCAGTCATCCAGAGGCATCCTGTAATAATTCAGCTGTTCTGCAACTGTGCATCTGAAAGGCTGCAATACCTAAAAACTATGTTTTTTGGTTTTATTTGAAAGTTAAATATTTCAGTGTCCTTTAAACTTCTGTTTTCTTGCTTTCAGTCCTGCAATCTAGCATGTGCAAGGGGACTCAGTATGTTTTCTGTATAAACCCCAAAAATTATCTTCATAGGTGTCTTCTGCATTTAATGGGAGTTCACTGGATGCTAAGCTGAACAATGAATAACAAGAGAAGTAATAGTGCATAAAAATTGCATGCCCAAGATAATAATTATGCCTTATGCCATCTCCTTAATGAGAAAGTGGCTTACAGTATTTTGCACTTCTCAGCTTTGTCTTATGCATCTACATCAACAAATAAATTCTATGTTTTTTCACATCACACAGTTTATAAACTTCCAAAAAAGAAGCCCAAGTGATTTATTTAACACCAGCCAGCAGAATTTCCCAAAATATAGGATGTGATTGCTGGCGAGATGTGGATTGGCACAGTATTATTGATCTTTCCCTAAATTTTAGACCTTTTTAAACTTTTAGATACTTCTAAAGGTTTTGGACACAAAATCTTTGGGGTGCTGTGTAGCACCCTGAGACAAACCTCACGTATATGCTTGAAAATTATGCTATGGTAATACAGCATGAATGAGTAAAAGATCAGGACTAAAGTGCAAACCTGACCTTAATCCATTTGCAATGTAATGGGCACATGGCTAGGGTGAGCTAGAAGAACCTTGGGCTAACATGAATCTCCAGAATCTACTGAGCAAGAAAAGAAAATATTGTTAAAATTATGCAACCAAAAAGTCACAGATGTATTCTGAGCTCAGAGAAAGCATTATATAGATTCTGGTCTAGCATTTTAGAAAACTTCTGTGTTAACATTGTTTTTCAGTGGTGGAGTGACATTGTGCTCCACCACTCCCATTCCACCTGTAAAATATCACATGCCATTTAATAGAAGTCTACAGTTTATATTAAGAAAAAAAACCCTCAATTTTATAAGTTGTTTCCTCATTCTGAATGAGTACACTGTAATCCATAGTCTACAAATATTTCAAAACTTAATATGTTTTAAAGCTTAAAGGATATTACTTGTAAGATGTAGAGAAATATTTAATTCTGAAAACAAATGTCTCTAATCTAACTTGGCTGGAATGGATTCTTTTAGTCTAGGGTTTGTTTTTCTTTCTTTTTCAAGGAGCATAAATACACTTATATCAACTGAGAATTTTGACATGAGGTTCTGAAGCATTTTCTGAAGCTATTTGATCTGTAGAGCACCAAGAAAATTATAGTGAAAGTCTAAAACACAATGTCAATGACATTGCACCAGAGAGGAATAATGGCATAGTGAGTTTGTTAAGAAGGCTAATACTGACTCTGTAAGAACCATGGTAGTGTGCAATGAAGAAATACATGTTGATGTGTCCTTGCTTACTTGAGACTTCATCCCAAAGATACTGGGATGAAATTAATCCATTTGAAAACAATATTAAAGTCTCTCTAAATAAAAGCTGTAATAAAGCAGCTTTTGCATTCTTTATTTACTTTAAGCACAAGTCTATTCAGTATCAGTTATGTTACTGTGGGTTTTTTCCATACTCAGCATATAGGAAAGCATTATGTGTATTTAAGTCAAGAAAAAATTGTAATGGCTTTCCACATTGTTAAATGTCAGACAATTTCTTTTTATTTTTGCTTTTAATTAACTGGAATTAACAGCTTCTAGCAGGTTTAAAGACCATTGACCAATTACATTAGTTTTCTTTAACCACAACAGACATTTATATTAAGTGGTTTAAGTATTGTTAATTAGTTTCAGTATTTCCACGTGAAAATAAAAATAACAGTTGACATTTCTAGAGCACTGCCTCATTGAGGATTACAGACTGATCCAACAAGAAATTTCTGTAGAATATGAAGTTCTGAAATTCCTTAGTACAACAGGTCAAATTTTTCCTATTGGTCACAGTGAAAGCTATCATAGATTCATCACAGCAAAATCAGTATTGTTTTTATCTTAAGAGCTTTCTAGCTAAGCAGTAGAGCAAAAAGTATATCAACTGTTACACATCTAAATCACCTGTGCTCTGAGCCAGCACCAGTCCATATTGACCTCAATACCAAACTGAACACCAGATGTAGGATGCATCAGCTCACCAAATATATTTCCTTAAAACATTTTTAGTATTTTCCACAGCACTTGGATCACATAACCAACTTAGAATATATCGGGGAGAGAAGCAGTTATCACAGAATCAGAACCATTAATATTGGAAAAAGACCCCATAGGAAAAAGACTAGGGGCAAAATTACATTTTACTAGATGGAGGTTGAGATCAGTATGTCCAACTGACCACACAAAATGTATGCTAAGGGGGGAAATGTGGTTGCTACTCTCCGACTGGAACACAGTCACCATGTCCAACTTCCCACACACAGTCTAAGGAGGACTAAACAGAGGATGGAGCACATTGAAGTTAGGAGACATTGTAGTCAGGCTCTGTTGAAATACTTGCAGAGGAGGGAACTTGAAGGTACTTTTTAGCTGGCAAGTCACGTAGCAGCTAAAAACCAAGGGAGATAAATGAAGATGTCTTGTTGGTGTTGTTGAGCCAGCAACTGAGGCAAAATCACTCTTCTTGAACTCATGTATATCACCATTTCAAGTCTAACTCAGAGGAGTGTAACCTGTCTCAGCCCTAAGCAGCCAGGTTCTCCAGAGCTGGAGCTGTGGGTGACTGTGTCAAAGGCTTTGCTTACATACAACACAGACAGCAACCACAGCATTTCCCTCATCCACTAAACAGGTCACTTTGTCATAGAATGAGGTCAGGTGGATCAAGCAGGAGATGCCTTTCATAAACCTGTGCTGGCTGGGCCTGATCCCCAGGCTGTCCACACATGCTGCATGGCAGAACCTCAGGATGATCTGCTCCATGAGCTTCCCGAGACCTCCTGAAAGGCTGAGAGACCCTCCCTGCACACTCCTTGTGGCTATCCTTGTAGCTGGGACTCACATTTACAAACCACCAGCTAAGGGGGACTTCCCTGCATGGCCAGGACTGCTGGTAAGTGATTGGTGAGCAGTTGTGCCAGATCCCTCAGTACCTCCAGGCGAATCTCATCCACCCCATAAACCTGTGGGTGTTCAGGTGGTGCAGCAAGTCACTGATCCTTTCCTCTTGGATTATTTTAGTTGCACTCCTCTTCCCTGTCTTCCAGCTCAGGGCGGAGAACAACTGGTCATACTATTAAAGACTCAGGCAAAGAAACCACTAATTACCTCATTACCTTACTTAATTACCTTACTTTTCCTCATCCTTTTCCACTGTGTTTGCCCCTGCATCCAATATCCAATAAAAGATGGAGACTTTCCATAACTTTTCTTTTGTTTTAAATGTATGAAGATAAATAATTTTTCATGTTTTTTTTAAGACAGCAGCCAGATTATTATTTGTTTTTTAATCTTTAATCTTTAATCCCCTGCTTTTCTTGACAAGGCAGTCCCATTATTTCTATGAATTTTTATACTGGGAATATCTTGCTTTTTACCATTATCTTTATTTTAATCCCCTTCTGCCTGGGCCAGAGCTTTTTGTACTTGACTGATGAATGACACATGACTTGGAACCCTCAGGATGGAGTGGTGTTGGAAAAAAAGATGAAAACTTCTTGATTGCTTTCCATGTGTAAAGACTTACAGTGACTTCATTAATTAATGAAAGAAAGTCAATTAAATGCTTTGTAAAATCAGATCTAGAAACATATCACTATGGTGAAGATGACTGTGGCATGCATACAAGCTGTCATTAAAGACTAGTAAACTATGACTGTGTAACGTATTTTCTGGTTGGGTCAGTAAATAAAGAAGTCAAAAAGCATTAAACCATACATACATTGCAGTTAATAGGAAAATGCAAAATGAGGCTAGTAGATGGTATTATATTAAGAGGAGCTGTGTATAAATCCTAGGAGAAGACTACCCTATTTATATCAGTTATGGTATGAAGCAGAATGACACAGCAAGTGTCAGAAAATCCAAGATGTAGGATTAAGCTATGACATGGGGATTTTCCAGTATCTACTTTTATTTTTCATTTGAAAAGTACTAGAAAAACTGAAATATTGTGGTACCGCAAAACTAGAAAACTTCTAAAAAATAAAATCCTTGTTTAGTGATTCAAAGACTATTAAAGTACATGGATTATTATTTTTTTAAAGGCTGAAGAAATCTGCTATGGTTGCTGAATAGTGACCTTCTGCATAATGCAAATTTCTGACACATCCAGGGATTTTTTTCATTTTTCTTTTAATAATACGGGCCTCAGCTACATATGTCTTGATCTTCAAATAACATATATCATTAAGTCTTCACAGCTTCCCACTTAAGCTGTTCCTGTAATTAGACCATTTGGTCTTATTGAGCTGATGAAGCTGAAATTTATTTATCTTCCCCATGGGTTTGTCATGTTCAGTTCTTCTAGATTATGCTGTCAGCAATCTGATTCTTGTGGATGCTTGTGGACATCCACATATAGGAAAGGTCTTTCTTGCTATAAAACATGATTTCCTTAATTTCAAATTTGCCTAAAACTCTCTGATTTCTCAAGCTCATATATCTCATAATGGTCTCATTAATGACAAAAGTAATACAACCTCAAAATTCCTACTTTGCTATTTTCATAGAAAAGGACTTCAATATAATTAATAAATATAATTCATAAATTGTCTTGGCCTCCAGTGTTACAGCAGCAGAAAGAGATCAAATGGTCAGCTGCTTATCAACCATTACCTTAAGTTCTTTATCATACTTTAGCTTTGCTAAGTCAATTAAAAATACCTTTAAGGATAAATTATCCTTAAAACCTAGTCCACCTGTCATTGTCAGTTTAATTTTAAACAATGTGGTGATACTGCATTTTTGTGATAATGTGTAATTCCATGTAGTAAACCAAGTAGTCTAAGTGTTGTTCCTTTTCTGATCAAAACCTCCATATCTTAATGAAATGCTTAAAAAGACAATGTTAAATTCTTAATTGTTTTCACTGCAATTAGAGAATTGACCCAATTTTGTAACACTTCGATGGAAGCACTCATTTTTATGAGAGCTGTCACTAAGTTGCCCTAGAAAACTGCTACCCAAAAAAAAGGAAAAGTCTCAGTTTTAGTTTTTGCTAAATAGTAATAACGATGTTTTTCTTTTCAGGTTAATCTAAATTGCAAATTAGCTCTTACAAGAAGATTTCTGGTCAAATTCAGCTGGTTCAAGGCCCTGAAAAATCACTTCAATGTAACACAGACTATCTATCCCTCAACTGAAGTTCAGAGTTCAGTGGGAATAACACTGCAAATACAAATTTCTCTGTGGGACAGCTGCAAATACTGTGATTTCTTCTCATAAACACAGAAATAACTTTGGCTAAATCTTTTTCAATCAAAAATACTGTGGTGAAAAATGAATTAGCACTTTCTGGACCTTAAATCCATTTAAAAATTGAACGACAGCATTTAATTCCTATGTTAAATAAACAGTTGTTCAAAATTTGGAAAATCTTTCCATAAATTAGGAATATAGACAGAATTCCATGCAGTTTTAATTTTTGCATAAAGTCTTACTGAATGTATAGGTGTCACTGCGAGTAGGAAGTCTTCAGACTATATAATCCAGCACAAAAACTTTTCTATCGAAAGTGGTCTAGAAGAAATGTTCTAAAAGAACAAGTATCAGATTGAAAAAATAATTAAAAAGCAAGCAAACAACAACAACAACAAAACCAAAAATAAATAAGGAAAAGCTCAGATTTTTGTTCATGTTGTCCTCATTATTTCTTTGATTTTTATTACTAACTTTATAAAGCATTTTTGAGAAAATTACATCTTTTACTATTAGTGCCAACAAAAGTCGAGCCAAGAAAATGGACTAAAAATTTAAGTTTGACTTATCACTACAAAACAAATTTAGAGAGATTCCTTTCTTTTATTATCTTTTACTCCTAACACCAGCATATTACTGTTGTGGGACTACCAGCTTGCAAATCACAGAATCACAAAATTAACTGAGCTGGAAGGGACCCACAAGGACCATTGAGTCCAAATCCTGGTCCTGCACAGCACCATCCCCAAGAGTCACACCTGTGCCTGAGAGCAGTGTCCAAACACTCCCTGAACTCTGCCAGGCTCGGTGCTGTGACCACTGCCCTGGGGAGCCTGTTCCAGTGCCCAACCTCCCTCTGGGTGAAGAATATGTAACATAACCTGATATGTAACATAAACCTCCCTTGACACACCTTCAGCCTTGAAGGACCCTGTCATTGGTCACTACAGAGAAGAGGTAAGTGCCTGCCCCTCCTCTTCCCCCCACGAGGAAGTTGTAGACTGCAATGAGGTTTCCCCTCAGTCTCCTCTGCTTGTGCATACATATACAGCAAAGTTTGAATCAGTACTTGACATGATACTTATATGTAGGCTTGTGAAGAAGCCAATATTTTTATTCCTCCTTGACAGTTATATGTAAATTTAATGTTCATATTCCCATGTATTCCAAATTAACCAAGATGAGAACCACTTATGACAAGTTCAAACTTGAGAAACAGAGCCAGAAAAAAGAAGATAGGAAAAACACTGAACAGCTCCCATTTCAACTGAAAAGTCTTAAAAAAGCAAGGAAAGACAAGCTTCCTTTAATTTTGAAGTTTCCATGTATATTCTTGCTATAAGAAGTCCCTTTTCTCCCTCACTCAAAGATACACACATTTTGTGTAGACAAGCATTACATACACTCTTATGTTCTCTGCTTGGAAGGAAAGCTCAAGAAGAGAAATTTAAACTTCAGAAACACTTGACTAAGGTTTTGTGTTTAAACACAAATTCAGATCTTAAAAGTTTTTTCTACATTCCTGTTAATCTTGGGGGGAGAGGTTTGTTGAAATTTTGTTTACTTATTGCTTATGGCATAAATTTATAGCCTAAGATTTGCCCCATGTAAGTCCTGATTTGCATATAAAGTGTGAAAACACATGCACTTTCATGTTGGAAACTTAAGGTCTTACATTTCCTGTAATTCTATTTTAATAGCTTCTTTTCAGTCATGAACATTAGACATATTCTAAAAGATACAGTTCTTATGTATCGTCAAGTATGCGTCAGCCTTACTCTTTGGGTCACTGTCTGCATCTTTGTCTCTCTCACTCTCATATTCTCTTGCATAGCTTTGTGCCATCTTTGTTATTGGCATCTCTGTCTTGGGTTTTAGAACATGAAGACCTAGTCTGCAATTACAGTTTTGAACACATTCTTAAATCCCTTGTGAATTTCAACTTAGGAAAAATGTGGATCTTCACATTTTCTAGTATCGACAAAAAAAAAAAATTAATCACTCTATATCATCATTACAAACCAGCAATATTATCTATTATTTTCTTCCAGTATTTTACAAAATCTTTTTTGTTTGACAGTCACAAAATAATGAGTATTTTGAGGAAAGGAAGAAAAACTACCCAAAACTTCACTGAAACTTCCAAGAAGAGTTTGTGTTTGGTTGGGTATATTTTGTCTTTGTTGATTTTTTTTAAAGTGATTTATTTCTTTATTGTCAGGAGTTCATACAATTAAATATCTCTTCCTATCAGAAAACTTTTGAAAAATAACTTTGTTTGTTTTCAATATGATTTAAAATATTTCACTATGGCAGGTTCTATCATTCTAAATGCAAGTGCTTGACTTGATCATTTATTTAATTTAATAATGACATATAATTTTTAAATGACACTCTAAGGTTTATTTTTTTGAGGGAGCATAATCCCTGCATGTGCAAAATAGCATAGCACTTCTAGCCATGTATCTTATTGTTCAGTGTATTGGGTCTGGCTGAGATGAAGTTATAAAATCATCACAGTAAGCTCTCACCCAAGGAGAGCCCTTGCTGGAACAGGCTCCTGGCAGGATTTATGACAAACTGACCATAACCCCCATTCCCAGTCCCCCTGTACCACCAGAAAGGAGAAGGTAGAGAAATTGAGAGTGAGGCTGAGCCTGTGAGGGATGGGGGGAGGGTTTTTTTAGATTGGTTCTTACTTCTCATTATCTTACTCTTTTATTAACTGGTAACAACACTAACCTCACCCAAGTACAGTCTAATCTACCCATTAATGTAATTGCTTAGCGATTTCTTTATCATTATCTCAAGACATGAGCTTTTTGTTATATCTTCTCTCCCCTGTCTTGTTTGGGGAGAGGATTACTAGAACATCTGGCAGTCCACCAAGGTCAACCCACCTCAGGTTACTGGTGAAGATCAGCCAACCACGTCAACAAAAGAAAGGATGTAGGTATCACAAGTTTGTTTTCTGGAATTTTATCAGGGTGTAACAGTGAGAAAATTTAAGGTGAAATGAGACTTTGGTATACAGGCCATCAAGGTTTTCCTTGTCAAGTTAGAATGTTACACAGAGAGTGTAGTAAGTATGTTAAAAACTGACCAATCAACAGAAAGATCCAGTTGTTAAAATCACGTGGAAAGATAAAGATCTGTCATGGCCGCAAGACCAATCAAGTAATCTAAAATGGAACCTTTGCAATTTGTAGCTGTGATACCTTTTTCTGGATGAATAGTCAATTCCACCTAAAAAAAGATCTTCTGAATAAGACAGAATTAACAAAACCATGGGGTAGAGACAATGATCTGTGCGACTGACAGTTGGAAGAATCAATAAAGGCATGGGATTGAGACCATAATGGAGACTAATTCTCAGTGTGACTGAGTTTGTCAAAGGCTTGTGCAGTTTTGTAACTGCAGTAAGCATTTCAGCTCACAAATAGGATATGGTGAAAACTCATATAGTACAATGCTAAAGCAGAACCTCCTGAGTAAAATAATAATTTTGCAGTCAGGGTAAACGTTCAACACTGAGCAGAAATATGTATTAGAGTTATGCATTGAATGGTGAAGATAATGAGAAAAAGTATACAGCTGCCTCACTTTCTTAATATTTATTGCATTCCTTATTACATTTGTACAGAAACCATGTTTTTCTCATTTCAGTGGTGTCTATAAACACAGGCAAATAGTAGTATGTGTATAGATGTCTATGAATTTTACATATATGCATAGATACAGACATATGTATAAAAATCAATATATAAGCATCCACAAGTGCTCCTTTTTCCTTTGGCACACATAGAATGACTATGCATTTAGTATATTTTCCATAGATAATGGTCAATCAGCTTTTCACCCAGATCCAAAATAAAAAAAACCCACAAAATTTCTAATTAAGTCTACTGTCGAACACATAAATTGAGCCAACAAACAAACACAAACCTGCCTTATTGAGGGGTTTGACTACATGATTTCCAGAGGACCTTTTCAAACTTGAGAATCCTCTGATTGATGAAACTCTTGAAAAGTTCATGCAAAGCTCAAGAAGAGATTTCTGAACAGAATTTCTTGTTTTTGTCTCAGTGCTTGAACTTGCCACAGCGGTGTCGTTCATATTTTATTATCACACATCTGCTATCATCCTGAAAATATTGCAAAGAGAGGCAGGCGTGACTGTAAACAACAATCCAGGTAAAATGGGTTTTCATCTTTCAACCTGAATGGTTTAAAATCAAACTCTGTGGGTTAAATCTGAACATCTGGGCTATCTGTCTATAATCATCTGGTGGAAGCACTCTCTGAGTAGGGAGTCTTCTCTCAAACAATATATTTTTAGGCAAGAAAGACTGTTTCAATGTTCTGGCTTATTTCAGCTTTTTACTTCTCCAAACCCTACAGCTGTCATACAGAAGAAAAAAAATAATAGCAAGATGCATATGTAGAAGTCAATATTCATAGAATCATAGAATGGCGTGGGTTGGAAGGGACATTAAAGATCATCTAGTTCCAACCACCCTGCCATGGGCAATAACATCTTTTACTAGACCAGGTTGCTCAGAGCTCCATCCAGCCTGGTTTTGAACACCTCCAGGGACAGGACATTCACTTCTCTGGGCAACCTCTTCCAGTTCTTTCCTACCCTCCCAGTAAAGAATTTTTCCCTAATAGCTAATCTAAACCTGCTTTTTTTCAGTTTGAAATCATTCCCCCTTGGCTTTGAAATAATGCTGATTGGCTTCTATAAATGGAGCCTAGTCTTGTTTACAGAACTAAAATATCTGCAGATAAGTGTGCAAAAAAATAAACCATGTGATATATTTTCTTAGTATGTATGGAAGGCTGATAGTCTTTCTCCTTTCACATGGGTACAAGTTTGAATCCCTTTTGGAAATAAGATGCTGCTTCTATCATCTGTCTGTGAGACTTCTGTGAACCACTATTGTCTAACCTCACAAGTACGAAAGATTTTTCTCTGTTTTTCTCTCCCGTATAGATTATATTATAGCCTGTTGAAACAAAGACTATTTCTAAATGTTTATTTTGAGTTTAGGTAGAATAGTAGGATTGTGATCTGAATCATAATTTTTAGAAAACAATAATAAGTAATGTATTTACCTTTTGCCCTATTTTATGAAGATATCCAGGTATGTATGCATTTTATTCAAAGAATCTAAATTATCAGATGTTAACCAGGACTGGTTCTGATTTGCCTCAAACATATTCTTAACCTACCGTGTCAAACATATTCCTTTGATGAGCTGCTTTATTATGACTTTTCTTGTTTGTCTTAATGAAAAGAGTGGTTTTGCTATTGCAAATAATAGAAATGAAAAATAATCTCTGAAGTGCAACCTGCAATAGCAGATATACAATATCTATATTAGTTTGTTATTATTGTATATGATCAAGGGTGTTTTGCATATTTGTATATGACTGTGTGTAGTTTCTTCTTTGGGAAGAATAAGCTATGTAAACTGAGAAATGTTTCAGATATGTCCTTATGTCTCATAAGTATATAACAAGCATTCTTGCACAATTATTTTGATAATAAAATATTGTGCCAAATTACATTCTGGAAACAGCTTCTGTTATTGTTTCTATGAGCAACCCAATAAGCTGGAACAATTGGCATTGTTAGAGAAGATTATGAGACCTCAGGTGTGCTTCAAGAGAGAAGAACATGACTGAGAGAAACAAAACCTATACAGAAGCAGTTCTTCTGTTTACTTCTTCCATTTCTATTAAAAATAGGAAAATTTTCTACTTCATTCAACTTTGTTAAAGAATAGGAAAATTTGCAGCTAAGAACGGCTTTGGTATAGAATTATATATCTACAAAACTAATCAGTAGTCTTCGTGGTATTGTATAACAGCCACAGCTGACATCAAGCCTCTTCATAGCTTAGTCTCAGATTTGGGACATATTTGACCTAATTTCTTTTATATATAGGTCAATATATTGACACTTGTACTATAATCTAGAATGAGTAAAAACAATACGTACAGATATATAAAGAACAGAAAACTCTTTCAAGAGGCACAGACCCTTAAGAGAAACAAAGAAAAGTACTGGGATGCTAAAGTGATAAAAATATTGGGATATTAAAGTAGCACAAAAAAGGAATTTCCTAAGAATAAAGTTCTTAGGAAAACTGTCAAATATCTAGGAAGAAAATCAAACAGAGCACATATTTCAAAAAGTTGTGAAAAATTTGCAAAGTAAGTGAAGATAAGGATCAGGATGAAAAATCAGAGCAGTGTGTCATTGAGGAGGAGAACTCACTAGAAAATTATCCCAAATGTGAAAATGCACACTTAGGATCTATCTTAGATAGATCTGTGCAGCATGTGCTAATTTGTAGTTTATAAATAAGCTGGAAGTGAGGTAAGTTCCACGACCAATAGCTATGTTGCTAAATAATTATTGCTTAAATGGATTCCAGAACTCAAAAATAAACATCAAAACAATAAATGCTGCAGCCAGAATGTTAAGAGAAAAACATTAACATTGATTTGTACTAACATGCTAAAACATTCTATATAAATAACTATGATAATTTGTCATTCAAATCATCCATCAACGATTTCCAGCTGTGGAAAAGATGGCAAACATTCTTAGTTGATAATAATGTGAAGATATTTTAAACAAAATTTGAAAACATTATAACACATTATAGCACAATGTGCTCTGTTTCAGGAAAAACAAAGCAACACTAAGTAGAATAAAGATTGTAGGAGGAATTTATGGAGAAGTAAATACACATTTTTGTATTTTGTGGATATGAAGTTCAGATCCAGTGGGGCGTGTTTGCAAAGAAAGCTGAAGTATGTGTGTGAGTGGATGAGAATGTAGCAAGAGGAACAAGATACAGACTCATAAACTCATGGTAATACTATTACCAAGGATTCCAGTGTTAGACCTTGGACTACAGTTTATTTTTTCTGCTGTTGAGGATGTACATGCCTCTGTATCCATTTGTCGTCTTCTTTTCTCTCCCAAATTTCTGTTGTCAGCTTCCTATTTCTCCAAAGTTTTTTTTCCTTGTACCTTCCCCCACAAAAGCATGTGCTATAGTCTTCCACCAGTCTAAGCAATCTTTTTTTCTTCTTCGAACTTATCCTCTCATTCTCTTTCAGAGACTTTCTCTGTTTTTTTTGTTTGTCTTGGGCTCCTTTTCATTTCTTGCAGACATAAATACTGTCTGGGTGAGTGAGAATAGGAGGATAGGAGTGAGGATAGGATAGGATAGGATAGGATAGGATAGGATAGGATAGGATAGGATAGGATAGGATAGGATAGGATAGGATAGGATGGGATATGACGGGACGGGACGGAACGGAACAGAACAGAATAGAATAGAATAATTTCAGTTGGAAATACCTACAGTGTTTATGTAGTCCAACTGCCTTATCATTTCAGGGCTGACCAAAAGTTAAAGTATGTTATTAAGATCCAATTGCGTCTTAAACACTGACAAGTTTGGGGCATCTTTCTAGTAACCTTTCTAGTAAGCCTCATCCAAGGTTTGACTGTGCTCTCAGTAAAGAAATGCTTCTTAATATTCAGTCTGAACCTCCCCTGCCACACCTTTGAACAACGTGTGTGTGCTATCTGTGGGTACCAGGAAGCAGAGCTCAGCTCCTCCCTCTCCCCTTCCCCTCCTCAGGAAGATGCAGACAGCAATGGTGTTACCCCTCAACTCCTCCATTAGGAGGAGCAGACCTGTCCCTAGAACTGAACTCTGCAGAACACCACAGATGACTGGTCACCAGCCAGCTGTAGCCATACCCACTACAAGCCTTTGAGCCTTGTCCCTGAGTACTGGCCAGCACACCCTTAACCTCCTCATCCCACAGTTGGACAATTTTTCAGAAGGGTACTTTGAGGGTCAGTATCAAAAGTATTACTAAAATACTCAAAAATCATTTTTTGAAGTAAATCTTTTTTGTAAAATCTTTTGTAATTTTGAAGTAGTTCTTTGTGCAATCAGCTTAGTTCCTCATTTTTCTGTGATGTGGACAGATAGAGGCTATAAATCTTTTGTAAAAATTCTGATTAGCTGAGAAACAGAAAAAAAAAGTTTGTGACTCTCTCTGTTGCTGCTTCTTCCCTTAAGCAAGGAATATTCTAAATTAACTTGTATAGAGCAGAGTATTTATACTGATAATACACACCTACACAGCATCTGATCTGGCTTGGGTATTCCAGCTCTGCACTACATTATAAACTGTGGATATTTAATAAGAAGCCTCAAGGCTCAGACAAATTATCAAGTCATCCAAGTCATCTGAGCTAATTAAGTGGCTATGTTCTTAGTTTGCCTCTGACAAACTGAAATAAAATGACATATTACTAAATGAGGGTGTTGTGGGTTAGTCATGCTCTCTCTGTTCGGTGCAGCCAGACACCAGAGGTTTTAATTCAGGCTAAATTATCAGCCAAGATAAACCCAATTTAAGCCTGGGTATTCAGGTTCCCCTTCATGTTGGTAGATTTGTCCCTTAGGTGTAGTGGCAGTGGTACAAGTGTCACTATTCTTCTGCATGGGCTACAGCTGCCTTATAGAATATCTGTGGATTTGGGTTAGAAGCCAAAGTAACTTTTCCGAAATCAGTTTTTAAAGTAAACCCACAACTGTAAATACAATCCCACAATTCTAATGCCACTGATGAGATTTTTTGACTTATGGAAGCCCTTTGCACCAAGTTTTTTGCCGTCATTGCCTATATATCTCATTTACTAAAACAAAAAAATATCATTTTAGTAGAGCCATTGGTCCCCTAGCAGAGCAATGAGAGAGATTAATTGAAGAAGGGAACCATTCATAGGGTACACAGACACAGATTTTTTGCTAGTGGACACAGCCAATATCTGTCATATCGAGGCATGTAATATTAAGATCCCACTGGAGAAGTCTTGTAGATATTCTTTTCCATGTGAAAAAGTATTGCTTGGGCAAAATTTCTGTGTAACTTTCAGAAGAAAAGAAATGAACATCAGTAAGGGTTTCAGCTTTTTCAGGTAAATAATTTTTAAAATCAAAAGAGCTATGTTAAGAAGAGAGGTGATGAGAATATCTAAGTGAAAAGTCTCATCAAGCAACAGAGAATCCTTCTCAAGTAATGGGGGCTAATAGATCTGCATATTTATGGAAAACTCCTTTTTCACATGAGGCACTCTGTATCTCAAAACAGAAACTAAAAAGGGACTAAACACTGCATATGGAAATATTATTAAAGCTTCTCATTATGTGTAAGACAGGAAATGGCACTTGAATGCACTTTTTTCATTTTGCAACATTTCCCTAATAGTTTAATTGAATGACTTCACTATTTGAATGCTCCTGTCTTTCAGGTTAACAAAATGTGCATATTGAATCTGAGATCATAACTAGACAACATGATTTCAAATCCAATTCCTTTTTCATTAGTAAAGAAAGTAGACAGAGATGTTGATTCTTGAAAAAAAAAGAAGTTCTTATCAAACAGCAGGGGGCAATGAAACATAAATCAAAATAAAAAAAGCTGCTTTACAAAGTACGGGAAACAGAATATTACTACCTGAATATTCTGTTTGCTTTAGTGAATGTTTTATGAGGAGATAAAAATACAATAGGGATTTTTTGGAGAGGAAAATAAGGAGAATTTTTCATGTAACCTACAAAAGTATATGAGCAGATGTATTTTGTGATATGTCAAAAGCTCAATAAATTATTTTCTGTAGAAATTTTTGAACATTTTAAAGTATCTGCCAGTTCCATATCTATAAACACCTTTATAAATCTGTAAGTTAAAGGGTATCAAATCTAGGCAAAAATAAGTTTCCACTGAAAGGAAAGCTTGAATTCCTCTACAAAAGAATATTATACTGTCTTATCACTCTTTAATTGTAGCATAATTTTAGTGAATGTAATTAGAATTTTTTGTCATTTTTATTATTTATGAAAAGCCACATAATAGTTAAATAATTGTAAACCTTATTTATTATAAAAAATGCTAACAGGTTTCAAATTTAAATGCAATAATCAACATATGCGACAACTCCTCTTCTTAGCATCCTAAGAGTTAAATATGTAATCGCACATTTTGCCATTCAAATTAAAGAATACTAAACTTCTTATTTTACCAGTATGCAAAGTATATAGCATAAACTTTTATGTCATATAGTATTTTATGTGAATAAAAAGGAGGAATTTGCATATCAAGGTGTTAAAGCTCCCTACAAACAGCAAATGATGTAATGTGTCTGTCATAGGGCCCGTTTTAGAAGTTGCATTCCAAGGGGATGAAATCCATTACAATGCCTGAGAGCCAAAGCTGATCTATGCCAATTGCCAAAGCAGTGAGAGAGATGATCTATGTGAGAGTCTCCTCAAAAATAAGCATTTGCAGAGGCTGTAAAGCTTTCCATTAGGCCTAGCACTTAGTTTGTGCCAGCTTTTCTGCCTATGCATACCAGAAAGGAGAATGCTTCCCTCAGTCCTTCTATAGGATAATGAAAGTATCCAGTTCCATGGACAAATCCATAAAAATTCAGTCAGCTCATAGCATTTACTATCCGAACCTATGCAAGCTTGACAGCTGTGTGAAAATTAAAATAATTTTGTTTATTTCAGTGGAAAGATTGGGACCAATATTTATGTCTGATTTTAGGAAGAAAAAGTCTTTTAAAATAATCTTGGATCTTCTGAATTTGTCATGTGATCAGACTTCTCTAAGGTAGGGTCTTTCTAACCTACTTGCTTAAAAAACTGGCCTTTTGGTGCATTTTTATTATCTGACCCTATTAGCTTTAGTAGAAAGGATCCATTGCCACCCTGGACACTTTTAATGGACTTATTTATATTACTAGAGACCACTTCATACCATTTCCAGCACTCTCTTTTCTCTCATTAGGTTTTCCTCTTTCATCTACTCTGGTAAATCATTTAGGTTTTTCAGAGAGTTCCAACAAGACCAGCACCAGCAGTAGCACCAATCAGACACATCAGTGACTCCAGTTCTGCCACACACAGGATTGTTTTGCTGCCAGTCCTGGAGCAAGAGAGATGGCAAACTGCAGGGTAGATTCTTTTGTGTGAACACACAATCTTCCCTCAACCATCAGGAGACTATTAGATATATTTTTTTCTGTCACTGTCTTTTCAAAAAAACCCGAACCCTGAACATTTAAAAGAAAACATAAAGCAAAACTGGGAGATGTTGTATTGTTATGTGTCACTACATAAATAAACTTTAAGGCTATAAAATGGACAGCTTATACCAAAAAGTAATTCTCATATAGATAACTATACTGTATTCTGACAACCCTGTATTGTTTTGTTCTTTAATTACACTGACCACATATGTCATTCTCTTTCTCTTAAAGAGATAGCTACCTCTAACATGGTCAGATAGAAAACACTGAGACATTGAAGTAATATTGTGTGAAGAAGTACAAATCCATTAACTGCTTAATTTGCTTTGCAAATTTAAATACAAATTTGAACTATTTTCTAGAGTTTCAATTATAAACTTTTTTTACAATAGATATTTAATGCAATTATCACATTAATGTGTTGATATTTCTGTTGCTTTTTTATTCTAGACTTATGTAAATATTATTTGTTGTCTGAAAGAAAATTATCTAAATATGTTAACCTGTGAGGCAACAAACAATTTAAAATCCCTCAAAGGCTAAGCTAACACTGTTACAAGAAGAAATGTATTAATTTCCAATGAATTTGGATTATTTATTACAAATGCAAGGTTTTAAAAACTGCTAGTCTCTATGTTGCCTAAGGTTTTATGTGTATTTATGTTATTATTATAGGAACACAGCTTGCAAAGCATAATGTCATAAGTAATGGAAGGAGAGGAAGAGCACACAAGTGTTACACAAAATCGAGGTTTGAGAAGGAATTAGAGCAGTGACTGTGTCTGGACATGGACCTAGTAGCACTCAAAAGATGCTCGCAGTTATAGTCCTTCTGTGCAGTAATGTGTAATTACATGTTTATGAAGATATACCTGTTGTAACCAACAGTAAACTACAACTTTTATGGTGTTCTAGATATAGCAGATATGTTTCTAAGTAGTGTGTATGAAATGTCACAAACATTTTATGTTACATTTTGTATTCCACTGCAAAACTCTAGTGTTGTCATATTACATATTTAGCTTCTAAAGTTGATTGATTGCTTCAGAGAAAAGCGTATATGGTATTCCACTTCTTATCTGAGTCAATGTTTTTCTCAATACTGTGAAGTAAATTAAAATAGAGTGTTTAAATCTACTGCTTATGATAAAGAAGACCAAATCTTATTCTAAAAAATGTGAAATACAACTTGTCATGTTCCTTTCACTTTGTAGAAATGCTACCACAAGGCTTAGCCAGTTAAGTCTAATATGTTGACATTTATTTTTGCTGCAATAAATGTTAGGATTATATTTTTGCATTAAATTCTGGCATTTTTAAAGATCACGATGACAAGTGATTTATTCTTCAAATCACTCTGGTTTGTTTTTACTTTTTGAATATGGATTTGGCCATGTGTCTCCAAGGCACAGTACAAAGCATATTTCGTATGTTTTGCAACCTATTAGTTTGATTTAAATCCACTTTTTCTGTCAGGATTTATGCAAGGCTTTCTTGATGTTATTTGCTCTGAATTATTGCCCAGGAATAATCACATGGAATCCAATTTCACACTGGCTGTGTGGCCTATGAGGTCTGTCTCTGTAAAACTCTAAAGCTTTTAAAACTTTTTCAATTGAGGTAATTCTTCAA
>WBND01001134.1:30142-118981 GCA_013398595.1 Tychaedon coryphoeus
GAATTTGATTGGGTTCAGTAAGTACTGTGTGGTGTTTGACCCTGGCTGGACCTAAGTGTGTACATAAGGACAGGGAGAGATCACTCACTAAATATCATCACATGAAAACAGCTTGGCTTGAGAAAATTAGTTTAATTTATTGCCACACAAATCAGAGTAGGGTAATAAGTCCAAATCTTAAAATGCTTTCCCCCTGTCTGCCCTCTTCACTCTTGATTTTGTCTACCTCATCCCTTTCTGCAATGCAGGGGGACAGGGGAATGGGAGTTGCAATCAGCCCATCATATGTTGTCTCTGACACTCCTTTCCCTTCAGGGAGAGGACTTCTCACACTTCCTCTGCTCCAGACATTCCCCACGACCTTCTGCAATAGAAGTCCTTCCCACAGGTCTTTGCAAACTTCTCCACTGTGGGTCTGTTCCATGGCATCACGAGTCCTGACAGCAAATCTGCTCCAGCATGGGCTCCTATTCCCAAACATCCAGGGATCTTTCCAGGAACCTGGTCCAGTTCAGGCTTCCCACAGGGCCACAGGATGCTCCTTTGAGCATCCTCCTGCTCCAAGGTGGAGTCCTCCAGGGGCTGCAGGTGGATTTCTGCTCCCCCCTGGACCGCAGGGGTACAGCTGCCTCACCATGGTTTTCACCACTGCCCTGGTGTCTAGAGCATCTGCTTCTCCTCACTTTTCACTGGCCTTGGTGCCTGCAGGGCTGTTTCTCCCACACGTGTTCGCTCCTCTCTTCTCTGACTACAGTTTCACTGCAGCTTCTCCATCCCTTCTTAAATACGTTATCAGAGAACCATATTATTTAAGAATGTAAAAATAAATGAATACTGTTAAAATACTAAATACTGTTAAATACTGTTAAATACTGTTACATACTGTTAAATACTGTTAAATACTGTTAAATACTGTTAAAGCTGCACCCATTCAAACCACAGAACTGTGACATACCAGATTGGGAAGGACCTTAAGGATTATCTGGTTCAAACTTTCTTGCAAAACTACAGTCAAGACAAGATGGTCCAGCACCCTGTCCAGCCAAATCATTGATTGTGTTGGCTTTTTTAATCTATGTACAGTATTTCCACTCACTTTTATGTATTTGCATGTCATATTTCAATGGTTAAAAATTGATATGCATTCTTTGGAAGGAAATATGGAAAAAGGGGGTCTTGAGTTTTGGAAATGTACTAAACTTGTGTGCTCAAATGCGTCATTCAGAACTGACCCTTACAAAATAGTCCACAAGATTTTGTTTTCCAAAACACTTAGCAAAAGCCCTTGAATTATTCTATTGCTTACTTTCCATATATAAACATGCCTAGAGGCAGACTTAATTTCATCCTGTGTATTTCTGATTACTCCTTTTCACCTTACCTTCATTTAGTTTAGGTACATATGCTGGCAGAACTTCACTGCAGGAAAAGCTTATTTACCCTCAACATTAAAAAAACAACAACAAAAAAAACCAACAACTCCCTGAAGCAGTTAAAGCTAGCAAAGTATGCTCTTTAAGAGGTTTTTCTTTATTTTTTTGTGTTTTCATTAATGTTTCCCTGTTTTCTCTTCAGAAACATTTTAACTGAATGCCAAAATGTTGCTTAATTATATTTGCCATAAATCAGTAAAGGCATCAACCAGCAGAGCACTAGAAGTATGAGATAGTTCAAAGAATATAGTGTGTCTCCAGGAGAACTAGAGTACTTGTTTATTCTCTGTAAAGGTAGTCTGAGATCATGTTTTTCATACATTTCCCAAAACCCAGATATTAGAATCTGACTGCATGAAGTCTAACCACGTTCACCATAAACACGTGATCAACGGAAAACCACAAACCCAAACATCATTTCTTGCTTTCACAGCAGCAGATAGAAAAGCTATGGAAACAAAAGGGCAGTCTAGAGACACTGGAAGTAGAAGGCAAGTATTAAGTGTCCAGAATCAAACTGGTTGTCTAAGACAGTGTCTACATTTGCAGTCTGGATGGGAGCAGTAATGAGCTTTTGAAGAAAATCCCTCCACTTATTATATGCTGATTTAGTTCTCAAAGCTGCTTCAGGCCACGTATTCACACACACCCCCTACCCACACACCCACCCCCTTCCAGAGGAAATTAAACCAATAAATGCCTGCACTCAGTGAATATCAAAGTACTTCTCATCCATCATGCAAGTGTACTTGAGTCCTCGAAAACTGGACTTCAAAAACTGCTTTTCTTTGATACGTATAGAGAAAATGCCCTCATGCATGCTTCCAGCCCTCAAGTCTTTGAGGTGCCACTAATCCTCCCTCATCTACCTATTTTATTCACAGCTCATTTTCAACCATCCCTCACAGGAACTGATCAGATTTATGATCTGCAGAAACCATGCTTTTCAGTAGCTGTGATCTGAAGAAAATATGACATTAGACTGAAAGTTAACGTGTTGTGTCTTCAAAGATACTTAAGGACTGACAAGCTTACTCTCCTGCTCTCCTCTGATGAAGAGGTTTTGCAGCATCCATGTGGTCCCTGCTGATTTGTCCCCATGTTACCAGAAAAGGGAGGCAGCTTGAACCAGAAAAGCCATCCTGAGTCCCTTGTAGTGCCCCAGTGCCCAGGTGGTGACTCAGGCAGAGGAGAGGAAAGAGAGGAGGGAGACAAATGACCTTGTCAACACAGGTGTTATCCAGGATGTTCAGCAGGATTAATAGTTTGGGGTCTACACAGAGGTCAAATGGAAACTCGGAGCAGGATGTACTGGATAGGTGACAAGGGTGGTAAGAGCATGCCAAACCATGCTTCCAGGTAACAATAATAAGACTACAGTAGGAAGAAGTGGAGATCGACCTGATCTAGAGCTAATATGCAGTCCCAGAGCCTTACAGGTCCTTTAGGTGTTCAGAGGTCCCAGAGGAGAGGGGACTGCTGAATCTGAAAAATGTGGCAATTGCTAAGATTCTTTCATTCTTAGCACCACTGCAAGTGTATTGTTTGTCCCTTTAGTTAAAGCATATGGGCAAGATGGTGATGATGATTTTGGCCATCACATTTTCCTGCCAGATTTCTGCTTCTGCTCCTGATTTTTATTAATTTAATGCCATGTTAACCTTTTTATTAATTTAATGCCATGTTAGCCCATGTTAACTCTCTACCAGTCATATATTTTTTTCTTGTCCGATGACAGTCTCAGGACCCATTGGCACAGGGGCAAACAGCTTATACCATAATGCAGAAAAGCACCACCAAAATGTCACAGATGTTGTTGTTGTTGCCCAGGAAGAAAGCACCTGTTTCTCATTTGAGTCTAAGTTACCTTGTTTATACCATCCCTCTGCTCTGTTCCAGGAAAGAGGGTGTCCTGTGACCTGGGTGTTCAGATTAAATCTCCCACAGCCTGTTTAGGGTTCTTTGTGCTGAGCACCACCAAACTTAGTGGGAAGATGGAGGAGAAAGCAGACACATTGCACCACTTGAAAGTTTCACAGGATCCAATTTCAAGAATTGGCACATTAGTATTTGTATAAGCAATGGTGGTGGGGACAACAGACATGTCTTTTGATGTGCTGTCACCCACTTTGTGAGATAGGACAAAATAGAAAGTGAGGCATCCAGAGAGATTCTCCAAAGAGCCCACACTCAAAGAAGCTCTTCTGAAAGCTTTGAATTTCATGTATAGTTGGGACTTACTACATAGGAGAACAAATTAAAACTAATGTGAAATCTTCCAACAGGATATGATGGATAGGAAATGAGACCCAACACCAGCATTTACCTACCAATACATTTTTTTCGTGCCAAAGCATTTTTTTTAAACAGATATAGCCCATACCAGTCATGGTTTTCTTCCACCAATTCATTTTGCATAATGATTACACTAATTTTGTTAGTACTTCAAGAGTAAATCTTCAGTTCTGTGCTTCTTTCTACAGCCCTCTCTTGATTTTGCCATATCATTCCTGGATATCAGCTACAGATAATCTATCATATTCAATGCTAACAAATATGCAGATTATATAACCACTATATTGATTTTCAGAATTGCCCTGTTCACACAATGTATTAATACCTTTGGTTAGTGTCACACTGGGAGCATTCTGTTAACTTTTTCCTGTCACTTCCAAGTTCTTTTGTGAAACAATGTGTGGAGTTCCCTGTCATGAACTATAACTCAAGTATTACTAGATATATACAGCATCTTTTTCTTTCCTAATTAATTCATTGATATAGATCAATGCACATGAATCACCAGCCTGCTTCAACTCTTTGGAATAATAACTTCTATCATGCAACTAAAAGGCCAAAATTCATTCAGATAAGGAACTCAGAAGAAATATTTCCACTAAAGTCCTGTGTTTACTATGTTACTTTTGAGATGTCATATAGATGTAATTTGACTGTTCTGATTTCATATCATAATTCCTCAGTAAATGCCTGATCATGTTCCTCCTTGTGCATATATTCCTTTTTGCTACTGCTACAGATTACTGACCATGTATATAAACAATGAACTGACACTAATATGGAATACAATTAATTTCAATTTCTTGTATGCTGCTTTCAGTGGCCTTTGAATCAGACTACTGGTATCAGAGATTTACTGAAGGAATTTGCAATTTAATAAGAATTCTCTGAAATTCCCCCCAAGCTCAGCTTAGAATAGTGCCTCTTCTAACCAGTGATAGCAATGGATATGAGCCATCAGCTGGGATATCATATATATTTTTGTCCAGAGCCAGTTCTTCTCTTGGAAGTCTGTTACAACTTTTTCCAGAAGGCTTATACAAAGATTACACAGCTGGTTGACTGTCTCTAAATTTCAAGTAACTGGAGACAGGGAGATGATAAGACAGAATCATACCTACGTACATGGTACATTGTTATTTAGCTGCTTGGTGAACAAACCTATACTGATGTACAGTCTCCTTGCTGAAATTTAATAGATTTCTTTTGGCTCAGTTGTCAGCTTTTTAAAGGTCCCTCAGGACACCAGCTCTGACATTTGGTATCAGTCAATCCCCTTAAACAGTAATATTCACGCATTTGTTAAGAGTGAATTCTTTGTTACCATCCAGATCATTAAGCTATTGAACACTTCATAAAAAGCAGCATTTCCTCTATTTGACCCTTGAGGTATTCCATTTATTACGGGTCACTGCTTGTGTCAAACCAGTGATCACTGATTCTGGTGGCTCAGTCAATTTTGCATGATCATTTTTTACTTGTTAAATGAATTTGTCTAATTTTATGAATACATATTGTAATTTTGTATATCCTAGGGTTACCCAGATCAATTCTGTGATAACTCCTCACACCCACTGCTTTCTTATTCTCAGGCACTTCTAAGCATCAATATTCTGTGGAAACACCACTGCCAGGCCTCTGCAACTGAAAGCTCACAAGGGCTTTCACTGTTGAGAGGTCTGGTATGGAGATTTTTCTTCAGGGGGTACAAATAGAAAGACAGATATATTACTTTTAAATGGGTGCTGTACTGTAGATGTTAAATATGTATGAAAAGGGCAATATCATGATATCCTGAATAAAAACTACAAATTGAACCATACAGCCTTGAGTGGAGTGCAACGACTCTCCCCTCAAGCACCCTCCCTTGGCAAATTAGCAGAGAAAGTGAGTTAGATGAGGATAAAAAAAACACATATCCTATTGTCAAATGACAAAAACATGCACCTTCCTTCATGTCTTTACAATTCTCTAAATCTGCATTCTTTCTCATCTCTGTACTGCTTTTCTTCTCTTCTTGTGTAAAGGACATTCCTGTCATTATCAGCATACCACCCAGCCTTAGGCAGTTATGATTACCATATACTCAAGAAGAAGAATTTTCACTAATTACCAATACATATGACTTTCTCACTGTTCATCAAGGGCAAATTGTGATACTACCCTTGAATCCTTATAAAACACATAACATGTACTAATGTTGAGGTATTTATTAGAAGATTAGGTCTCCACAACAAAACGTGAAAAAGAGGACTAAAAAGGGAAAATATATAAACTGAATTTTATACAGAAGTATAATTGTTGGGATTTTTTTTTTTTTGTGAAACAGGAAAATCCTTTCTGTTTTGGAAATTATTATTAATTTTTCATTTTAAAATGACAAAACATAAGAATAGGGCTCCTATTGCTTTCTTTCTTCTTCTCCTGCTACTTCCTTCCAAATTTTGACCCTAAGAACTAGGTCTGTCCTGCAGTCCTCAATCCTCAAAAGAGATAGAGTGATATAAAAGCCAAATCTCTGTATGGTACCAGCAACCAGTGATTGATCTTCAGTACCCATTTGCTCTTAATCAAGCCTTTCTCTTTAACCATTTGGACTGAGGAGAGACAGTGTGGGTTATCACAGCCTTCACTCTCCCACCCAGAGCTGTGGAACAACTCTTGGTGTGGTTGACATCTCCCCTGGCAGTACCACCGGTGTCCATGTGCATGAACAACTGCAGAAACAATCCAAGGGCTGGACAAATCTCGTAAATTTCTTTATATCATCTGTTCTGAAGCTGCAGGCCTGTGTTTTTCTCCTCCTACTCTTTCTCTAGAATAAAATCAGGCAACACACAGGTGTGGGTGTGGCTCTTCCTCCAGTCTATCTACCTGCATACCTGCGCATAGTCAAACTTTACACCCCTGCATCTAGATAAAGATAAAAAAAATAACAGTTTGGTATAAAGGTTGGTTTTGTAGATCTTGTAGGTTTTTTTGATATGTTACTTTTAAACCAAGAAAGCTAAAATGCAGAATCCTTCTGAAGGACTGCTGATTTTACAGACTTAGCAAGTGACTTGCTTTTCCTCCTTGGAATGAAAGAAACCAATGATACAAAATAGATAAGCACCCAATATTTAGTTGAAAAAAGGACAAAGGCTAAATCATTACATTAGAAATTTTCATGAACCAAAATGTCATGCTACCAATCAGAAAAAAAATACAAAAACACTTTGAAGAACTCTATGTTTTAAACATCATTTTAAGGCTAAATGCTGTCACACAAACTCATCATTTTATCTCTTTTAAGAACTTTAGGATAGGGTAAAACAAGGTTGTTGACCACTACAGTAACCCACCCAAAGGAGAGGATGTTGTTTTAGTTTACTTCTTGCATGCCTTACAGAGTCAATAAATTCTTATTTTTTTATTTCCTGAATGTGAGCACACTTATATACAAGGAAGATCAATGAATTTCAAAGGTAGTTTACATCTAAGCTTTCTAATACACTTTTCCTCTAGCTCTTTGTTAAATTCGCATTAAATGCAAAGCAAACTGCTAGAATAAATAAAACAATCAGTGAAAAATTTTGATTTTGTTTGATCATAGCCTCCAAACAAGAGACAACAACACCACCCCAAGTATATGATTCAAATATGTTGTACCTCAGTTTACAGAAAAAAGTCAAGGCTATAGGATATTTGCACTGTAATAAACTAAGCTAATAACAGAGTGCAGTTACAATAACCTGCATACAGGAGAAATTTCAGTTAGACTACTGAGATGTAAGAAGAGAAGGAACAATAAAAAGAGAGATATCTAGCGTATGTAAATTAAACACAGAAAAGAATGAGAAAACAGCTGAGGAAATATCTGAAAGAAAATGAAAATATTCTTTTAAGTAAAAGTCTTAATAACATTTATGAGAGTGGATATAATACAAATCTAGTGTCAGGACAAGAAAAAAATCAGTGTGTATTTTATAACAAGAATTCAACAGATTCAGAAGTTTTCTGCTAATATTCTTACGTAATTGAAGTAACCCCGCTTCAGAATTATTCAGATTCTCCATTATTTTTCAAGTTTTGCTTTTTTCAGGTGGGTTTTTTTCAATATTCTTTTTCAATATTTTTTCAATATTAAGTGCTATTTGAGTATGGAAATTTTAAGTGTTTTAAGTGTTCCTGTTACTTCGGAGCTTAAACTTTTTTATTTTTATGTGCCTGTTGGCCGGAAAAATTGTGAACAGCTTTTGAGGGAACATGCTAAAGTTGCTGCAGTTTTGTGGAGTTTCAGGGAAAAAAAAAAGTCTGACCTGGATCTCTTTTCCTGGATTTTTTTCTTAATCCTTGCCTCTCCAATACGGAAGGTTTTGGACTCATTCACAGACAGAAAATCAAAGAGAGGGATTCTTGGGAGATAACCCAGGTAAATTAGAGTGATCAAAGTTACAAAATACTTTTTTCTTTGGAACTAATCTCATTCTTGCAATAACAGTCTTGGGAAGATTTTCCTTTTTTTTCATCTAGAATTCCCTTATCACTAGTACTCTTAAATATTATTTTGCAAGAAGGGGTGGACTACACCATATCATGTCCTATACATTTAGTAATTATGGGACAAAAACACTGGGGGGGCAAAAGGAAATTTTTAGTTTAGCTTTTATTTGGTCTTTTCCAGTGTCTGTAGGACACTACAGACTTCTCAAAAAGTACTGAAGTATCTTATCTTTAACACCTAATTCTTCTACTATAGAAGCCACTTTATTATTTCTTTTTGCTTCCAGAACACAAAGTCTGATGCTTTGGATTAAAGATTAATAAAAGAAAAATACAGCTTTTCTACAATTTGACTTTTATTCTGAAAAAAAAATATTTCCCTACATGTTAAACTTAGCAGTTCCATTTTCATTTGAACTCACTTCATTAAATCCTTAACACTTACAGCTGGTTCTGAAGTTTGTGTACTAGTGAACCCCAGAATTCACTTAGCTCTTCATCCATAATCTAACCATTCTGACATCAGGTAAAAGACAGTATATGGAAAGATCCTCTTCTTCACTTGAACAAATTTAGTTCAAGTACCTGTTACTCAAATTTTTTATCATGTCTTTAATTTCTTAGCAAATCATACATCACACAGAGAGTGTCTAAACAATAGCTTGATAATGAGATATTAATGGAAGAAAATTTATTCAAGATAAAATAACTTTGAAGCTTCCATAGTAAATATTACTGATGCTAACCTAAAGCCAAAGAAATAAACAGTTACCTGCCATCAAAGATAAAAATAATACTCATATTTTTAAGCACTGTATATAATTAAAGATGGGAAAGATAAGTTTAACATTAAAAAGAGTCCTACATCCTCCCTCTTTAATGTATATTGTATTTGCTGTTCAAACTGACAAACTAATTTTCGGACCATGCAAACACCAAATGCAACATAAACACTCAATTTTTTACGAAACCAGGCTCAAGGAAAGGCAGTGAATAAGAAGGATCCATCTTTTTTTCTCAGGCAAAACAACCTTCTAATACCCAACTGAAAAGGCTCTTCATAGCATTGAAAATTATAATGACTGGCTTGTGAAATTAATGACAGAATTTAAAAGAAATTTCTTCAAGGTTAATGAATTTAAATTCCCATATCCAAAAGCTTCCCGGCTGTAAAATTCTCCCACTTTGAACCATTATTGTTGTGGTATTTCTAAATGTTCACCTCAGCACAAAATACTGTATTATACATTTAAAAATATATATACATTTTCTTTCCTGTGGTACATAATATACAGAGAACAGTCTTTGTAGCAGCCTGCAGGCAAAATTTCAAGGTTTAAAAGCAGCCTCTAGAGAAGTTTAAAGAGATGACAAAGTCAATTAAATTATAAAAAATCCTTTATTTTTATGAAGAGGGAGCATATTAGGAATTTTATTAACAGTCAGTGCTGTAGTGCATGTTTCTTCTTTGCAATTTAGAAATTCCTACTTCTGTTGCAAATTAACCATTACAGTTCAAACAACTAAGATGCTCCTTAGAGGAACACTATATAGAGCTTTCAGTCTCTGTTGGAAAAGGACACATATCTTAATTTAGAGGCTGAGGGCTACTCCACACTGTTTTATTACTTAGACCTGGATAAATATCTAACAAAAAGATTTTATTATTAGCATGAAGCAAGACATTTCAGACAATGCATAAAATTGCCTATTGAAGTAAAAGTAGGCTGCATCTCTGAAACAATCAGTTCCAAATGCAGAACAGAATGCACAGTGATAAATGAAGCAGTCAGAGACTGTCACTAGTGCCTCTAACTGAATGACAAAGCACAAGAAACCTTCCACAGATGTTGAAATTATGAGGGAGCAAAGCAGGTGCTTAAATTCTATTTGCTAAAAATAGAAACAATCATCAAGTTAGAAAAGGAGCCTACATTTCATATGTCAAGCTCAACCTGTACTGTGCAGCACTGTTTTATGATGAGCCTAGTACTTCACATTTTGGTCCATAATGATGCATGTGCTCTAGATTTTACAAACGCGATGAAGATTCACACTACATTAAATAAGTCTTCCTAAAGGCATTTTGAAAAAATAAGCATTATATTAAAATATTTTTAATATGCTGACAAATATTAAATTTTCTACCCTATTAATATTCCCACATATTTTTCTCTGCTAAACATTAGTAATATCTAGGAATAAAAAATTTTGCTAATTCTGACAGGATAAAATTAGCATTTAAATATTAACCAGGGAGACATTATAGTCACAATCATAATTGTACTGGTCTTTTAGGATTAGGGAGAGCATTGCCAGCAGACCAAGGCTGGTGATCCTGCCCCTCTACTCAGCCCTAGTGAAGCTCCTCTGGAGTGCTGTGCCCAGTTCTGGGCTCCTCAGCACAAGAGAGACATGGAGCTCCTGGAGCAGGTCCAGAGCAGGGTGACAGAGGTGCTGAAGGGACTGGAGCATCTCTGTTGGGAGCACAGGCTGAGGGAGCTGGGCCTGTTCAGCCTTGAGGAGACAGAGCTGAGAGGGGAGCTCATCCATGTCTGTCAGTGCCTGAAGGGAGGTGCCAGAGGATGGAGCCAGGCTCTGCTCAGGGCTGCCAAGCAGCAGGACAAGAGGCACTGGGAGAAACTGATGCACAGAAGTTCCACTTGAACACGAGGAAAAACTTCTTTACTGTGCAGTGACCAAACATGGAACAGGTTGCCCAGAGACATTGTAGAGCCTCCATCAGTGGATATATTTGAGAAGCATCTGTACACAGTCCTGTGCCATGTGCTGTAGGATCGCCCTGCTTGAGAAGGGAGGTTGGACCAGATGACCCACTGCAGACCTTCCCAATCTTACCCGTGGTTCTGAGATCCTGTACGTTTGAAATGATAAACATAAGAATATGAAAATATTGCTATGCTTTAATAATTGAGTAAATATATACTTATATCTGGGTTTTCTTAGCCTAAAATTGTATTAATTGTTTTATAAGAAGCAAAGCTACTGAGCCAGAAGTTAATTGGACTCATCTAAGAAATAAGCTAAACTCAGTAAATAATTTCAGCTGACCTTCTTTAAAAATTAGGGCAATATTCTGAAAATATCAAAATATTTTACTTTCTCAATAGAGTGACTCCATTTGGAAATGCCAGTATATTTTATTTTAACATCCTTAAGATGAATATTTTTATGTTTATACTTTATTCTCTACAGAAATAAAATAAACAAAAACATAGAAAGAAAAATAATGGGCTAAATAACTTCTGAATTTTATTTTCTATAGAAAAAAGATTATAGAATACACAATTATTGTTAAAAATAAATTCATTCATGCAGAACATGATTTGTGTCTAAAGTAGCTAGGAGTTTATTTAGAAATGTGTTGTTTAATAATGGCTTCTTAGAATTATTCTGACTTGACTGTGATCAATAACCCCTTATATTTTACACTACAGCTGAGCATAGGATTGGAATGGTTTACCATGGTTATCAAAGCAATTATCATTGGTGGAAACATAAAAAATTATAAACTCCTTTAGATCTTTGCTTATTATTTTTTTATCAATAAAAGTAAAAAAAAAATAACAGAGGCAAAATACAAAATCAAACCCTAAACACAGTTTAGCAGATATTTTTATTTGGTTTTACAAACTTCTTTATTATCTCCTCAGCTGTAACATGAAAATACACAATCAAATTCCCACAGGTTAATTGGTGCTTTGACAGCACAAGCTCAATAACCACACATCTGTAGAAGCCAAAGACTAGCTTATTATCAAGCTTCTTCAAGAATTCCCTCCCTACTAGTGAAATAATTTCTCCTTTCTTATGAATACTAACTCCTACTCTTCTATTAGAAATTTTCCACTCTACTTCTTCCTATGAAACAGACCTGTCTCCTATTCTTACACTGGAGGCGGGCTTGTTGTCTTGCCCTTCTTTTCTGAACATAATGGCTCAACCAAAGCAACCCTCAGGACAGAAATGTACAGTTTTGTTACAAAAAAGCTACTGAAAATTATTCAAAAAAGATCTACCAGACTACCAGCTCAGGAGAAAGAAATGTTTATATAAAGCTCCTGAAAGTGTCTCTTTGTCTAGATTTACATGTCAGGAACTTCCAGGGATTGAGAACTTGGGCTTCCTCCTCATAAACTTAAGGAAGTGATGGTTAAACTAAAAAGATATTGATTTCTCTGCTGGAACTAGAATCTTTATAAAATTAAGCAGTATTTTATTTTTGTTGCGGACATGCCCTAGGTTCCATTTGTGCCATTAAATAATTCAGTGAAGTTTCCTTAAAGAACATCTGTAAAACTTCTGTTTCTTCAGTTACCTACAGCACAGTTGTCATTTCTCTTTCCCCTCTGAAGGATCAGATTGCCCTCATCGATATAACAAAAGTGCACTTTGCATGTCAAATAACCTTGCATCTGCATAGGTCAAACTGGCACAGAGACACCACCTGCTGCTTTTTTATAGACTTGCTCAGTACAGAAGGTCACAACTACTTTTCAGGTGAATGGAACCCTAAGGACTCAGTAAGAATTTTTATCTTTACTCTGCCTTGAAAGGAGATGAGATGCAGATAATAGGGGAGCAATTTTAATTTGTGCAGGACTGTTTCAAGAAAAAAAAAAAGACCTTCAGCGATGATTATTTATGCAGTATTAATTAACCAATTTGAAGCCTATTTCACAATTCTGTTTTAAAATTAGGCAAGGTTTCTAACTTTTGTTTCAAAATCTACTCTGAATTTAATTTGCTTCAGGCATTCCTTTTCCACAGTTTAACTGCCCTTCCTGAACTATAAGTACCTTGTGAACAGATATTTACATATATTTAAAGAGACCTTGATAATGTTCTACTTCACCTACCAGTGTTACAAAGTTGTAAACTGCGCATTGCTATGAAAGTCAGTATTTGAGAAAGCAAAAATTGAAGCAAATTTTTGATGAACTACAACCTGACAATGACAAAAAGAAATATGTTGTGACTTCTACAGCTGGCTACAAAATGTCTGAACACACTGTCCCACACCTCACTCTTATCTGTTTGTCTCATTTGTTTATAAAGTATTATGTGCTAGATGGCAATCCCTTCGGGAAGAATTGCTGTTTATACCAGGTTTCTTAAGATTCTGCAGTATTTCCTCACTAAGACATCTTTAAAAGATATTTAATATACTATTGTTGGAAACAATGCAACTTTTAAATTCTTTTATTTAACTTTAGTTCTGGCTTAATTTGCCTTTGCCCAGTGGGTGAGGAATCGAAGTTTCTCTTCAAAAGACTGTTTACTGAGGGTTTGAGTTTCCCTGAGTGAGGCTTCGTGAGCCTCAAACAGCAAAAAGAAGATTCCAATACTCTGAGAGTTTAACAATTACAGATTGTGAGTAGCAATAAGATGGAGAGGAGATAAACAGACACTAAAAATCCCCCTAGTGCAGTCAGAGACACCTGGTCTGGGAAAAGATCCATAAGAGAACTAAAGAATGAGGACTAAATTAGCATTGAAGGTGAATAGATCAGTAACCAATAGGAGATGGAACACTAAGAACTGTGCAACAGAGAACCAATGAATGAAGGTTCTTTGGGCTTTTTTATGCGTAAATCTGAGAAAAGTTTGGTAAAGAACCATTAGTGATGGAATGATTTCCACTGCACAACATAGGCTTGTGTGGATGGAATGATTTCCTTTCCACATACTGGCCAGTAAAGTAATGCCAAATTCTCTAACACTTAAAAGATGTTGCAGAATTTCTGTTTCTCCTACAGATTCAATGGCACTATCTTATTGCATGTTTTATGTCATGAATGAAACCTCCGATTATTCTGTTTCTCCTTTTCATTCCTTTTCCCCTCAATATGAACTTAGAGGTCATAGAATCATGGAATGGTAGAACAATGTCATGGTTACAAAGAACCAGCTGCAGTTTACCCTGGAGGACCCTGAATCTGCATGGATTAAAACAATACAGCCTGTGAAATATGTTAGGGAGGAGAGAACTTCATGGAGAGAGCATATCAGATATTTAGATATATCAAAATCAAAGATATATTAAATATCAAAGATATTTAATCTTTATAAGATCAGATTTTGGAGAGAAATCACTGTGTGACTTGCTCAGATTACATTGAAAAGGCTCTTCTGCTTGCCTGTTTTTGGTATAATGAAGAAATATTAAATAAAGGGACCAAGGAGCCTCAAATTTTGAAACTTCTGGTATGCAAAAGCATGTCTCCAAAATGGATGTGACAGGGAAATTTAAAGCTCTCATAAAGGTCCATAAAACTCAGTCATCATACTCACTGGTATATTAGAAAGCCTTAAAAGCATTTGGTACTTCTTTCATAATCAGGCTTTTATATATGAAGAGTAATTTAACTGTCTTAACAGCAGTTCTCCCTCTGAAAATGATGACAGAAAGAATACATTAGATATACTTTTACAATATTCTTTCTTTAGCAAAAATCAGTAGGGCTGCAACTGTTTAACACCTCCAAAGAACAGCTTATTAAAGCATACTGTGCCACAAAGTATTGAAACTAGTGAAGGTATTGGAAAGTGCCTAAAGATGTGAAAAAATAAAAATGCTACTAGTTTAAAAAAAAAAAACAACAAAAAAAAACCCTCAAAAAACCACCAAAAACAAAAGACAAAACCAAACAAACAGTATGATGATATGCTAAAGAATAAAAGTATTTTGGTTTTTAAAATGAGAGAATAACACCTGATGCAGTAGAAGAATAAGACATATTTTTATATTGATCAGTTTAGAGAAGGACCTGCTACAATTTCACATTCAAACATACTCTAAAAGAGAGTGAATTTTCCAAGAACTGAGAAAACAATTTCCAATGTTCTTCTCACCACTTGAAACCATCCAGTGAAATTTTAGAAAAACAAATTTTTTCATTTGTTTTTTGGTATGGAGACATTTGAAAGTCTTCCTAATTTTCCGATTTCCTTGAGATTTTTCTTTAAAAAATTATTGGAACAGTTGCAACTTCAAAACAGTAACAAGAATAAGAAGGTCCACCACCCCTTCTGTAACTGATTTCCTCTAAACTTTGATGGTTTATGTATCACCAAATGACCGACTCTGCTTAAAGAAACGTTTAGCTTGTCCCCTTGTCCCACACTCAGACAGACACATATGCACACTCTCCATAGACCTGTTCAGAAGTTCTGCACTAGCTCTTACATTATTACTAATAATTAACTGCTATTATGATTCAGTAAAAAGCAATACCATGCATTTCAGATGTTATTTCCATTCTAATATTATTGCTAAAAAAAACTAGTGAAGATTATTAAGTGCATGCAGATTTAAATTACTGTGCTGCATAAATAGATGAAGCATAAAAGAAGCAGATGATCTATCACCCTTTCTTGGTTTCTTTTTCTTTCTTTACTTGTTTTTTTCTAAATTTGTTTTACTTCCTAAATTTCCCTATTATCAGCTTTTGAGAAGCCAGATGCTCAACAAGGTCTTTTCTCTGACAATATGATAAATTAGCATCCCATTTGCTTTGCAATTAACTACTGTTAAAAAAAAAAGAAAAAAAAAAGAAAAAAAAAGGTTTTTGTAAGTATTTAGAAGATTTGTATTTCAGTATTATTTACTAGGAGAAAAATACAGCCTAAAACCAGTTTCATAATTTTACAAGCATATCAAAAGACCTACTGAGTTTTACACATGCAACAGTTTCATTTCATAAGGACTTTCCCAATATCTACAATTTTTTTTCTGATACAGGCTGGAAATCCAAAAACAAACAGAATTAATAAAAATATTTCTACTTATTCTATGATGCTTGATTGCAATGTTTTCAAGATACAGACTTTAAAATTTACAATCATAAACCCTGGAATCCATCAGGAATAGTATTCTAGAGCATTAATATTAAGGCGAATGCATACATCTCCCAAGATAAATATATCATAAAGTCACTCATAGTGCTGAAAGATTCCCTTAAATGCAAACTTACACTTACTGGAACGGAGAAGAGATTGAATGGCTTGCCTCGTATCACTAAAAAAAGTGGGCTGAAAGAATAACCTTTGCAGGCAAAGAGGCATAAATAATTAGATAATTTTACATTTCTTCAGAAGATACATACAAATGCTATACTCAGCTTTTTCTGTTCTCTTTTAAGAAATGATGCACTAAAAGAAAAACTATCAGTTCAAGTGGTAGCATATATATAGAAATATATATATATAAATATTTTTAATCAGTTCCATTATTTTTAACAAACAACTTCAAATCATGTGTCCAGTCACGCACATAAATTACACAATATAAAATGTACACAATGGCAGAAACACAACACTGTAACACAGACTTCATAGTGGTGATTCTTAGTATTAACTAAGCCTGCAACTCTTCTTCAGTCAAGACTTTGTGTTGCCTCATTAGATTTTAGATCAACACCAGAATAACACCAATTGAGGTATAAACATTAATTAAATCAGTCTTTTGATAAGCTAATTAAATTTACTACTACCAAAAGTGTTTTGAAATAAATTGGTTTTCTATTTAGTAATCCTATGGTAGACACTCACAGTCAAATAAATCTTGAGCCACTGTATTTATAAAGTTATAAACTAAACCTTTTTAATTGTCTTATCAGTAGTATACTATAAAAACAATTAGTTATTAAAATGAATTAAGATCTTAAAATGCAATAAAATTATGGCATTTGATTTTTTGTTTGTGCCAAATTCCCATGTGGACAATGCTGGCTTGTCCACATGCTACTGCTATAATACCAAAAAAAGTTAGTGCTTTACACAATTTATTAAAATAGCATTTATTAGTCTTGTTTCCATAACCAGAAACTTGCTTCTAAGCACACCAGGTTATACAGAATAAATTCTTTACTGTGAGAGTGGTGGGGCACTGGAACAGGTGGCACTGAGCAACTCTCGATGCCCCATCCCTGGCATTGCTCAAGGCCAGGCTGGATGGGCTCTTGGGCAATGTGGTCTAGTGAAAGGTGTCCCTGTTCCTCCCAGGAGCTTGGAACTAGATGACCTTTAATGTCCCTTCCAACCCAAACCATTCTCTGATTCTTTGATTCTATATCCAGGGCACTTGAGGAAGGAAAGACAGTACAAGTTGTTAACTCTGATGTCTGTTTCTTTCACTCTGCTCCAGCATGAGACCTTTTGGGTTCCAAATAATTAATTCAGAATTCAGATTTTAAAATAAGAATATACATCATATAGTGATAGCACCTCAGCCAAGTATTAAATGGCAAACATGCAGGGTTACAAATATAGCTTATGATAATATTCAATATAATCTAAGATATTCAGATTCCTATTGGTGGTAAACATAAGCCCTTTTGTTTGTTTGTTTGTTCATTTGTCTTTAACTGGTAAGGATCACCTCCTGGAGCACAAATAGAATTCAAAGATCCTTTTTTACATGCAGAAGTATGCAACGTTTACTCTCATTGCAATACTTGACTACACAGAATTATTATAACATTTTTTTGAAAGTTTTTCTTGCCATTTAATCCTAATTTTAAATGAAGATTAAATTGCATGGAAGAGAAACATATAGAAACAGAGTTCATCAAAGGGTGCCAGAGAGAAAACTGTAGCTGAGATTCCCCTGCAGCCCATGGTGCAGCCTATGGTGCAGCCCATGGAGAGGCAGCTGTGCCCCTGCATCCCAAGGGGGGAACACAGGGATGCTGAGATCCACCTGCAGCCCTGGAGAACACCCATGGAGAAGGTGGATGCCTGTAAGTAGATTTCTTTGTTTCAGACTGTTCCAATTCAAAACTTCACTCACTTCTACCTATTGTAAATAAATCCACTCTAAAACTGGGAAGCATTTTCTTCCAACATGGAAAGAACTTTAGTTTTGACTTATGTCTGAAAATCTGCTTTGAGAGAAGTCTGATATCTATACAGTGTTAATATTTTTTTTTAATATATATATAATTCCAGATGGACTATGCTGGCTGTTTTTGATTCTATTTTGTTTTGTTCCCCCAAAACATGTTATTCAAATTGAGCCATTCAAACTGGATACATTTCTCCACCAAAAACTGTATGTTAGGAGAGACATCAAAGGAACCTAGATAGTCTAATATGTAAATTACTGGGAAAGTTTAATTAATTGAAAAGGCATTTTATTATGTGATGGCTTGATTACATACTTTTAATAATTGAACAGTCCCATGTAATTTTCCAAAGAAGCAGTAAGAAAAACACAAAAAGCCTGAACTATTAACCTCCCATAAAAAAAAGAAAAAATTGCAAGTTATTGTCACAGACCTGGTTAAAGGATAGTGCTGGTTAAACAATATTTTAATTGATAATGCAAAATTTGAGATATATCTGTGAAGTAAGATAACCTCATTAAAGTTACCTAATTGAGTCAATGTTAAGGATGCAGTTCAGAGCGGCAGCCTTAACAAAGTCACATTTAGGAAGCTTTCTAAAAGAACCTATCTTTGTGGGGCTTTTTTTCAGATATCTTTAAATTTGAATACTTATGAATAGAATTGTGAAATTTTGCAGGAAGGTGTTGATTTTTTTGATATTTGTCAGAAGCCAGGCAGATTTCCCAAGATAATGTTTCTTGCCAACAAGCCTATCTCTCTGGCAGGCTGAAAATGTCAACTATCTGCCATGAAGCTGGATACCCCATCACCTACTAGGTCTATCTTTAGCCAGGATACTCCATGGAGAGAGGGTTTCTTTTTAGGATATGCAGGGAATCTGAATCCTGAAGAAGAGTTGGCAGGAAGCTTTTAATTTCTGATGTTCTGGCAGCATCTGTTTGAGTAAGATTTCTCTGGGCATAGACTCATTCAGCTTTGTGGTGGTAGTAGGGAAGCTGAGATTTCAGATCTGAAGCAGGAGTTTTATTTCCAAATTAAAACCCTTAAATATCAGTTTTTTAGAACTATTATTAAAAAAAATTACTACAATGTGAGAATTTAATGAAGAAATATATCCTCTTCCAGAAAATTTCTGGAGTTATGCAGCTTTAAAAGGGACAACCCAAATAGTAAAGATGACCAATTTAAATCATCATAATGAAATTGTGTTTTGCCTTAAAAATTTGAACTTACCTTGCTCCTTTCCCATTGGCTCACATAACTTTGCCCTTTCCACATACTGTGAGTCCACTTCAAAATATCTCCTCTTTGTGTTAAGAAGGTCAGAGATCAGATTTCAACAGGTCAGATGTACATTAATTTCAATAGAAGAATTGAGCACCCTCATTATTTATCAGCTTGGAAAGAACACCAGGTTTAATTTTTACTCTTTTGTGGTAATGTATTAATCTATATTTATCTATTTTAATATTTTCTGTGGGAAACTACTGTGCTTCAAGAATAAGACTTCTTAGTGACTAGTTATTTCGTAAAAATATATAATATGAATACTTAAAAATTCTAGTGGTTGAGCCAGAAAAATGCATCAATTTTCTAAAAAAAAATTGAAATAAAAGTCTCACAAAGCTTCCAAACTACATTCTTTTCTTTTACTTCAGAAAATGCTTTAAATTTTATATAAGTCAAATCACGGCTTATAGGCTATGAGTTGTGGGTGGAGGTTTTTTGTTTTTTTTGTTTGTTTTTCTGGTTAGTAAATTCAATATTGCTTTAAAATTGGTTTTCTTCCATGTGTTCAAAATAACATTCTCCCAGCAAATTCATATTCCTATAATCTTTGTTTTAGCATTCAAAAACTTGCATCTCTGTGCAATTCCTGACAGGTTGTATAAGTGTTGTACTGTGTTGGCTTTGGCTGGGAGAGCATTAATGTTCTTCACAGTAGCTGGTATGGAGCTGTGTTTTGGATTTGTGCTAAAAACAGTGCTGAGAATACAGGGATGTTTTCATTATTTCTGAATAATGACTGCACTGACACAGAGTCAAGCCATTTTCTGCTTCTCATGCCATGACACCAGTGAGGAGACAAGGGATGCAAAGAAATTAGGAGGGGACACAGACAGGACAACTAATCCCAAATGTTCCTAGGGATATTTTTTACCATATGTGCTCTGTACATAATTCTGGGTGCAAAAGAATGCTCAAAGAGCATTGAGAACATGCTCAAAATGATGGTGTTTGTCTTCCCAGGTCACCATTATGTGTGATGGAGCCCTGCTTTCCTGGAAATGGCTTAACACCTGTCTGGTGGGACAGGGAAGTGATGAATGAATCCTCGTTTTGCTTTGCTAATTCCTTGTTTTTCTTTGTTTCTATGTGCAACTTTTGCTTTACCTTTTAAACTGTTTTTATCTCAACCCAAAAGTTTCCTCAGTTTTATTCTTCTGATTCCCTCCCCTCTTCTCACCAGAAGGAAGTGACAGTGTGGTTGTGTGGTAGCCAGTTTCTGGTTGGGGTTAAACCACAGCATGTATTTTCATAAATCTTATGGGAACTTAGAGGAACTATCCAACTATTGTGATGACTCTGCTACAAACAAAATATATTTTGGTGTATTTTCAGTGCAAAAGACATGCCACTGAAACAGCTGTGATAAGATACTGAATATAGTATATTCAGTATATTCAGTTTTCTGGTACACTAGAAAATGGGGACACACACACCCACATCCCCAAACACCATGTCTCAAAAGTGGAAATAAATTTGAAAAAAGACCATACTAGAATGCTAATCTTGACTAATTTGTATGATTTTTTTTTTATAAATGCATTGCAAATGCATGAGAGTTGTGCCTTGAAAATAAAAGAGGCTGTGAATCATATATGAGGTGCATCAGAATTTATGGGATGGATTTTAGAACTAGATATATGTAGTTCTTTATTTTAAAGAAGCCGTTGTCACACTTCCAACATAATTAATCTTGGTGCCCAAGAGTTTTTACATCTTGCATTGGGAATTTGATATTTTGGCCTACAGCATAAATTCAGTCCTAAGGTGACTATACCCTTCAAAGAATGTTTATGTGTCAATTATGCAATCCATCTATCTCCATACTCCCCATCATTTCTACATACCCAAGAAATCACAAATAGGTAAATCCAGTGAAGAGATTCTCCTGTCTCAGTCTGTAACAATGTTTGCAGTGATTTGAATAGGGAAGGTAAACACATCCACCTGTAAAAGAAATGTAGTTGATATTGCACAGCCTTTGGTAATCCATTAGTCTACTAGGCTTAAAAATCATGTTTCTTCACAGCTGAGAAAAGCAAGAGGAGAAATAAAAAAAAAAAAAAAATCTTCACTTAAAATTTGGGAGAAGAAAACATATTTTTGCTACTATTTCTTTTTCCAAGGAGATCTGCCTTGTCAGGCTTCCTGTCTTACCAGCAGGTTTCCGATGTTGTGCCTTTGCAGCAGGTCAGTATTTAGAGCTGAATAGTCTATGCTGAACTATACCTGCTTAGTGTGATGTGACTTTTCTCTCTCTTTACTCCTCTTACATTTTTAAACACAAATTATGGCACAAAAAAATCCAGAACTCAGAAACAGAACATATAGTTGGGAAGTTATTAGTTGTTGTTATATGGTTGGTTGTAATTAAGAAAAGAATGAAAAGTTTAAGCAGAGCCTAGAATTTGTATAGTTGAAGTTAAGTAAATAGAGGAAATTGTACCTCCTGTGTCCATACTAAGATTGACACATATCTTGGCTTGTGGAATGGAGAAGGACTACAGATTTTATCAGTAGCTGGAGTAACAACTCATTGCTTTGCTTCTGTTTTATTATGTATTGGATTTTTTTCTTTTTGTCTTAAAAGTGGTAACTGTGAAGAGACATTTTATGTTTTATTTATTAGGAATTAATTGGGTTTTGTGTAATTGCCCTGCTCCAAGACACAGTCAATAACCCTACGTGCTTCTTCCCTTAAGTAATAGGGGAGAAATGGAAGAAAGGACTTGCTTAGCAATACTGAGGGGAAACAAAAATAAAAATTAAAGTGATCTGACCAGCTAAAAACTGTTAAGGGTGTTCAAAGCTATGTATTTAAACACTTTAAACGAGTAATGTACTTCAATATATTTTAGATGTGTGTTAAATGAACACAAATTAGCATTTTCAATTAGCATAAACTTCAATCAAGGCAGCAATTATTACAGGTCAACATGAGTTCTGACAAAAGAAATATTTTACAGTGAGGATAGGTATTTGTTAACCCTATGGTACAGTTATGAAACACAGATGTTATAAAGCAAAAAGGAAAAGTAAAAAAATATACTTCAAAGTAAGACTGTTACATGAAATATATTGTTAAGTTCCTAAACTCCTATCTCTATGAAAATGGAAATTCACTTCTGAAATCCTTTCCTTTATGCAAGATAAGAAATTGCAATACTTCATTACAATTATGCAAACATTGATTTCTATGAAAATTTATAAAATTTCTACTATCTGAAAAATTATTTTTCCGTAGATTTACAATATTTTTTCTCTACTATATGTTCTTACTTAACAAGACCCGAGAGAAGTACACATTTCAACATTAGTAACTACTCTCTTCCAGTCTTGCTGAAGCTGCCTGTCATAAAATAGACTACAATTAGGTTAACTATTTAAAAAATTTATATGATTTTTAAGTTCAGTTGCTAGTTCCAACATTTTTTTTGCTTACTTAAACTAAGTTTTAAACAACAAATATATTATCCTACTTCAAAGCATTCAGGAATTATCTACAGAATATATCCTGAAAATGATAAATAAGTTCTAATTTTATCTCTTTAGACAACACTTGTTCTATAAAATTAAGAATATATTTCCAGCATCCTTTTCTGATAATTTTTCTTTTGTAAGTCCTGAGTAACATGTCACCCTTTTATTATTATCTAATCTTTTAAGAACTTTAAGGAAAGAAAAAATGCATTTTACTGGTAAATCTCAGTATCTCTGTTGTTACTGCTACTATTATACTGGCTATGATTGCAACACAAGTTTTGGTTATCTTTTTTGTCCATTCAAAAGGAGAAAAATAAGGACATTCCTTTGTGTTTCCTTTTCTCCTAGAGCATTTTGTTGTTGTTGGTTTTTATAATAAGTGTTATTCTTTCATTTTAGCATATCTTGGAATAAGAGGAGAATTCAAATAGCATGGTCTCTTATGTTTAGGTTCTTCAAACCTCCATGTTATTATTTCTTTACACTTTTTAGGCCTTTATAAATGGTAATAATTTCTGCCTCTGGAAAGTGTTTTCTGAATGTATTAATTTTGGTCTCTGCAAGCTTGCATGCATTCATATCAATTCTCAGCATGGTTTATGAACCAGCTCTTGCATCTCTCTCTTTCTGATCCAGCAACAGGAGGACTTGGTATCTGACTTCTATCTTCATTATTATTAGCAGGAATGAAACCAGGTAGGATAGGGTATGTTCTTTTATAAACAGACTCTTCATATTTCCTTTATGAATAACTCATAGGTTTTCTGACATTCCTGCTTAATCACTTAAAAATTACTTTGGGTTAGATTAAGTAAGAAAAAATCACACAGGTAATACAGCTTAGATATGAAATTTATTAAAATACAGTAAAAAATGCATTGCTTTGAAAACTGAACAAAAATTTAGTTCTCTTACACAAAATTTTGTACATAGATATATGGCAACTGTCTCTGTCACAAAAAGTGTAAAATTATAAAAACATAAACTGATCTCTCAAAAATATACAATCCAAGAATCAGACTTTCCCAATCTAAACCAGTATGAACACTTCTACTTATAGAACTGCATTTAAGCCAATAACAAGAATAGATTATACAAGATAACCAGAATTTTTAGAGACTTCTAATTTTCATCAAAGTGAAAAAAATTGACATGTTTAAAAATTCTGTTAAGTCTTTTAAACTGCCTACGTAGTATCACATTTTCTGCCCACTGCCTTCAATATCTGACCACTTAATATAAACCAAATCATAACCAAATAAAAAAAAACAATTCATTTTTTGCAGAATTTCAAAAAGCATAATAAAACCTAATATTGAAGATGAATGAAGAAAAATGTTGATGAAGGACCTATAAAAGATGATGTGCTCTGTCACTTGTAAAATATTTTGCAAGTGACAGAGTTATTCCTATTCCTAGGATCACTGATTGTTTTTAAAATTGAGTTTCTTAACTGCTAATAAATTAAATTTAAGTCAATCTAATTTTGCTTGTGATGGTCTTAGTGAGTGATCTCAGCCTATCTCAACCTATGAGGCTGTCATTGTATTTTCTCTCACCTTTCCAGTTGAGAAGGAGTGATAGAGTAAGTTTGGTGGGCACTCCGTAATATAGCCAGAGTTAACCCACCTCAGTATTGTAAGACACGTGCTCATCCTGTTAACTTTTTTTTTTTTTCTTTGAAAATACATATATATAGTATATATAAGATTAGAGTAACAGCTGACCATGAAAATCTGGTGGAAAGTTGTGGTTGGTGGGAAATTGAGAAAAACTGAAATGTGTTGAAATAAAAGCAAGAATCAGAAAAATATGTCCAGCCATACAGAGTGTGAAAAGAGCAGGCAGTGATGTAAATGTTCAGAAACAGTGTTCTGGCTGACTCAAATCTTTGCATATCTCTCTTGAAGCATTGTCAAAGGTAACAGTTTTCAGATAGTTTGGCAGATATATATACCTGCATGTAAGAAGTCTGTTAAGAAATCTCAGAGTGAGCTATCACAGTGGCTGTTCATCTCTAAACACAGAAGACATAGGTTTTTGACTCTCTGGGATTGACACACCATGACATGACACATATTCATGTTCTGTATCAATCAGAATCAATTTATCACAGTTATGAATTGTTGAACTTAAAAAAAAGTTTTGGTGTTAGCCATAGGTTAAAAGTAAAAAGCTTTAAAAAAATCAAAATCCAAAAAACAAAACAAACCGGAAACCAAACCAAACATTTGAGGTTAGCATATATGGCAAAAAGAGACAAATAACGTCATTAAACTATCTCTGTATTTCACTAGCTTACAAAGACTCTGCTTCTGATGTTATTATTCAGGTCTCTAAAATCTTATCATCTAAGAGGTCAGACAGAGAGAGAAACGGACATAAGCATATGACTGTCAGGCTTACAAATTTGAAACATGATTTATTCAAAGACTCAGTACTGAATAGTCTTTATTTTAGACAGCTTTTTATGGTCCAGCTCAGTGTATCAGGGTGTGTCTTTAGACTGTGCCAAACTTTGAGGTGAGAAAAGTGATAAAAAAAAGAACACCTGATCATTTACAACAATCAAAACATATTTTCTCAAGAATGAAATTATTCCGTTTCTAAGAAAAAGATTGCCTGTCAAGAAAAATGGGTTTTGGAAGCCCAGAAATACTGTTTAATGGAGCAGTATTTTTCCCACTGACTGCTCATTGCCCCTTGGCATGGACTAATCAGATGTAGAGACAGGATGTTTGAATTTTAACATGATTCTGAGCCTTTTAAATTCACAATTAGTCATTGAACTGACACCAAGTATATCAATACAGACAATTTATTTTGTTATAAAACTGTCTGGAGACTTTCTTTCTAAAAGAACTATGACTTGTAGCACAGTTAAATGTTCAAGTGGAAAGTGCATGTATCTAAGAAAAGGAAGGGTATGGTTTTTACTTTCAGTGATCTGTAAAGAATAAGTTACTGTTTTTATACTCTGTGTATGTGCATGCTGAACTAACATCACCATAAAATACCAAGGAAAGAGACTTTGGAGAATATTTTTTGTTTGTTTGTTTGGGTTTTGGGTTTCTTCTTTGTTTGTTCGTCATTATGGTTTTTTTTTTTTGTTGTTTGTATATAGAGGAAAGGCCAGAAAATATAACCTGGCAGAAACTGTAAAGTAGGAGAAAAAAAATCTGTTATTGATTAGACCAATGATAAAGATTTCAGGAGTCTCTATTCTGTTCTTGGCTTTATCACTCATTTTGTTGGGGTCTTAGGAGCGATTTGTTTCCACTTAGTGTATTTCTGTGCCTACACCTGTAAATTGTAAAGTAGAGAAGGTTCTATAGGGTTAGGAAACCTGGACAAAATGTCAATGGAGTCAGTCTGGTTCTAAATAAAGTGAAGTAGGTCCAGGAGACATAATGAACCTTAATTCTACTGTACTAGTCCTGCATTTTGATAGTGAACTAGCATGAAGTGGAAGATTGAGTTCTATAAATATTCTAAAAAAAATTAATTTTGTTTGGTTTTTAAAATATTTGTTGGTTTTTAAAATATTTTTCAATTTTTTTCCCCCAACATTATATGTGTAAGAAGTCTCTATAATTTTCAAGTACAAAACTTTATACAAATTCTGATAGATTTTAAAAAATTTGCCCAATGCTTTACAGAAAATATATTTAATATGAAAAGAAAAATTGCTTTCCCCAGGGAATTTACATTTGTTGGAATGAAAGTTGTGCTGTGCTAAATAAGAATTACACTCACTTTTGTGTTTTGATTATGTAAATAGTTTTATATATATATATATATATATATGTAATAGCTTTAGCTTAAATCTGTATAATTAAGATTTAAATCAATTTATGTTCTACTTCTTTAAAGTTTTTTTTTATCTTTATGACTTACAGCATAATATCTATAGAGTAGCTTATAAAGATTTGTTACTGATGTGATTTTATTACTTAGAAAATTAAAATTGTCATCACTTCAATTTGTAAGGCCAAATAAATAAAATAAATAAGGTCATTGATACATGTTTTACTTGAATAAACAAATTCATTCAAAATTAACCCATGACTTTTTATAATTTAAAAAAAACCACACACAAGTCCATAAATTCCAAATTGCAGGTTGCTTATCCACAGACTTAGTCTTGTCTTTGTGTTGATTCATTTACAAATATCCTTTTATTTGTTCCAATTTGAAGCACATTCAGTACAAGACAACAATACTGACTAAAAATAGAAGTTCTCACTTTCTGAGTTCTATGGAATAAGGTGGAGCATTCCTTTTCCATAAATGACCCAGCTGACACAGCATTAAATATAGCATGCATTTGAATTTAAGTAAATCTATGTCTTAAAAAGAATATCACTAAAGGATACCAAGTATACAGCTTCACTCTTGCTAAAAATAGGTCATAAAATTAAATTTTCCTGCCTTGGTTTGTGTAACATAACATCTATCACTAAGTTCTAGCCTCTTAAATTGTTAGGAAAATATTGTTCAGTGGTTTTTGTGTATACTCCTACACTTTTTTAAAGGTACTGTTTCTTAGCTCACCTCAGGATCTCAAGTAGTTTTTTTTGCCTTTCTATAGAGAAGTGACATTTACTAAGCCTTTTCTTCCAGATCTTGCTCGTTTTCTATGATTATCCCAACAAGTGTGAGCACCCAAATCTGGATCATAGAACCATGAAAACAAATTCCAGCAAATCAAGTCTCTGCAAAAACCCACGGTTATTTATTCGGAACAAAGATAAACAAGAAAAGTTTCTTTTTAATTTACTACCAACAGATGTATGTTTCCATCTTATGAAATTATAACTAATTTTTCACATGAAAAGTATTCTAAAATCTGAAAAAAATGATCAAATTTTATGTTTTAAAGTTGATCATTGGTTCAAAAGTTTCAGTTTTGAGATTATACTTCCCTCTGTAAGATGAGGGAATATTTTATAAGCCTGAAATATTTTTTTCCTCGCAGTTACTAACTACCATGTTAGGTAGAATTGCTGTACTTTTTTTTTTTTTTTAATGCTGTTAATCCCATTAAGATGGAAATTTCTTATCTATGTTTTTCTTTTCTGTATTGTTTCATTGTATATATATGCCATAAAAACAATCTGGCATCACTGTATTGAGTACCAGCTTCAGTTCCTGTAGGAGGCAATCTTTATCTTTCCATTTAACTGAGAATGCAATCTTTGGCAAGGCCATAAGGCTGCAAAAACATTTATTAAATTAATACATTGGTCTCTGAATACTGCATGATGCTGCAGCATCTGTCACAGATTCCTTCATGCACCGATAGGTGAAGAATGGAGGGAGTTTTGGCTGCAGTCTCTAATATGACATCCACCAGAGAGTAGATATAATAGAGGAAGAAGAAAGCTGGCAAAAGGCTTATGGTGATAACTTTCACACAGAGGAAATGAGGCTGTACTTGCTGACTCTGTTGTACAGTTCTGCACTATTCCCTGCCCCATTTGGGGCTGTTTCTTGATGGGAAATGTTATATTAAATATTGATACTTACATCAAAATAATAATGACTTGTTTTTAACTAGCAATAAATTCAAAGCAGATGTGAGATTATTTCTGTTTATGGCTTGAAGAAGACTGGCAATCTGTAATTCACTAACATCTCAGAAGACATTTCACTTTCCTGTTCCTGCATTACTATTCTTCAAAGTAGTCTTAATCCTACCTGATTAATAAGGAAAAAAAAAGACAATTATAAAATGTTATTTTAATAAAATATAATAAAACACCTTCATTAAGCTATATTTGAAATACAGAAAAAATTAATAAAAATTATTCAAAGGGTTCTTTTTATTCCTCAGCTGTTGAAATGTTAAACATATGAAAGAAAAACATTTACTTTATGCTGTTGGATGAATATATTAACAGAAAAAATACTTATTTTATGCTAATTTTATTACAAAATGTTCTGTATTTGGAGATGTCTGAACTGGCAGCAAATCTGGAAAGGGAATACCTTTTTCTAGTCTTCTAAAGAAATTATTATTAAGCCAATATTACAAAACAAGTTGTAATCAGTGTGCCTTCTTCATACTAATACTCTAGATTTCCTCTGCAATCACAAAGATCAATAGAATCCTATAAAATTGATCATCTGACTTGTTATAGATATCTGTTGAAGAGTTAAATAAAACCTGATACGTATTTACTTATCGCCACCAACTAAAAAGGAAGCCTAAAACACTTGTTCAGTTTTCTACTCCTAAATTTTAGGTGTATAAAAGCTGTAAAAGATGAATCTCACTATATTTTAAGTATCTTCAATCTTTTTAAGGAAAAAGAAACAACATTTTATAAGAACTACAAGATGAACACTGAATTAGAATTATTTTTATTAGAATGCTAGAAAGATTTTGATATATGCAAAAACTAACAAGTTGTGTCAAATGAGATATTAAGAGAAATTATGGAGTTTCATTGTTCTTAAGCACAGTTCTTCAGGCCTGTCTCATCTTCAAAAACTGTATTTATATACAAACAAACCAAATAGTTCATGTGAGACTTTGATTTCAACTTCCACCTCACTTACTTTAATTATCTAATCACACTTTAGAATGCACCTTCCTTGCACGCAATAAAAACACTTTCAAGTATCAAAATGCAGCTCCTATATTTAGCATGCAGTCAACACTTAATCAAAAAACAATAAATATCATCGTGACAACATAATAATGTTTTAGAATAACATGCATAAGCAGAGGAGACAGTAAGTTCTATGAGTGGGATAATTATTTTACATTTCCTTTCTCATACAACTGGAACGAGATGACATTATATAGTAACATCTCCTGTCCTTTACATCGTTTTTTTCCTAGTATTTTTTCAGCTACTATTAAGTATGAAAAATTTAAACCTTTTGGGGTCATATTTTCATATAATTTCAATGACAAAGTGTCATGAGTTTATTAAAAAAAGGGAATATCTAATGTATCCAGCCAGAAAGTGCTTACATGTGAACCTGTAAATGTCAAGGGACTGAGCATTCCTCCTGCTCATGAGGAAAAACCTGCAAGAGAAGGGTTAAAAGGCCTGATTATGAGACCTGATAGAAGAAGAAAATACTAAGGTTAGTATGCTGGTTATGCTGGGAAAACTTTCTTCACATAGCTGGTATGGGGATGTGCTTTGGATTTGTGCTGGAAACTGCTGATAATGCAGGGATGTTTTTAAGTTAGTTGCTGAGGGGCTGACACAGAGTCAAGGCCTTTGCTTCTCACCTCACCCCACCAGCAGGCAGGCTTGGGGTACACAAGCTGGGACACAGCCAGGACAGCTGATTCCCACTGACCTAAGGGATATTCCACAGCATATGATCTCATGTTCAGAATATAAATCTGGGGGTACAAGGAAAGAGACATTCAGAGGCATGGCATTTGCCTTCCCAAGTCAACACTGTGATGGGAATGGTTGAACCCCTGTCTGCCCATAGGAAATCATTAATTTCTTGTTTCACTTTACCCGCATGTAGCTTTTGCTTTACCTTTTAGACTCTCTTTATCTCAATCCACGAGTTCTCTGACTTTTCTCCTTCTCTCTCCACTTCCACTGTTGGGGGAGTGAACAAGTGGCTGTGTGGGGCTCAGTTGCTGGCTGGGGTTAAACCACAGCAGTAACTGATATGCATTAATGGCAAAGACATGATAGCTATGTTATGTGTACATTAATTTTAAAGTGTGCATTAGTTTTTTGTATATTAGATACACTGAAAATGAAAATTTACACATATGAACTTTTCATGAACAAAGCAGACTTGACTTGAGGAGCTTCATGCAGTTTAATTCATTGCAATTTTAATTACTAATTCAGGTATCAATAAAGGAAGTTAATTAAACCAACACTTAGAAAAACTACTTTTCTACTTGTTCCCCAGGCTCTGCTTCAGTCCAGCACTTCTCTCCCACTTGCTCAATTTAATTCCCTTTCCTTTCATCACACATGACACTCAGTTCCTTCCAGGCTCTTTGATGATGCAGTGGTCACTGTACACTAGTTCATTTCTGTCCCTTGCTTCTTACTGTTCTCCTGCCTCAGCATGTGTCCCTCACAAGCCACAGTCCTTTTTGGGATGTCTTTGATCTCACATGGGTCCTCCATGGGCTGCAGTTTCCAGGACATCCCTCTCTCATTCAAGAGTTTTTTCTTCAGGCCATTTTTGGTTGTGTTCCTATCAATATCTCCTTGTACATTCTTCCAAACCTGCCTCTTTACTTACCTCCTCACAGGTCCTTTTTTGAGATTCCTCCCCAGTCTCCTCTCACTTTTCTTCTTTTCTGTTGTCTCCTACCCCTAGCAGCTGACACCCTTCCTCAAGCACATCTGAACAGAGGCACAGTGTTCTCTTCTGGTTGATTGGAGGTTTTAGGCATGATGGTTTGTCTCTATCTTTTTTAGAGTCAACTAGAGCCTGCTCTGACTGGCACAGGGAGGGTCATGGCACCCTCAGCCCCTGTTACTAAGTCTTGCCTTTTAGAGCTAATCCAGAGCCACATGTCATGTTACACTTGCTCTGTTTCCACAATCTCATAGAGACATGCATGGATGCACAATTTGCCTACAGTTTATCCAATAACTGAGCATAAATCCATTTTGTCATTTCATTACTATGTTATTCATATCTTGTCTACATTAATATGGAGCTATAACTCTTTAACAACTTCTTTTACTTTTATTGTCACATTATAGACCTATGTAGGGATAACCAAATCAGTATTTGAGTGTCTTTAAGACTGTGAAATGGAAGCAAGATTCAAACTTATGAGTCACTCCAAAGTGTGAAACAAATATTCCTCTTCTGAAAGACATTAGTAATGAAAATTGAGGAAAAAGAACAAGGTTTTCAGCCATCTGAAGCCTTGTTCTGATCCATCTCTATTACTGCCTGGGAAATGGTAAATTTAGATCTTCTTTCTCTATAAATTGCATTCAGGTTTTGATATTTCAGGGAAGTATCTATCATCCCTGACTTTCTTGAAAATCTTTGAAATACCTTTATGCTTAAGTTTGCCATAATTTATTCAATATTTTGGGGAAAAACCGACCTCACTTACAACAAAAAACCCCATTCTCCTTTTGTTTATGTTTAATGTGTTGCATGGGAATTTACACAGAAACATGCTTGTCCTCATGGGATAAAAGCATTAATTAGACAAACATCAACAAGAGACAGTCCATTTCATTGAAGACATCCTAGTTTCTTGAAACACCCATAATTCTGTCGCAGGAATACAGATATTAGTAATAATTTCTGCTGAGAACAATGCCTGATATCAGTGAGGAACTAATAGGATGGGGTAGAGGCGGGGAGGGGGAAGATTCCTTTAAATCTAGTCTAGCTATAGCAGGGAGAGTGTTCACAGCTGAGCCTAAAACCTGATTATCTACAGTCCTGGTGGGCAAGCAATAGTACAAGGCTTGACTTGATAAAAAAGAGAGATAAGGTGAAAATGCAGTGTTTGGTAAACAGCTGAAAATATTTTTCAGCTGAAAGTATCATGAGATAATAAAAAAGTTGGAATTTTATGATGCTCTCAGTTTTTTGGATTTCGTGTGTTTTTTTCACTGATAGAAGGCTAGAAGATACATTTTTTTTTCAATTTACTGCAAGAAAATGGAGAATTACCTTCATAAGGATTATCACAACTTAGTAGGGTTGAATCTGGTGAAAACTTTTTATCTTACACTTGCAGTGTGTTTCCAGAACATTGACCTGCACAGGTCATTATTTAGCTGATAAAAAAAATCATGATAGAAAATCAGAAATAAGCAAGTAAATTCATGTACTGTTTTCTACCTGGCATTGTCTAAAGGACAGTGGGGAAAAAAACTAGCAAAAACCATTACAGAAACGCAAATATATTGAGATAAACCCAGTGCAGTGGTTCACATGCATATCCCATTGGCAGTTAGGGCTGGTTTGAGCACGTTTATGTGGCCAAGAAAGAGAAAACTTGATGTGTCTTACTGTAGATTTTCCAACAGACTACTCAAGTTCTGAAGTGATATAAGATGCAATTGAAGTGAAGTTCCTCACTTCAGTGAGGTATTCTTATAAACCACAGAACTGATGAAATGGAAATGAGAGGGTCCACTGTATTTTGTTCTTTAGCAAGGGAATCTTTATGGCTTTAAAAGAATTCATATCCTGCCTGATCTGGTTATACAGATATGCTTTCAGTAGGACTTTTTGCATCAGTCTCCACACCAATTTACCTTTACAAATTCATTTAATATCAACCTTGTTCAGGCATATATCATTTTAGAAATATCATGTATCAATATCATGTAACAACATTTCCTAGAAAAATTAATTGTAGCAAAGAAGCCTGAAGGTGAACAGCAGACTTCTCTGTACATAGTCAGGGTCATGAAAATAACTGACCTGAAACTGTACCTGTTGTGTCAATCTGTTTCCCATCTGCCTCATTATTTTTTTTCATGGTGGAAAAAATATATTTGTTATTGAAATTTACCTGTGTCATGAGCATAGAGAAGAGAGAATTAAATGTAATAGAATTGAAAAAAAAGATGACCAAGATTCTGAGAAATGCATCAGAAATAGTCTCCACCACAGTCTTGAAACCAACTTGTTTTGCCACAGAGAATTGTTTGGAACTCAAAAGCACAAAGCTCAGCAGTTTCATGGTTTTAGTTGCTGGTTTGCTGCAAAATTCCTCCATGATGTTGGTGAAATCACCTGTCATCTGGTGGCACATGGCTTGCCATCCATTCTTTTTTTTTATCTGTCATATATTGATAATAACTCTGATTTGTTTAACAGGAATGCAGTGATGATTAATTTGATACCCCAGAAAACAAGTAGGTATGAAATATGAGCTATCATCTACATACAATACAGACATTTTTTTTCTTTAACACAGACTGTTAATTATCTGCAAAACTGCTTGGCAAACATTTGACCTGAAATTTTGTAGAAAAGCTTATGTGAGCTTTTTACAATTCTTTTTTTCTTTTCTCTTCCCCTCTTTACAGAAATACTGTAAAACAAGACAGTTTGTAATGCTAACCTTGCATTTTTACATAACTTGAGATTAACTTTTAATTAGATTAGATATTGATCTGGTGGCTATGTTGTACCTTAATAATCTTTACATGTAATCCATTAAACATTTATAAACTTCATGTAGGTGATTCAACAGAGATTGATTCACAGCATTCTACGAGTGAGATAATAAAAGTTGAAATGTTTATAGTATGATTAATTATGAAAATATGCTGGGAGTTTGTACAAGCATACTGCTGCATGCAAAGGAAAATTGGTATACTGAGAAGTATGGTTAAGTGTCTGAAGATTTTCTTATAAGGTTGGTTTAGTATCTGGAATACTTTAGATATATCTTAATTATTTAACTTTTTTTTTTTTTTTTAATATAGTAGAACCTCGCCTAGCAATAATAATTGAAGTAGGAGACAGGTTCTCGACTACACAGCTAAAAGCACATAATTAAATTGGAGTACATCTGGTGCCCTGTGCAGGTAGTTATCAAGTTCCCCAGCTTTAGTAATAGGATGGCTAGATGGAGTAACAGATGTACTATAACAGATGTAGTGTAACAGATGTAATAACGGCAAGTAATTATCCATTTGTTGAATATCTCTAATCAGGCTAGGACCTGTGTTTTTTTTTTTTTTTTCCAGAAGTTAGAACAGTCAGCCTTTGTCAGTAAAATACATGTTATTTGATTAAAGTGTTTAGTAATTTCTTCATATTTTCGTTTGTGCGTTACCCAAAAATTAGTCTAAAGCTTTCTGGAAAACAAGGTACAAGGTGTTCTATTAATAACAAATTTTATGAAAAAATCCTTTTCTTGCATAAAACCAGATTTTAGACATGTCTAATCTATTTTGAGTAAGTCTATAACTTTGGTAAATCTTGGATTATACGTCAGAAGAAAGTTTCTCTAGGTGACCTTTGAGAGTTCTAGGTTGAATATGGGAAATAAACCAGTATATAATTTTTAATAAGCTTCATCTATTATTATATCTCTAACTGAGTTTTCTATCTTTTTTACAATACTTTTTTCCTGTCTATTACCTTTGGCATTTCCATCCTAAATGACTTGATTATATTAATTAGCTGCAACCTGAAAAGAAAGACACAGCAAATTCTGTAACATTTCACTTTTCATTGTTCTGCAGTAAAATGAAAAATATAACTCCTTGTTTACTTATGAACGGAGATAAATTTAGACAACTTCAGACTGACAGATGACATTTTCAGAAAGTTATGAATGACTGAAGAATTAGTCTATGTTGGCTCCAGTTTCTTAAGGTCAGCAATTAATAAGAAGTGTTTATACAGTATGCATCCAGTTAAAGTTTTCTCATTGTGCTCTGTCCGGACTCTGGCATATACACTGAACAATAGTTTACTCATTCTTCAATTTCCTAAGTCACTGGCTACTGCTAACTATGTCAGTGACTAGTAGGTATTCAACAAACTGCTCCAGGGACACCATCCAGAGTTACCCCTTATTTCCATCACACCTAACTGTATGGTAAAAGTGGAAAAATCTGGCTCTCCTGAAGAAGTTCCTCTAGAAGTGTTGTTCTTCATTCTTAGTCAAACCAGATTCAATCCTTATCTACACTGACAAGAGAGAAAGAAGAATTACTATGATTATATAATGATTATATGATAAATTATAATGATGAAGATGCAAATAGCTCAAACCCTAACGTAGCACTGAGTTTAGACATATAAACAATCCACATCAGCTGTTAAAGGCCATCATGCCCCTAAGCACTTCTTTGCACATCCCAAGATAGAAAAAAAAATCTTCTTTTAGAAAATTCATTTAAATATGTAATATATATAAATATGTAGTTTTTTCATAATAAGGGTGATGAAGCACTAGAACAAGTTGCCCAGAGAGGTGGTCGATGCTTCATTCCCGCAAACATTCAAGGTCAGATTGGATGGAGCTCTAAGAAACCTTATCTATTAAAATTCTCCTCAGTTTATCATCACTTGGGATGAACCTAAGAATACTTTTCTTATATTTCTTTATATTCCATTCTGAATCGAAGTGTACAAAGATCCTTTTGTTTCTTAGCAGCACTGGTATATCCAAAACATGTGGTTGCAGCTACACACAAGGATAAAAGATATTTAGATAAGTAAGTATTGAAAACATTGTCCCTCTGTGATGGGTGTACTCAAGTCATTAATCTAGCAGTAATTCTGTACCATCTCTGAAGAGAGAGAGGCCTAAGCCAATATTGGGCAAAGTGCATATCTAGTTCCAATCTGTTCTCTGAAAACCCATGAAGAAACAGTCACACAGTGAGTTTGGAGCACCAGCCATGTGACTGACATGTGAATGGTTTTCCCAGGCTCATTTATCAAGGAAAAAAAATGAGTCTCATGCATACCTTTCTCATTGCACATAATTTATCTACAAGTTAACCACTTTATTTCATAAATACAACAGCATAAGGAAGCTTTCTTTGAGCTTTTCCTGCTTAGGAGCTGGCTGCATCTGAGCCGGGAGATGTCTCTGAGCTGGCTGCTGCCTCCTAAGCTGGGACACCTCTCAAGGTTGCTCATTAATGGAGGTACCTCTTACAAACTGTGGATCTTTGGTGAGTGACTGACATCACATAGACCCTTATATTATAGTGTGCTAAGATTCTGTATTGATAACTTTGATTTTGTCCTGATAACTTTGATTCTTACTCGGTAGTTTTTACATTATCTATGAGGTAATACAGTGAACATAGTAATCAAACTCTGTTAAATCACACTTTTATAATAACATATTTCAATATAAACAGTGTTGCTGATACTTTTTTGATATTTCTTTGAGTTATCTAAATCACTCATTTGTGAAACCCTCTACATGACTGTAGAATTTTTTGTCTTTTAGCCTTTCTAATGAAGCATATTCAGTCTCACCGTTACGAGCTACAATGATAGATGTTGATGGTATAACAACACCTTGCTATTGCAAATTAAATTCTACAGTAGGAAAACAGACAACTATTTGGATCTGTTTGTTTTGATTTGATTTAGTTGTACTCCCAATTTACATTAATTTAAAATTTTGATGGTGGGTAACAAATTTATAAACACTTCTGGCATCTATTCTCAATGTATGAGCTGAGGCAGTGGTCAGTGGAGAGATCCTAGGCAATTTCATTCTTTGAAAGAAATTCTGGCAAAGCCCAGACTTTCCTTGCAAGCTTGGTGCTAATGCTGCATTTTTCTCTTACATTTAACTCTGCCAAAACCCAGCATCTGCTCCCATATAGGGTGTTGACAGTTGAAGCATTTTTCCATTGTGTTGTAACTCTGCCGAGACCTGGCATCTGCTCACAAATAGAGGTGTTGACAGTTGGAGCTCTAGCACTTTCCCTTTGTGCATCAACTCTGTGGAAATCTGGCATCTGCTCACACACACATGTTTTGACAGCACAAACTACAGTCTAACACTGAGTTACTCCAATGTAGGGGAACATGTGTAGTCATAATTTTGGAGGGTGACTACTTTCACATGACATCAAATCCAAGAGATCAGAAGATAAAATAGGTATAGGGCTTGGAGCATCTTTTAGCAACTGGAAGTCTTCACAGGACCAACGTACTATGATTTATGTGGAGAATTTTTCCTTCATAATAAGTACCAGGAGAAAGTGAACCAGCACTCCAAAGACTCAGCTTTACACCTTTTCTCCATGACTTAGGCAGTTCCTCTGTGAGTCCCTGATACTTGAGTAAGATTATTTCTGTTTCTTGCTATGAAGAACTACTGTGCTCTTGTTACTTTCTGTTGGAGCTTTTCCTGAATCCTCAGCCATTTTTAAGATCTTAGTAACTTTTCCTGTACATTTTAATGGCATCTGCATGAGAAACAGACTGAATGGTAGTTCAGTAACTTTAACATATAATTTTTCTATGATATGAAAGCAGAGTCCCTATACTCTATTTTAAGAAAAACAGATGAGTAAGTAAGTCACTTCTCCCAGATGTATTTTGCTCTTTTTTTTATTGTTTTTACAACTAGGTCTGCAGAGATTTATTGCTATAATAAAGTTTATCATTTGTTATAGAAAACAGTCAAAAAGGATTCTTAGATATCTTAGTCTTAAGGTACCAAAAATAAACCAAAAATACTATGAGAAACTACATTTTTTTTTAGATTACTTCCTTTGAAACAAATATGCAAAGTGAACAAGAAAATCAAACAGTTCTTAAGAAAGCAAATACAATTTTTTAGTGTGACATCATTACTTTAACAGTATATAAGTACCATATTAGGAATATGATGCTTTTTAACTATTCATATCTTAATTTTAGATTTTAAAAAGTCTACAATTATATTGTGGACACAAAAATAAAATTAATAGAAGTAAATACATAAAACCAGAAAAAATGTAGCAAACACACTATCTCTGAAAAATAAAGCTTTGACATATACAAAATTAAGCTTAGATATGCTTATATTCACAGATTTTGACTTGAAACTAGGACTACTCCATTAGTATTTTTCTACTTGAGATTCAGTATTAATTTGTACATGAAAACAGGAAACCCAAGATGAATAAGTAGGGATTAGGGGTATTAAATATGTCATGCTTTGAAAGGTTTATAATAGGTATTTATTAAATGGTAATATGAATTGAATATCTCCTGAACTAGTTTCACAGGCTTTATGATGTAGCATATAAAAAATAAATGCCAGAGTTATACCTTGGAACCTTGCTGCCGTAAGTGATATTCTACTATTTTGATGTATTTACCCACAGAACTATATCTGAAGCTATGCATAAATGTATACACATACATGTATATTTATACCCTATGCAGATGATATATATACACATGTGAATGTGCATTTCTAAATAGTCTCCATTTTTAGAACTTAGTAAGTTTTGCACATAAATTTTTAAACACAGTACCATGTAAGACTCCTTCCACCATGTTTTTTCATCAGCACGTGTTGCCCTGGATAATGTTAACACAGGTCAAGATGGAATCATTTAGTTTCAACCAGAAAATCTATGCCTCTTTCCTTGCTGTAATTTCAATCCATGACTTACATCAGACAGTTGTTTGTTAACTGCTACATACAGAGAGATGATTCAAGTGGTGTCTAGCCAGCCACCCAAGAGCTGGATGGTTGCCTGGAGACTAAATTTCAGTGTTCAGGATCTGCCTCTTTTAACAGGAAAGAACAAAAAATTGCAGCTCACTCTAAAGAAGATACTAAGCAACCATACAGACAGTGTCGGTTTTAAGTGCCATTATCAAGGTATGCTGCATCCTGAAATTACAGACAAGCATTAAGCAGAACATAAGAGTTTGTGTATGTTCACCACATCTCTCCCCATGCTAATAAGTTAAGAGATTCAGAGCTCAAATTAGATATTTTAGTGACTGAGCCACATTTTGTCTTTATCTTCAGCATCTTCAGCATCTTCAGCTTTATACTATCACCATAATCTCAACTTCTTATTGCATGTCATAAGATCATAGAGTAATTCAGGTTGGAAGAAACCTGAGGAAGCTGTGTATTACAATCCCCTGCCCTAAGCAATACTTGGTAGTTTTGTTCCTATTCACCACATCACATCACAGAGGCATTCACCCTTGGTACATGCCTGAACATTTATTTCAAATCAAAAATCACACCCATTGAGTTTATAAAACTTACCAAATGTAGTTTCTAAGGATGCTATGCTGAGACACTTCTGATGAACAGCATGACACCATAGAATATATGCTTTCTGCAGATGTTCTCTGATACTACAGACAAAGCAGAAACAAGGCTTTCCAAACTTTTTCACCAAATAAAGTGTCCAATTTCTATGATTTAAGTCTAGCCAAATGTCCTTTTAAAGCAAAATACATTTTGATTATTCATGCAAATAGAACAAGTATTTTGAAAATGTACTAACTTAATTGTTAAATCAAATCAGCCCAAATCAACCCCCAGAATTGTCAGTATTCAGGGCATTTTAGGAAGATTAGAGAAAACAAAAACCAGCATGTTCCAAATTTGGGCATTTCCCTATGCTCATATTCCAGTGATTCTGCCTTTTTTTAAGGCTTTGATTTTGGTTTGTCTGTGTTTTGATAGGAAGGTGCTATCTGTTTTCAATGAAGATTCTGCTCAGGTATTTCAGCACAGCTACTTTTGGTTTGCTATATGATAGGAAAATGCTATTGGTCATCTTTTTTAATATGAATGAAAATATGAATGAAAAAAATTTGTCTCAAAGCAGCTATGACTAAGTGCTTCTTGCTCCTCACTTCAAAGCAAGCTGGTCTTACAGAATACCCAGCTGCAATCACTTCCTCTCTTTAGACCACAAAGCTGGCTGTTTGTCTTTGCACAGAAGTACTTTTGCAGAATGTGAGTGACTGAAACATACCTGACACTTCTGTAGACCTGCCAGGCTGGGTGACAGTGTCACCTTGGCTGACCTGAATCAGATGTTTGGTGTCCCTCTGCAGGGACATTGCAAAAAGTGAGGAAAACCATTATTCTCCCGGTTAGAGATATATCTGAGATTGTAGTTAAAGGTGAGAAACTGCATTATTCCCAGGAAACAGGAGACCCTGTCAGAAAGCATTTAAAAATCAGTCTATATCAGTAGTTATGATCAAAAAGCACAGTCTACCTTGTGAAAGATGCAATATTTTAACAAAAGAAAGATGCTAGAACTCACATGACTACTTGTTCCATGTCACATTTTTCAGTTTCATTAATATACTTCTTCTAAATGTCCTGTCTACTGACATTCTCCTTACTGATTTAAGGGAATCATTGCAGTAGTAAAAAAAAATCCTATTTCCCTATGTATTGCTCTAAGAGATACAGAGCAGGTGGATGTTAGAGTAAAAAACAAAATTCAGGAGACTAGCTGTACAAACAATTTAACATGAAAATAACTTCCAAAAAATATAAATTATATTCTTATAGACTTCATTTTTTTAGTAGTTTCATTCATACTTTTTGTAGTTTTGTGGCTACTATATAGACTGCTAAATATTTTTGCTGTTCTGAAAAAAACAACCTGTAAGCTTCTTATTGAATTGTCCCATTTCAAGGACTTTTATGGAACCTTTGTATGATTTTATTTGTTTTATGTGTTTTTAACAACTGGCTAGTAGTCAAGTTACTATTCCAACTGACTAGCTGAAGCTCTGTGGGTAGATTACATGCTGAATACCTGACAAACCTAGTAATAATTTTAAAACAAGCAGCAGCCCTTTATACCAGCTGAAGCTGGGAAAGGCCAATACACAACTTCCAAAATTCAGACGGGAATCAGTAAGAAGGAAGTAAGCTGTAGTGAAGAATTGTAAAACTAAAAAGGTCCCAAGGCTCAAGGGGAAAGAGACAACACCAAGAGCTTTAAAATCCTTCTTTACACAGAACATGTTACATAGTTGAGTAACTAGACATCCCTCCATTTACCCCCTACAAAGAAAACGGATGCCACTGACTATAGGAGTCTGGACAATGAAAACATGAGGCTAAAACCAAAGAAGAAGGGCAGAAAAACTGAAATTATTTGTATAAACATTTAAAGTGTACTATGGATGAAACTTTTATGTATTGATCTGGGCCATGAGAACTGTTTTAACTTCACTAATTGATGCATTTTGATGTAGTTGCTAAGTCGTTACTAGATAAATAGCAAATTCTTGGCTGTGTATATATATGCAAATGTGCAATTTTCTTATCTAAGGGATAAATATTTTATTTCTTTGCAAAAGCTATCACATATTTAAAATTTAAGGTGCACACATTTTTTAAAACTATCTTTTTCACATTTGGGAATAATGCCTCAGCTTTTTCACATATATTTCACCGATAAAATTACATCACTTAAAACATGCATAGGTTTATTAAACCTATGTTTCCTTTGACTTCCTTTTTCCCAGGAAGACACACAGGCATCTCTTCAATATAGGAATTAGCTGTGTGAAAATTTATAAATTACAGAAATATGAGACAATATTTTCTATGGATGGATAGTGTTCTTTGGAGGAGAATCTCATTTTTTTTGGATATGTTCCAAATCATACGTGAAATAAGACTGCCAAATACATAGAGAAAACACTGAGTCAGAGTTAAAGCAGCTCAAATCTATTAGAGAGCTTGGATTTGATCTGCTGCTTTCTTATGATTTCTTGCATTCAGTTTTCTTCTTTACTAAGTTTTATAACTCAATAGTGGTAACATTTTAACTATTGAATTTGAAATACCAAGACACTACAATCAAAACTTTCTAGTTTTCTAGGCTCTAATTGGAATCAGTAGATGTTACAAATTTTTCAACAAAATTGGGTAGGTCAATCAATAAGGCAATTTATTAGTTCGTTGATAAGGAATGGGCAAGCAGCGCTGGCGACACGGGGAGTCTGTGCTCTGCCAACATGTCCGTCCTTCCACCAAAAGGGTCTCAGCCCCTTTCATAGGCAGTTTCTTGGTGGCCTACTGTGCTGAGGTACAAGTCTGAGCAAGCCTGAACATTTTGGCTAGCACTCAAGCAGCAGTGGCCACAAGCCCCCACCAGGTCTGGACAAGACTCAAACATGTTCTCAGCTTACACTCCTAGCAAGCAGGTAACAGCAGTAACAAGTCCTCATGTTCACACAAGCTTGCATTTTCCTTATACATAAAAAGTGGGTACAATTAATAATTATAGTGCCAAAAATACATAACAGCAAAAAGTCAGCAATTTACAGCAAAGTGATTTTAACAAATATAATGAAATTATTATATTTTCCTTTATCTCATGTCCATCCTTTACTTTAAGTTCAGTATTCTTGTTTATACTGATCCCCTGGTGTGTTTCTATAATGACACTAATAACTATGTAACTTCCCACAAAGACAATAAGAGACAAACAATAAAGCAAAAAGTTATAACAACCAGGTGCTTGGCATTCAGCCAAGAGCACACCTGCCGTTTTGGAGACACCCCTTAAATTCATCAGCCCATTGCATGTTCATAAACCTATCATACATTTTCAAACTTTTCTATAAACTATTTTCCATATTCCAGGAACTGTTTTACCTGGCCACTCCTTGAGTCTGCCCTTTTAGAGTATGCGTGTTTCTTGGGTGTGGTTTTAATTCATTTTTTCATCAGTCTTCATTTGCACTGTGGTCTTCAATTTCTACAGATGGTCAGTGTTGCTAACTGGTATATCAGTAGGAGGTGTCTTCGCTGGGTGTTATCCAACCAAGCAGGTAGTTCACTTACTACAAAGACAGTTAATCAGCCTATGTTAATCCTAAATAAAACTATATCTCAAAAATCGTTTCATTACCATACATACAGTATCTACCTTAATATTTGTGAAAAGCCAATACCATATGTATCTATAACACAGGTTCTGATGGGCTGTGCCATGGAAAATGAGATTATAAAAATGACATGCAACACCTTTTATTTCTGATGTGAATGCTTGACTTACCAGATTATATTATTATGGTATTATACTTGTGTCATAAACCTATGAATTTTATCTCTAAAAAATATTATGTGGGCATCTTTGCTACTCTGCACTGAGGTTCTTTTCGTGGAAAGAAACCATGTCATCTTCCAGCTGCTGTTCGTTGAAATAATTCTAGAATTCTAGTTCTCTTTGAACTTTCCAGAATTCTGCCAACTTCTTTTCTAATTTCTCTCTTCCTTACAAATCACCTTGTCTCTTTTTTTCTGAAATCCTTGATAAATTCAGAATAACAGGTTAATATGTATGTATTTCCTTGTCTTTACTATCAAAGTATATTCAGATTTTTACCAGCAGTATATTTCATTTTCTGAGTTATTTTTGAAAATGCATCCTTTCTTACACTCTAGTCTGCCAGACCTTTACGTTCCCTGTTTTTATGAAAATCATTCCATTTTCTCCTGTGCATCCTGTGTGTTTGAAACCTCCAGTTGCCTGAAATGTTAAATCTGCTTTCATATACCAAATTCTCGCTTTTATATTTTTTTTCAGTTAATTTCTGTAGAGGCTTCTACTGAAAAAGCATATCTCAAATGTTGTATTTCTTGAGTATTTCTCCTTGGTTTTATCTCTTACTTTCTGGTTTTATATATCTTTTGTATTTCCCAAAGATTTCCATCTTATATTTTGCTTCCTTTGAATCTGTATAATATGCTACCATACTCCTTGATTAAATTACTTGAATTTTTTCAAATTTACAACGGCATTTCTTCTATAGTCCTATATGATTTCAATTTTGATTACAGAGAGTATGATCTTCAGAAAGGTTTGTTAGATTGTTTTTTGGGTCTTTTTCTATGTTTACTACTATCAAAGCTTTATAAGTGGAATGTCTCTTCCAGTGTAGGTTATCTGCTTCAGCTTCTGTAAATATCTCAATATCCACACAATTTTATGAGGCTTGGCTTTCTTGGAATACGGTTTCATTTCCTTTTGGTATGCTAATAAATTGCACATCAATTTTCCTGTGTTGAGTCTGTGTCTCTGCCGATATCACTACTCATTTAGTGTTCAAAAATCTGTCAGCCATGAGTTTTGGCTTGCAGAAAGCTTGCTCAGAGCCTGGATAATAAGTAATGACACACAATTTACATTTTGATTGAAAGATCCAGCTCAATACACTCCATATGCATGCCAATTGGTATGATCTGGCAGGAAAGCTGGTCAGCTTTTCATTTCCTTTTGTCTTCCCTGGCTGAAGACAAATGTTTCATAAACCATATTACTTCCTAGAGAGGAAAGGTCAGTTAAAATACTAAGGACATTTTCAAGGACATCTTCATTTCTGCCACTTATTCAGTGAATCATGTCTTCTACATCACTGCCTATGCAGTGAAAATGAAATGTAACTTTTAATGTACTTTTGATTTTAGTGCATCCGACATTTATGTGCTTCCTCATTTCCAACGTTGTTGAACAACATCTCTGTCCTAGTGAGAACATCATGCTTGAAACAGAGCTATTGCAAATACCAAATCACTTTATATCCCTTTTTGTTCTGGTTCTGCCTCTAAGTTTTTTTTCCTTAGTCTTTATTTCACTGTAATGTGTTAAAAATTTGTTCTTGCTCAATTATTATGATTTTGTTGTTGCAGATTTTGTGACCTACTCTCTTTTACTTAGTGTTAAATGTCTTGAATCTCTGTATTAATGACCACATCCAGGTAAACAAAGGTTTCATACTATGAGAAGGTTTCCCTTGTACAAAGTACCTTTGAAGAGGTGTCTGCTAACAACTGTAGTCCCACAACTGGAAGATAAAAAACCTTCCTTTAATCATATAATCATAGAAGGGTCTGTATTGGAAGGGGCCTTACAGATCATAAAATGCCAGCTCCCCTGCTGTGGGCAGGGACACCTTCCACTACATCAGGTTGCTCAGGGGCCCATCCAACCTGGCCTTGAACATTACCTGGGACAGGACATCATATAATCATAGAAGGGTCTGTATTGGAAGGGGCCTTACAGATCATAAAATGCCAGTTCCCCTGCTGTGGGTAGGGACACCTTCCACTACATCAGGTTGCTCAGGGGCCCATCCAACCTGGCCTTGAACATTACCTGGGACAGGACATCCACAGCATGTCTGGGCAACACGTTTGAGTGCCTCACGACCCATGGAAGTGGAGATTTTCTTCCTCATATCTGATCTAAACCTACTGTCTGTCAGTTTAAAGCCATTTCTACATTCATCCTTGTCTTGCACATGTTTGTCTTGGGGCAATTTACGTCTATTTCCCGATCCTCTGCTTTATGCCCAAAATGGTTTCTGTATCTTTAGTGTGTGTCCAGGGGAGTAGGGAGCCTTGGGCTCATTGGTGACCTTTTTCAAGGCCTCACTCCCCAGGTGTGAGGGGATGCAGCATGGTTTGGGGTTTTTCACTTGGCTAGCTTGGTTTTTGTTAGCCCAGGCAAGAAGCTTTTCCCTACCCTGGCCTTGGAGAAGCTGCAGCAGCAATCCTTTGATGACTTTTCGAGGTTAACTGGACAGCTAGTTTAGTCTGAGGTCAGGGAAAACAGGACCTGTGGGAGAAGGTCTGGTCAGGATGGGTGGGAGAGGTGTCCTTCGTCCCAGCCCCACGCCTCTGGGAGGCTGTGCAGGGAGAGAGGGCGTGCCAGGGGCTCTGGCCCATCTGCTTCATCTGCTGTGGAGAGTGAATCGATGCCAGAGAGCCCACAGATTTTCATCTCTTTGCCTGAGCTGCTGCATGAATCTCCTGTTAGTTTTTTCTTTGAGAGAAAAGCCCACATCATCTTCTACTATATGTTATGAGCCGGAGTTTTCTTCCCTGGTGTTTTGAGTTGTTATTCCTCTGTGTGTGTGTGTGTGTGTGTGTGTGTGTGTGTGTGTGTGTGAGGGGTGTAAGGTCTGACAGTTTAATATCTAGCATTTATTCACCTTTTTCCCATGCCTCATGGACATTCTGTTTGTCAATACAGTGCTGGTTTGTTTTTTTTTTTTTCACTTTCATCCACTAGTATTCACTTTCTATTGGTGGAAAGGGATTCTTGGATCCCTTATAGAGGAGACAACTAATTCCAGTGTTTTCTCCTAAATTTGTCCCTAAACTGAGACAGTGTTCTTGTAAATAGTTTCTCCCTAGTCAGCCAGTTTATTCTCTTGGGTGCCACCTTGATGATTACTTTGGAGTGGAACTTCACTGAATTACATATACTCCATTTTTCTTCTTCTTCTTCTCCTTTTTTAAAAAAAATTTCTCTGATTTCATTTTCTTTAATAGCTAAAGAGATCAAGATCATTGTAATTTTGATAAAAAATTAAGGGAATACGTGCCTTATACCACTTTGTGGTTTATGAATGTCAATATTGGATAGGCATGAAGCATCTAGGATGAGAAGAAATGTCCTCAAGTTTATCTAGGAGAGGTTTAAATTGGTCATTAGGAAAAAAATATTTACTGAAAGTTTTATCAAGCATTGGGGCAGGCTGCCAAGGAAAGTGGTCAAGTCACCACTGTTGGAGATTTTCAAAAGTCTTAGAGATATGGTACTTAGGGACATGGTTTAGTGGCGGACTTGTCCATTTTAGGTTTATGGTTGGACTCAATAATTTTAAAGGTCTTTTCCAAGCTAAATGATTCTATGATTGTGTGTTTCTTGATTATACTGGTTGGATGAAGAGTTTTCAAGAATGAAGATCACAGGTGTGTGGCTGATTGCCCTATTAGGAAACAGTTTGGTGTAAGGATTTTAACCATATACATTTTGGCAGCAGAATGTTTATGTAGTATGTTATTTTTCATCTTCTGGCATTTTCATTTTTATACAGATTGTAAGAAATACTTCTTGTATAATGCTTGTTCAAGGATCCCCACACAAATTTCTTATTAAGGGAAGTGACAAATTAAATGGGCCATTTCTTTCAGAATGAATGTATTTTAATGACACCTTACTCAACTCTCTATTAAGAACTCTCTATTAAGTGTATAATGAAGAAAATCTGCTCATTTTAATGACCATAAAATAACCTCATCTATTTTATTGCAGTCAGAACTGCAGAGTTAGAAGGTGCAAATCTAATACGGATTTTATTTCCAAACCATACAATTGAATTTTATTTTATTTTTTCTTTGTGCATTGGCAACACAGTCATCATGAATACCACAAAGTGAGAAATGAGAGAGTAGTGATAGCTAGTAACTTAATTAAAATCTCACTATCTTAGGTGGACATTATATTTTTTCTGGCAGTCATTTATCCAGAACAGAATATATGTTTTTTAATCATGCTATTTGATACAAATATACCATCTCCTTGCTCTTTGTTTTTGTCCATCAAATACAAGAAAAGCACAAGCCCTTTTCCCCTTTGATTGCTGTTGTTTCTTCAGGTTTTTTCTTATTTTCTGTGAGAATATGTACTGTGGAAATACAGCATACCTCCAGGTCTGCAGTTGGCACATTTGCTCTGCAGTTCTCCATCCCATTCTGGCCCCATGAGTAGTGGCCAAAAGGCCAGAACTGGAAGAGGATTTTGCTGTCCCAAACAGTAGACATCATTTCTGTACACCACATTTCAGGAATCCCACTACAGCTGTAACACTTTTGAATGATTATGTACACTGGATAATTGCTAAGTTGGTAAAGTTTTTAAACCCAACATCACAGTCTCCCTTCACTGATGAACAAAAATTGAAATACCTTTCCTCCACAAGGCTAATCTAATAAGGAGGGTAAAATTCTTCCTAAAGCTAAAATATGACTAAAATGAATTCTGGAAATAAAGTGCCTGAAGACTGCTTAGTTTTAGTCACAAAGATACTGTGGGGCTTTGGGAAAAGAAAAATGCATGCATACATGATGTTACAAAAGTTATTGAAGGAAAGACTCACATTTCCTATAGGTTCCCTAAGCAGTGAGATGATGAGTATTTTTTTTCTTGTGCTGTAAGTTTTTAATTATTTATGTTAATAAAAGAAAGACTGGGAAAATACCCTGGGAGGGGTGCTCTACACGGGAAATACAGCACTCAGTCTGCAGTAAAATCCTGCACAGCATCAAAGTAAAAATTTTGAAATCAGTTTCTTGATTCCTTAGAAAAATATTAAACAATTAGCCCACTGGGAATCCAAAATAAATAAACAGGGGCAGCTGGCCACATACTAGTGCTTATCTCAGTAAACCAGCCATTTGTGCCACTTGACATTTCAGTACTATCCAAATTGGTTGAGTTGCTGTTTGAGTAGGGAATCCCATTTTAAGCTTGCAAATCTTCTGTGCAATGCATAGGAACAAGTAGTTGACAGTGAATGTTCTAGGGCTGGTTACATTTTTTTTGGGGCCAGGAGTGAGTGAACAAAATCCTTAATACATTTTGATGAATCTTTCTGACAAGTGATAGTGCTTTAAAAAAGGAGAGGGGAAAAAGCAGTAAATCTGCAACTTACTGTTTTCCTGTCCTGTATATTTCTTTGTAATTTATTTCAATAAGTATTATTTTTTACACAAAAGTATTGTTATAGTAGTATTTCCTCCTCTGCTAAGTGAATAATGGCTATTATTCACTAAGTTGCTTAAGATGATAATTTTGAAATAAAACTTTTAGTCAGAGTATTATCATTATATGATTCCTAAATACATTTATCAAGCTATGATGTTTGTTGGATGAGCTGGGAGTAGGCACATATGTTGAAAAGTCAATCGATAAGCCTGTTTTGATCTCTGCTGGATTAGTAATAACTCTCTCACAGAAATAAATTTTAGATGACAGTTACATATGTGCTGTTTTAAAAACTAAATTTTGTATGATACACACTAAAGAAGTTTAAGAGTACGGTAAGTACTCATAATTGCATACATAGAAATTAAATTAGTTTCTAATTTATATTTTTTCTATTCAAATTATCTGTATTAGTAAAATTCTCCATCCAATGAATATAACTCCCTATTTCACTTCACAGAGAGATAGGAAACCTCTAAAGGCAGGAACTAAACCGGTGTTCCTAGGCACTACTAATCACTGAAGTTTGCTGGAGTAAAATGGGACTACCCCAAGAAAGCAGAGAGAAAAAGGAAGAGTGTTTTAAGACCCTTTTTAGTTATTTTCCTTATTTAGAAAATCTGAGTTTATTTCAAATATTACCCTCTTGAAGTTCATTTTCCAAAAAAAGCTAATGTCAGAGCTCACTAACGTTTCTAGAATTTGTAGACTTGCAGATTCAGTTGTTTCATTTCTTGTGGCTAGCTGACTTAGAAACCTTCTAATTTGTGACATTCTCAGAAAAGCCAGTAAAACTGACATTCACTGATTAAGGTGCATAAGCACACTTCAGGCAGTCTGTAGGTATTTCATTCCAACAGAATGTCTGAAGAGAAATCACTTAGCTGCTTAAGCACCTCTTCTTTTACAAGTCTCACAGCTTTCATCAAAATATATTCTATAGTATTCAAAGCTCCAATATAATGAGTTACTACTAAGAAATATTTAAAATTTAGAAAAATATTATATAATAGAGAGCGCAGACTGGTGCCAACATCCATAAAAAAAGGAGACCAGAGATTCATTAATTTCATCTGTTCCCTATTGGATTATATGGCTGTTTGTGACCAATCAACTACAATGAGAGAAAATTCAGAGATGATGGGCAAGGGCAGTACGCTTTTGAAGCTTAGGGAAGAATGAGTGAACTGACTACTCCTTCTGCAAAGAATGGTAGACTAACAGAAAGGGAACTACAGTGTATCCTTCACTACATATGGATAGCTACATTAGTTGATGGGAACATCTGGTTGTATAAATTTTTTATTCTAAATTTTTTCAATAAAAAACAATCGACAAAAAGAATTGGAAGAGAGAAATAGGCATGAGCTTGCTTCAAGCCATGTATTTCTTCCTTGAGACAGGGGGCATCCAGCATCATGACAGTGAGCATATTATAGAGATCTGTACTAAGAATCACATTTATATTTAAACTGGTATGCTCTGTCAAGTGGAATGTTTACTTTCGGTGTGATTTCAGTACACAGCAGTATCACTCTTATAAATGAAAATATTGTGTAATGCCAAATAATTTGAAAGAAGTAAATTTAGCATGAAAATGAAACCATCTACCTTAAACAGTAAGCATGCCACCCTTTTGTTCTAAAATAGCCCTCTCCCCCATGTCTTTCCAAACTGACCATATTCTGAATCATCTTTTTCATGTTATTCTGAATTTTCTTCATAAGATACCTCTGGAGTTCAAGATTTGTGAATACCAGTTCTAGGAAGAGATCGCTAATTTCTACTTACTGAAATATTTAGCACAGTACAATTTACATTTCTGTAAAACTCTGAGAATTCAGAGCCTTTGCCAGTTCTCATATCAGTAGGTTGAAGCAGTCAGGTTAAGCCACTGAAATTCCATAGATCCAAACTCCATAGCTGTATTGCCAACCTCACATTTTTCTTCATCTTGAGGCTAGTACATTTCCTCAAGTCTTAGGTTCTGAGATAGTTTCCGTTTGTAGAAAGTTCAATTTACACTTCTAAAAGCCTAATCATATGATTAAGAGCAAAAGCTTGAGGCCAGTAACACTAAAGCCTGATTACCTAGAAGGTAAATGAAAAAACCACAACATCTGCTATTTTCTAAATATAATAAAAATGAAATAATTTTTTTAAAAAAAGTCATGAGCTTTCCTATCTGCCCAATTACTTTCTGAACATGTGAAAAAGGTCAACCCGTTATTAGTTCTTCCATTAATTATTTCACTTTTATTAAAAAAAACCTCAACGGCATTGACTTTGTATAGTACAAGAACAAATTTGAGATTTAACGAAGAATATTCAACATAGTTCTGTACCACCATTTTAGCCACTAAAGACCATGTCAAAATGGTAGAAAAAAAAAACAACCCTGAATTTGTGAAGCTATTGCTTCAATGGGTGTTTCCATACCTTAAAAAGCCATTAAGAAAAATCACAATCATGCTAAACGTGCTGAAATGAGAATTTACATGAAGATATGAAATTTAGATACGTATATTAATCTCAACTTTTACATATTGATTAACGAAGGTAATAAACAATTTTTTTACCATACTACAAGCTAACTGGTAAACCTAGGAATGTATTCTGCTTAGTACACTGTACTGAAATGTGTAAAACTTTTTCTGCTTTACCTATTTCTTAGAGTAAGCCAGCCTAAAATGATTATGCCAGCTCACAATCTTCTTGAACTTTATTTTGTATAGATATGCATAAGTTTTATGTGTCTGTCTATCTGTCCATCTATCTATCTGTCCGTCCATCCATCCATCCTCAAGAGAGTTTCATTTTATCTAACTATAAATAAATGCAACGAGCCTCAGTGCCTGTTCTTTTGCAGTTTCTGGAATTCTATCAAAGGAAAATAAAAGTAATTCATGTAATTTTATTATAGATCCTGCATTTAATCAAATAAATTGCATCAAAAACTGCACAAATTCTATTGATTAACTCTCCAGAGATTATAATTAGAGTATAGTGACAGTGTTTTCATGTAGAGAACTATGAAAAATTTAGGAAAAACAAATTCTACTTACATTTATTTCCATATGTTACAGACTTTCCAGTATAAGATGCAACTGTCTTCTATAGAGTGTCTATTTAGAAATGGCTTTTTTCTGTCTGCATGGTTTGATAAAGTTCCTCTGAGTCAAAGAATCATAAAATCATTAATGTGGGGATGAAACCCCACGATAATCGAGTCCAACTTTTGATCAAACACCTTATCATCTAATCCATAGCACAATGGCTTATTTAAGTGCCACATCCAATTTTCTTGAACACTTTCAATGATGGTGACTCCACCACTTCTCTGGACAGCTTTTTCCAATGCTTGACCACCTTTTCAGCAAAGAAATTCGTCTTGATATTCCACCTGAACCTCTCTTGGTGCAGCTTGAGGCCATTTTCTCTTGTCTTGTCACTACCGAGGGAAGAGTCCAGCCCTCACCTGGTACAACCTCCTTTCAAGCACTTGTAGAGAGTGATAAGGTTTCTCTTTGAACTTCCTTTTCTCCAGGCTAAACACCCCCAGCTCTCTCAGCCACTCCTCATATGACTTACCCTCTAGAGCCTTCACCAGCCTTGTTGCACTACTCAGGACATGCTCAAGCCACTCAATGTCTTTCTTGTACTGAGGGGCCCAGAACTGCACACGGGACTTGTGGTGTGGCCTCACCAGAGTCAAGAACAGAAAGAAAATAATTTCCCTAGTCCTGCTGGCCACATTATTGCTGATACAAGCCAGGATGCCACTGTCCTTGGCCACCTGGGCATGCCATGGTTCATTTTGAGGTGCCTGTTGACAAGCAATGCCTGCTAGACCCCTTTCCACCCACTCTTTGCCCAGCCTAAAGCTCTGCAGGGGCTGCTGTGTCTGAAGGACAGGACACAGCATTTTGTATTACTGAACCCCATACAACCAGCTGTGGTCCATCAATGCAGCCTCTCCAGGTCCATCTGCAGCACTCTCCTACCATCCAGCAGGTCAACAATCCCACCCAGCTTGGTGTCACTCAGAAATATGTGGGTCATCTTGTCATAGAAGGATATCAGGTTGGTCAATTCAGATCTGGTTTTCCTAAATCCATGATGGCTGGGCCTGATCCCCTGGTTGTCCTGTAAGTGCTGTGTGATTAGTAATGAAGTGTGGCTTGGCAACTCTTCCACCTGGTCCCTCAGTAGCCTCAAATGATCCTTATTTGGCCCTACAGACTTGTGAGTGTCTAAATGCCACAGCAGGTCATTAACTACTTTCACCTGGATTGCAGTGGGTCTGGTCTGCTCTCTCTCCCTGTCTACCAGCTCAGGCAGCTGGTTACCCTGAGGACAGCTGGTCTTTCTGTTAAAAACTGGGGCAAAAGCGGCATTAAGTGCCTAAGTCTTTTCAACATCCTTGTTACAATTCTTCCCCCTGAGGCCAATAAAGGATGAAGATTTTCCTCGGCCTTCTTTTTGTTGTTACTGTATTTATAAAAACACATTTTATAATATTTTGTAGTAGTGCCGTGATAGAATTCTAGCTGTGCTTTCACCTTTTAAATTTTCTCTCTATGTAACCTACCAACATATTTTTACTCTTCCTGAGCTGACTGCCCCTTTTTCCAAATGTCATAAACTCTCTTTTTTTTCCCAAGTTCCAGCAAAACCTCCCTGTTCAACCAGCTTCTTCCCTGACAGCTTGTCTTTTGACACATAAGGAAGGTCTGTTCCTGCACCTTTAAGATTTTCTTTTAAATGTCTGTCCAGATTTCCTGGACTCCCTTTTTAATTAATTACAGTTTCCCAAGGGATTCTCCTGAACAAGCCAGTGTGCCCTCTGGAAGTCCAAGGTATAGCTTTTGTTGACGCCCTTTCTTATTCCATCAAGAATCAAAAGCTATCATTTCTCAGTCACTATGCTCAAGTTGGCATCTCACCACAACATCTTCCACCAGCCTTTTTCCATTCATAGACAGCAAGTCCAGCTGGGCACTGCCCCTGGTAAGCTCTCTCAGCAGCTGTGTCAGGAAGTTATCTTCCACACACTTCAGGAGCCTCTTAGACTGTCTACCCTCTGCTGTGTTAAGAGGCCATTGGGCATCTGGCACGTTAAAGCCTCTCACAAGAGCAAGAGCTAGCAATCATGAAATTTCAGCCAGGCACCTATAGAATTCTTCATCTGCCTCTTCATCCTGGTTTTCTCTGCCTGTAACAGATGACCTCCAATTCTGTCTGCTTTGTAAGCCTGAAATTGTTCTTTGTTTTCTTAGAAACTATGCATCAATATTCTTTGAGTTGCAGACCTAATATTTGTTTTCAGTGCATAAAATAAGGAGTAGTGAGACTGAAAGTTAAGTAGATGAAAAGAAATGGTGTACAACAGGTAAAAATGATCAGTTTTGAAGTCCAGGATATTTGACAGAAATGGATGAAGACATAATGTTCATAACTAAGTAATTATGCAAATATACCTGTATTTAAATATTTTACTTGTAAGTAGATGAAAGCATCTTGGCTGTTTGTTTGGCAGCTCAGTTATCTCTATCACTTTTATAGTTCTTTGCATTGAAAGAGGATATCAGAACTATTTGTTGGTGTCTGTGTTTAATACACAAACAGCAAAATTCTCTATCTACAGAAAGACCAGAGCTGGCACTAGAGTCACTGCTCAGCTGTTATTTAGATGGCTCATTAATGTGTTGATATTTTAATTGAAAAGCCTGCAGGATTTTCATTGCTTTAATTTAAATTTAGACAATTTAGAAAGTTTTCATATTTTTTCCAAATATTTCCGTCATTATGGGGGTAGAAAGATATTTAATCAATTTTTGTTTCCTCTTATACTTCACCCTTGTTGAAATCCATCTACATATCTTAATTTTTTTTCCAAAAAAAGAAGTATTATTATCTCTGCTTACAGTTAGGGGAAGCAATAAAGCCCTCAGTGCAACCCCATCTTGCTGTGTTTCAAGCTTATGTATATTAATTTGTACATTTTCCCATGTTCCTCCTCTACTTTTACAGGCCTCCTCCCCAAAAATCAAAGACTGTGAGAAATAATCTTTCTTAGACATTGTAGAAGCCTTTTGCTTTATTATATGATTTGAAAATGAATGAAATAGTTAATAATGCTAAACTATAAAATCTTTTTCTCAGTTTCTGCATCACATGAAATAATCCCGACATTTCATGGCTCAGAACTGTAGCATCTGACCGTTTGCATTCTCAGGAAAATGTCTCTCTAGGTAGCACTTTATCATTTGAAGTTCAAAAGCTTCTTTTGCAAGCACATCTTCCTTTAGGTTTGCCTTTATTTTTGTAGTAAAAGATTCAGCTGTGAAGAACATCGGAGTTCCCTTTTGGAGTCTTCTATGCTGCTGTTCATGTCCTGTGAGGGAACATACATTCGAAAATACATTTTGGAAACATGGATTTAAGTAAAATTTTATTTTTATTTTAATCCTGCAATAAGTTTTTTTTTTTCCCTTCAAAGTATATCCAGGTATGTATCATTATGATGATATTGGTAATTTGATTTTCTCAGGAATTGGATGTAAAAAGAAAAATTCTTTTAAAGTTTTGGGTAGCACTGAAAGGCCCCTGTAACTGTGCTTTTAACAAAGCTTGTTTCTAACACTGCCTTCAAATACAGATCCACAATGCCTTTGCTGGCTCTGTGAACTGGATATTTATGTGATGTCATGTTTGAGCATAATAGTAATCAGACCTTTTTCTCAACATCAAAATCAAGAAAGAGAATGCAGTCTACTTCTTTGGTTTGAGTAATTTTGGATTTATTTTTATAATCTGATAACAACTGAAACTAAGCCTAACCAACTGCGATATTTAATTTGATGCTTTTAAGTTTTAGGTTGACATTACAACAGGGTATCTTTTGGGGATCCCTAAGTGTAGTGGTAAAAATACATTTATCTTCACATGTAAGTGTGAATGTTAATGTTCAGGTGCAAGGGTTTGGTCCTTAAAAAACTATAGAAAAAAAATGTTGGAAATTTTATTTTCTGATGTAAAGATCTAGCTTGTTGTCCATCAGTCAGACAGTAAGTAGTATAATGCTGCATTTTGTTTTGCCTTAAAGTCTAAGAGGTACCAAAGAATACAAATGGGGAGGTAGAGAGGGGGAGAGAGAAAGAGAGAGAGAGAGAAAGATTGAGATCAGAATGTAATGATCAATTTACTTCTCCAAATATCTGTAATGGAATTCTACTTATCAGTTGATGGAGTTTCAGAGGAAGGTCACTACTTATGATTTATGTCTTATTGCACATATAAACATGTACAGTCTTCAAGAAACTGTACTTTACTCTGAAAAGATTTAAACATTTGCCTAAAATAAATATTTCAATGCAGTCTTGATCAGGCTTTCATTTATCTGTTATTGGCATAGAGTAGGTAGGTAAGTAGAGTGGATGTAATTCTAGCAACCGAAATCTTATTGGGACACCAGTGCCTCAGAGAACACCATGAAGATTTTGTTAATTATTCTGATTACTTTTATCTTTATTTTGTGGTAACAGCCAGTATTCTGAGCTGGTGAAATGTAGAGAAGTGTTAGGACTTTTAGTCTATTAAATGGAATAGCATTCATTTTGACATTAATACCTTGCTTCTTTTACTAGGAAACAGAAACGAGCAGAACAAAATACAATCTCTTCACAATTTTATTGGACTATACCCTCATGTACATTATTTCGTTTTTATTGCTACAGCACTTATTGCAAAAAACACACAGGCAGACAAACATATACAGTAAGGAAAAAGACAAAGAAAAATAAAGAACAATAATATAAACTCTTCCTCACCCTGTAGACAGGTTTTTACATCCTCTATCTAGCTTCTCTTTTTTTTTCAATATCACTTTACTCTAGGCAATAATTCTTACAGATATTAACAGACTGGGAAAGTCCATGCAGGGCTTTGAATCTACACATGTATATTTTTTCAATAGAAATTCTAGGCAATTATGAAAGTTGTTCATAATATTTTATGAATAGTTCATGAAAAAAAAAATCCAGCAGAATTAATTTAAACATATCCTTTGGGACAAACTCACTGCAGATCTAAGTCAATGCAGCCTCGTCACGCATATCTTCTTCCAGTGCAGGGGAGTCAAACCATACATGTGTGGCAATGACTTCAAGAAATTTTGTTTCCTTACCTATGTCTAGATCCAAAACCTCTAAACTCATAGTTTTAAGGAACAATCAAAGGATATGTATTTAAAGCCAGGAATTTATTGATGGTACAATAGAAAGCACTCTCGCCAACTTAGTCTGGATCTAATTATTGCAAGTGTTCTGGTTCTGGCTAGGACATGGTTAATTTTTGCAATAGTCTGGAGAGCCATGGCTAGGACCCAGAGGTCATTCTGTACAAACTCACATAATTTTTTAAGGATGTGGGAAGAACTGACTTCTAGGTTGGTGCAGCATGGCTGAAGGAGAGGTCAGGTATTGTCTATTCCTGTGGCATTTCTGTGGGAATAATTTGCCTCTTTCTTGTACACTCTGTCGTTAGTATTGTTGCTGTTACTGTTTGTTTTCTTGTCTCATTCTGTTTCCAGTAAACTCCTTTTATCTTGACCTGTGATCTTTACCTTCCTTGCCTCCACTTCTCCTCTTCATCCTGACACAGCAGGGGTGAAGAAGGTGAGGGGGAAGTGAGCAATCAGCATATGGTTTAGAGTCTCAGTGTCAGAACTAAACAGGAGAGTACCCTTCCTAAACCACGACAGCAGGAAAAGAGACAATATTTTTAGGCAGAAAATCTTTCAGTACTAACAGAGGTAGAACTGTTATGTGTGCACTTCCTAGCTTCGACTCTGTTGCCTGGTGGTGGGCTTCATCTTTACCTTCTGTTTCCAGGTCTTAAGACTGTTGCTTTCATTCCCATGGTGGTAGGGATGTTATGGTTGGGTTTCAGCCTTTGGCGTTCTTCACCAGAGATAATATGGTGTTGGTATATATAGTTAATTTCTTCCTCCTTTATCTGTTCATTTATACAGGTCTTCTGACATCTACACCTTGTGTTGGTCTACAGCCTCACATTGCACCCAGTTTTACTTTATAAGTTGGCTTTTACTGGTGTTTAGCCAAGAGCCATTTTAGCTCTATGTTTGATACTCTTTAACTGACACCTGCTGAGTTGTTGATGGCTGCGAGTCTCTCGTTCCAGGGCCTGTGTTCCATCCTGTGTCCTCAGGAGGCTGTGCTCCTCTAGGACCCTTCTCTTTCTCCACTTCTCAAGGTCTTTGCTGTCACACCATGTCTATTTTTCTGTGTAGATTTTAAAAATCCTGCTAATTGCAAACAAACAAATTAGCCATAGCCTCCCAGTTAGTTACAAAATTGGTGTTACATCTAAACCAAGCCACCAAGGTAGTTCAAGAAAAGCTAAGAGAAAACAAACTTGACAAGTCCAAGTCCTCAGGCAGCACAAATTCAATTCTTTCCCATGTTGCTAGGCATGACAAGACCATGCAACAGTGTAGCAAAGAGGACATAAAATACATGAAATCATAAGAGTAGAAAGCTAATGAAGACAATGGAAAGTGACTGAGCAAGCAGAGGAAGCTGTTATGAAACCCCTACAAAGTGTTTGCTATGTCCCTCAAAATTTCCCATTGGCCTCTGACATTTAATGAATATGCCACATCCTTTACAATAATAAAAGAAGAAAAACATCAGGGTAATTTGTGGCAAAAGAAAACATTGAACATATTGGATTCATCCATAAGTATTTCATTATTACTTTCCTTTCTTTATCAAGGACTCGGGAGCACCTCTTTCACTGTCTTATCTGTGTCAAGGGAGAGCCTTGCCAAATCATTTTTGGAGATACTTTGTTTTCCAGATTAAGTTAATGTTTGAAAAGTGTTTGTTTTAGAGAGAACAAAAAAATGTATTATTTCTGAATGATCTGGTCATCAAACTAATAATCTCTTGTATGTATAAAAATTCTGTCAAGTTTTCTACATTGTTCTATAATGTGAATTTTCAAATCCCTGAGGGAAAAAAAAGTAATTTGGAATGTGGGTGTTCTTTAAAGTCTGACTTCTCTCATGCAGTTGAAAAAGATACCTATCAGTGCCTTTTGTCACAGTGGTTTTCTTTGATATGATAATTTGGTCATTAGGGTTGTATCACAGAATATTTATTGCAGTAAAAAAAAAGTAAAAAATAGGGAAGAAACACATTTCAATCAAAAACTGTCAATGGCATATTATTTGCACATTTGGAAAATGTTGTGGTTGAGCTCAAAAATTGAATTTATGGAAGACAATAAAGGTAAGTATATACTGAATATAAGATATTCTGTATCTGTAAAATAAAGAACTTTAGGAGAAATACACCTCAACCCACTACAGGGTGCCCATTTCAGAGGTATCTTCTTTTTATTTTTCTTCAGGGGTCAAAAAAAAAAAAAAAAGGGATTTTGAGGGTTTCCCAAAATACATATAACTTCCTGGATAGGTCATTATAATGGAAGAGACAGATCCTGATCCTCTGAGATAAAGAAAGTAATTGAACCTGTCTCTTTAGACAAGCAGTGTAATCACTGAAATGCAAAGGAACTGATGAAAGAGGATATGAAGGGATTAGGAAGAAAATTATACCCCCTCCTCTTTGGACTGGATTCATAAGATATGTCCATCAATTTTGAAAGAGAAAGTTAGTTAACTGAAATCTGGAAAAGGGTCATGTGTCTTGTAGGGCTAAAAAGATCAGAGGTACACTACTGCTACCTCTACCTAAGACTGATGTTTTCACTTCTACTCTTGTTTCCTCAAGAGTAGATCCATCAATTCCTTTCTCAGTATATTGGATCTCACTCCTACTTGAATATGTTTCTCTGTGCCTCTCTATAGAACCTAAATTAATAATAATGATTTTCATGAAAAACCTGAATTACCAGCAATAGACTTAATAAAATAAATGCTTAAATTAAAATATGTTCTTGTTCATGGCTGGATAAATCTGACTTAAAATTTCAGCTCAGAATTTTGTGCATAATCATTTATGATCTTTGTTCTGCTGGCACCATAGAAAACCAGCCTGCCAATTATGGTAATCAATGGAAAAAAACCCCATAGACTCATAGTATCATAGAATATCCTGAACTGGAAGGGAACCACAAGGGTCATGAAATTCTGTTCCTGGCTCCACACAGGACAGGCCCAAAAATCACAGCTATGCCTGAGCACATTTCCCAAATGTTTCTTGAGCTCTGTCAAGATTGGTGTTGTGACCACTTCCTGGGGAGCCTATTCCAGTGCTCAGTCACTCTCTGGGTGAAGAACCTTTTCTTAATATCCAACCTAAACTTCGCCTGACAGAACTTCATGCAGTTCCCTCGTGTTCTCTCACTGTTCACAATAGAAAAGAGATCAGCATCTGCCCCTCCACCTCCTTCTATGAGGAATCTATAGACTGATAGGATCTTGATTAAGTCTCCTCCAGGCTTAACCAACCAGGTACTCATCGTATCATTTCCCCTCACTGTCTTCATATCCCTCTTTTGGATGCACTCTAATAAATTTATATCCTTCTTATCCTGTAGGGCCCAAAACTGCCCCCCAGCACTTGAGATGAGGCTGCCCCAGTGCAGAGCAGAGTGGAACAATCTGCCTTCTTGCCCAGTGGGCAATGCCTGATGCACCCCAGGACACAGCTGGCCCTCCTGCCTGCCAGGACACATTCAATCTGCCATCAACAAGGATCCTCAAGGTACCTTTGCACAGCACTGCTTTCCAGCATATCACCACCCAATCTATACAGACATCCAGGAATGCCCCATTCCAGGTACAGGATCTGGCACTTGTCTTTGTTAAACGTCATGCAGTTGGTGATTGCCCTGACCTCTAATTTGCCAAGGTCTCTCTACAGGACCTCTCAGCTTTCAAGGGAGTCAACAGCTACTCCCAATTTAGTATTATCAGAGAACTTGCTTGGTATCTCTTCCAGCCCTGGAGGATCTGCATCCAGATCATTTACAAAGATGTTGAAGAGCACAGGGCTGAGGATGGAGTCCTGTGGAACCCCACTAGTGACAGGTTACCAAGAATAATTTAAGTGCAAGAGCTTAACTTTGTTTCATACTGTTGTATTCAGGAGTAAAATATGATCCATTTTATTGCCAGCTATTTGACTATGCAGAGAAAATATCAGTTGCCCAGCTACTTACTCTGTTGGAGAACTATTACTACTGTTTTTAGTGAGTAAAGGCATGAAGAACATTCTAAAGAAGTGACCTGAAAAGAGCTGAAAAAAAAAAGAAAAAGAAGAGCTGAAAAGCTGAAAAGGAAGAAGAGTTAAATAAACTCAGAAAAATTAGTTTGTGTAATAGTGCTATAGCAGTGCTTTCTTATCCTTGCTAAACAATAAGAACAAGGAAACCCTTTGGAGCTCCAAGCTGGCTTTCTTAACTATGAGACTTGATGCATTCCAATGAGGTTTGATGTCTCTCTAGCTCCTTGGGCAATTTACTATGGGTTTAAAAGCTGTCAGTCAATAGATATTCTCAAAGTACAGTACTTGACTGGCACCGAGGATTTTGTATTACTAGAGAAAAATTGTAGTTTTATTCAAAATTGTAATTAAAATCTCTGTCAATTTAAAATTCCACAGAAGAAAATAGAGCTAATGTGTCTTTCTTTATAGTCCTTAATGAGAGCAATATATGTTTTCATATGAATTAAAGCTTGCTTCAGAATAACAGCTGACCACTCGTCCCTGCCATTAACATGTTTCCTGGAATGAATTTCATCCTTACATCATTACCACATAGATGAAACTCTGACTTATACATTGTTGCTGCCATTAGATATTCTTTCACTTTCAGGAAGTTTTTACGTGTTCTCTTTTTTTTATTGTTGTTAATAATTTGCTTTAAACAACTGTTCAAGTTTTTTCAGATTCTCTTATACCCTTCACATTTTTAAACTATGTGATGTCTGAGAGCCTCATTGTCTAAAAACATTTTAAAAATATATTATTTTAATTTTTTAAGACTTTATTGAGTTTGTACTTTGACATTTATATTTCTACATCTAATTATGACACACAAATTCCTCTATAAGGGACTCTGATATGCAGATTGCTAAAAATCTGTTTCCATTTTAATACTTCATAAACAATTAAAGGTTTTCACTCTCTTCTTCTGAAAATTTGATTTTGCTTACGTAACTCTCCTTTCAAAGTGTAGTTTTAGACATTTGTCCCATAGGCTCATGTTGTACAAGAAGATTTTTATTGGAAGTGTGATACCACACTTCCGTTATAGAATACACCTTTATCTAGAATGGGTTAAAGCCATTATTCAGTACCTATTTGGTAAAGCACAAATTATAATGAAATTGTCCTGAACATAATCTAGCAAATTAATTAATTAACTAATTCAATTAGTTTTAATAAGACTAATTTAAACCTGCAAAATCAACCACAATGAGGAGGTGAAAACATGAGGAATAGGTACATGGATGGCTCATTCCAGTCCCCTAGTTTCAGAAATTAGGCAACGTTATCTCATTATGTTATATATCTTAAAATTCAAATGGTCACTGACAACTTCTGTGTTGGTCTCTGATATCTCCATGTTCCTTGAGAGTTATCGTTTCAGGCAAAGTTCAGTGTTAAAATGGTTCTTTTTCAAACTCATCTGTTGTAAATATTCATGCACAAGTTTTATTTCATTGATTGAATAATCCTATTAGTGTTATTAAGACTAATACCTGAATTTGTTAAAACACATGTACAAGACTCTCCAGGACCAGTGCATTCATTGCTGCATATTTTGAGTAGAGAATAAAATAAACTCTAAAGAGTAACAATATAATACAGTATTTCTTATTGTACAAAACAGTACCATAAAACATAACAAAAGTATACAAATAGCTTTGGAACTCAGTTTGACAAATTCTAAACAATTTACTTTTAATCAGCTCTGAAATACTGATGTGATATGTTGCATGGGAATTATAATTTGATAAATGGGCATATTTTAGTTTCCATATTGAGTCCAGATGGTTACAGATTCCTTAATATATCCATCCATGTGGCATTTGCACATTTGTGTATCTCAGTCTTTTTCTCATTTATGTTTAATGATGGATTGAATCCAAACAATGCAAGATGTTCTTCAGCATGCTAAGCTTCTGTTAAGTGGACTAGTAGTCAGATTGCTCTGCACAGGATCCTCTTTCATTCAGTGTACTCTATTCTAAGATAACCAATCTCTATTTTATTGACATTTCATGTATAAGGAAATGATAGCACAAAGAGCCTCCCCAACTACCCATGAAGGAGTCTAACTTGACAGTTGTGTGCAGCATCCTTCCTAGCTTATGAATGCTATTAGACTTTTCAACCAAAGTTATAGTTTTGCATATACTGTGATTTGCAGGTCTGTATGTGATTATTAAAACAAGCTGCAAATTTCAATTAATTTGGGACACTCAGATTACTCAGGGCTTTGTGGTGGTTTGGTTTTGGTTTAGTTTTGTTTGTTTGTTTGTTATAATGAGGTTTTGTTGTTGTTTTTGGAGTTTTGTTTTGTTTTTGTTTTGTTTTGTTTTTTGTTTTGTTTTAGTATGGGATTTTTTGTTTGGTTGGTGTGGCTATTTGAGGGAAAGATGAAGACTTCCAGATTATTCTACCACTTTTTTGTGTCCCATCCCCTCACCTCCATTGCCCCCTATTTCTCATCCACTGATAGAAGAGCTGTTTTTCTTTTGCTGAGGAAATAGAAGACTAATTAGTTGGATTCCCACCAAAGAATTCAATTAACTGAGATAACAACTTCTTCCCTCAGGTCAGGGAGTCCTGTGAGACATCAGCTGAACTTTACTCTTCTAATGGAAGAAACATCATGTTCACTTGCACTCTGTTCTGAATTTGTTGGTAACCATAAAAAAAGAATTAGCAAACAATAGCACATTTTTTGGTGTGTGTTTTATTGCCTTTATAAATCAATGCTTCAGTGCTGTGGATTCTCAATATGTTATCATTTTCACTGCTCATTAGACTTCTGTGAAAACACATGTAGGCTCTGTACCCTTGAGTGGTGGAGGAATAATTTGTTATGCATTCACTTTAAACACTATTTGAGCTCAGAGATCCTCTCTTCAAATGTATCTTAGTTGGTTTCTCATTGGAGACATGATATTGCCATCTCACACAGCCGTCATTAGTTATTAGTCCTGTCTTATTTATATTATATGGATGAAAACAATTTATCAAATACTACTTTAATAGTATCTATAGGAAAATTAAGCTGCAATAACAAAACGAGTCTATTTTTAAGTATTTTGTCTCCATAATATATTTAATTGTTTTGCATTTGGAAAGCAAATATTTCCTTGTTCTCTTTTAGGTCAAACAATTCCAGTACTAGATAATTATTCCTATATTTGGCATTATTCATTAATTTTGTGAATTTTGAGTGAAGCTAAGTTCAAATTTCTGTGACTTTGGAGGAAGTTCAATGTGTGTGATTTATCAATTTTTTACTAGTTTTATATCTAAACATTCTGGATCCTACTAAAGTCAAATATGTGGACTATTTCTAGAGAACAGCTTGACAGGAAAATTTTTTCAGTTCTTCTATCGGAAATTTCCATTAAGCCTAAAATTATTTCAGATACTTTTGTTAGATACAAACAAATTAAATCACAGAAATAAATACTGATTAATATTAGGGGAGATTTTCATTATGGGTAAGTAAGCATCTTCCCTATTATAATACTATTTTCTTCTGGTTTATTATTATCCAACTTACAAATACACTTGGCAGACTCTCTCAATATTGTTCCTGAAACTTGTCATAAATTCCATATGTTTTACATAAAGCATCCCAAATCAAAATTTTAAGGTATAGAATCTGATGTAAAATATTAAAAGCCATGTTAGATAGTTCTGTCCTTACTGAAATTTATGTAGGATTTTTCAAAGTCTTGTATTTTGCATCATATGATATTTTAATGTGTTTCCTGATAAGGAAAATATGGAACTCATACTTCCACAGGATTATTTTCATTACCTATTAGCTGAATTCAGGATGCTGTCTTCACTTAGATGCACAAGACAAGGATAAAGATTCGTATAGTGCTAGTTTAAACAAATGAGTTTAGAAATCCTCTTAACAACTAGGTCTATTTCTTAAAGGACAAAGAGCACATTATCTTACATCTTTCCAAGAATGCTGCTCTGAGTTATTCATCTATATGCACCATAATTTGGAATAAATTTTATAAATTTATATTGTGTATATATGGTTTTCTCTTGAGCTGATTTCAATTATGCATTTTTAACTAGCTGTTATCTTTTTTTCTAACAATTCATCATTTTCTATATTTTAAGTATCTTCTAAGTTGCCTTCTTGTTTCTTCTCTTGTTGTTTTATATTTATTATTTGGAAGACCTTCTTTCTGTTTATTTGTGACTCCATGCTCCTTTTCCCAGTGATTATTTATTAACAGACAAAATGAAATTTTCCTTAAAAAAGAGAAATTCTGTTTCATAAAAATTACTTTTTTTCTTTTTTTTTTATTGTGACAGAAAGCCAAATTGTGAATAATAGGAAATCAATTATTTCCAAACACAAGTATTAAGCACTCAATGCTTCTAATGAAGTTAAAGTTGATGACAATTGCTTGTCCAGTGCAATACAAAAGGACTCATCCTACCCTCTATCCCTTTCTGACTGATTAAAAACCATGTTATATATGAATTACAGTACTGCAGATATTATTCTTACCTGCTTCTCTAAGTGCTCTATCCATGCCTAAAAATTTCCTCAGCAATCTTTAAGTATTGGACATTTTAAAAAATTCTGTGGGAAGAATTAGAAATTGCAGCTCACAGAGTAACTCATTTAGTCTTGTGATAAGCACATCAGCTGACAAAAGAGGGCCAGAAATTGGGAGTCATTCTGTGCATTTGGCAACTCTTGGTAAGTCTGACCATTTCTGTGATAAAACAACAGAGATCAAAATTTGTTGAAATAAATGACAAAATTCTTACCTATTATATGGCACCGAAGATATGCTGGAAATTCTCTGAACAAATTTCTATAAGTATACTAAATGAGATGTAGAGAGGAGAAATACTTAAATTGAAAGTTGCTAATTTTTTTTGCAATGACCCTGGTATCTTTAAACTATTAATATCAAGTGAATTGAAAAATTAAAATTAAATATATAATCTATTGTTTACATTATGAAATACAGCATAACAGGCTTGCATATCTCAATTTACTGGAATCTATTTTGAAATCATGATCAAGACCCTCAGAGTCTAGCTGCACCTAAGGATGGATGGGAAAGAAAAAAATAATTATCTGTAAGATAATTTTGCATGCTGAAGAATAAACAAAACTAAAAAACTTTGTGCAGTGGCAGAATGATTTTAGAATGAAAGAGGCATTAGGGTTTGACTTTGGCCAGGAGTTTACTCAGGTTTCAATAATATGCAGTCTGAAAAAGCAGAAGTGAGAATTTTTCAGTGCAAATATTTTTCAAGGACTAGGTTACCCTCACATTTTCTTTCTGGAAAGGATGAACAAGAAAGGTTTCCATAGGAACCAAGTGAAAACTTAAATGTTCTGGTGTTATTTAAATTGTACATATAGATGTCTTACTATGTCAAAAGAAGGAAGTTAATAATGTTAGAAAACATGTTAGAGAAAAGGTGGCATGACATTAGAAAACAGAATCAATAAGCTAAAGAAATACAAAATACAAGCAATAAAGACCGAGACTTATTCACTATGCCATGTGTTTGGTTTTTTATTTAGTTGCACACTTTTATTATATTTTGCGTCCTTTTAAAATCTCTTCTTTTGATGTAATACAAGCCTGGGATCAACAGAAATTATTTCAGCTATTCTGAAGTTGCTAACCTTCTCCAAAGGAAGCAAAATTCTTTGACCTCTAAGGAATGCAGAGAGAGATACAGGATATATTGAGCATTCCCCCACTTGAAGTTGCCATTCAAAAGGCACAAATCAAAGGATTTTTCTCCCTGAAGGGTTGCTATGTAGAAGGCTGTGTCAAAATGATATATGCAAAAAATCCCACAGGAATTAAGAAGGCATATATTTTAAAGGGAAAAACGACCACAATATTAATTGCATCTCCATTATGATACTTGATAGTTAACAAATTATTTTATATGAGTGAATACTCACATATTTGAGAAATATGCCTGTCATATACTTTCTTAGACAATGAGAATAAATTTATTTTTACAAGATTGTTTTCATTCAGTGGAAAATTTCATTATATCAACAGTTCTTGTGATTATTAGCAAAAATGAGTATTTGAATGTCTTTTTTTTATACCTATTGAGTCAGACAATGTAATAACTAGTATTATACAAATATTTCCACACTCCTGGATAATTCAGGAAGATAATGTTTCCTAAACTGCTGAGCTCATGGTCTCATGCTTAACCTGACACTTCATTTTCATACTCGACAAGTTTTAAATAAAATTCTACAAAATTGTTCATTAAAACTGGGAATACCTACTGTCTCTCTATCCACACAAATAGAGGCATGAGCTCTAATTTAATCCTTTCTCCTACCAGCAGAAATACTTCCAAAACGAATTTACGTACCTTAACCATACAAGGTTAAGGGGGTATTTTTTCAACCCAATATAGAATTTTTCTTGTTCTTTTTGTCCAGGCCATTAATCCTTTCTTCAGATTATTTCTTATAATGGAACTATAGAAGTGTTTGTTCAATAGCATGAGTTTTGCAAGTCAAGTCATATAATATGAATCAAAGGATTTTTCTATGTTGTTAGGTGACCAAGTCAAACTTCTATGTTCAGAAGGATCAGTCAAGCCTATCAGAATTCTATTGAGATTGAAAAATCTGAAGAGAAACATTTTGCTCTTAGAGCCTCTCCTTGTGACATTAGAATTTTTTTTTCCTAATTCCTTTAGGAGCTGTCAGCTATGAAGAATGGTCTGATTGACATACAGTCTATAAGTAACTTTTAGTTTTACACAGAGAACTTTGTTTCTCTGTTATACAAGGTCTTTTATCCCATCAATCTAAGAATGAGATTTTATTCTTTTCTTTACAAAGACTGACACCCTATCTACACTTATTCTCCCACTCAACTGGAAGTTGCCTGCATCTTATCACTTAGTGTTCTGTTTCATGGGTCTGTTTCACAAGGACAATTCTTCCTGCAGTTAATCTCATGTCATTGATTGATACAGAAATTGGAATTTCTGAATAGGTCATTAAAAGGAGGAGAAACGTTGGTGAACAGATTATTTGGTATCTCTGTGTGTGATTTTTTATTTTAAATAGAGACCCTACCATTTCCTCATAGTAAAAAAGAGACCAAATGCAATTCAGACTAACACATACTTTTTACAGTGAAATTAAAAGATTCAAAAAGATTATTTTTAAGTGGCCCAAACATATTTTGTTTAGTGGGCACAGAAAATGAATTATTCTCTCTAATAGTATTTTTGCTCTTATTTCAGTTCTCATGTTACAGAAACAAAATTCTTTACATTTGAGGTAGACATTGTTGAATTAGGCACCACAGACTATTACACCATGGAGTTTCTGCTCACTGAAGAGCACAAGAAAGCGTCAGTTCAGACCAAGAGTCTGTTTAAACTGATACCTTGCCTATGTATGGCAAGGAACATCATCAGATTTCCAGTCAAACATGTTTGATGAGGTTAAATAAAACATTGCACTTTCCCAGTGTATCATTATCATCCAAATCTAGGAAGAAAAAAAAAAAAGAAAAAATATATTCTTAAGATCTATTTTAACCTTCTGTTGGGGAGCAGGAAGAGCAGAGCAGGGCAGTGCCCTCCCCAGCTGAGCATGGTCCTACAGCCTCTGGGTGGGATAAGCACAGCAGGGATGATGGTAGCTGCTGGTCCTATTGATAGTTCAATTCATTGCAAAAAATGCAAGGTAGAAAGGATAGTTTGAGGTTCATTTAGGAAAATCCAGTCTATTCAGGATCTGCAGAAGGAAGAGCTAAGCACAGGGCTGAGCTAGAGAAGAGCTCAAGTAGGGACTGGATGCTTCTGGGTAAAGGGGCAATGGGGTTGGGATGTTTCAGAATTATATCATTTATATCCCAAAAATACCTTTTTCTTCTGATTGTAAAGATATTCCAACTGATTCAAATATAGTTGTCTAAATTTGTACTGATGTGTCTTATACGGCTTGGTGCACTTTATCCACCTTTTTTCCTAATTTTTTTTTGCAACTCATAGTCTTTGTATGATGCAACAAACTTCAACAGTTAAACTATGCATCTGTCTTTATATGTTTCGAATGTGACACCTACTAGTACACTTTTGTTATTTTATTCTTTATTGGGAAGAAAACAAAGAAAAAATTTTCGGTATTTATCTTTATTAATGCAATATGATTTTTTATATATTTATATATATAATTATATTTATTGATATATATTTTATACATATCATTTTACAGTAATGTGTCTTTTGGTTTAAAATATTATTTTCTATTTAATTATTCCCTGTACTGAAGCCAATCATAGTTTTTATTTTTCCTGTTACCCTTCTCATGACCTTTGCTAGTTCTTACTGTTTCCTGTCTGAGATTAAGGGATCAGTATTGGGCTAATAGAGATATTGGGAAAATAAAGTTCATCATATCTGGCAGTCATTAATTGCCTGCCTAGACCAAACTTAGAGGTTTAACACTTGTCATCTGAGCACCTATGTCTGTTGTAAAGCAAGGTAGTGCCACATTGCTACTTCAGATATTTTTTCTCAGAAAAAAGACAATAAACCATAAATCATAAAATAATCCTGTTACTGGTAGACAGACTAGAATGTTTTAGATAAGTTGAGGTTCTTGAATAAGAAGATTTCAAAGAAAAAAAGTTAAATCCTTTTTTCAGTGTACTTTTTTTCCCTTTGGTTTGAGCTTTTTTATCTTGTTTTTTTCATCAAATTTGCAGAAAATTAGTAAGAAACTAACTGCCAACACCTAGTCATTCAGTCAAAAAAATCCCTTGTATTTCCATGAGGAATGCAGATTTCTCCTCCAATTTTTTGGTTATGTGTTGTACATGTCTGGTGTCAGTCACCAGAATATTATCAAAAACAACTGTGAGGTAGGTGAACAAGTGTATCCTGGCTATTCTTGCTGGAACCTGGGAGAGAAAACAAGGCAAATTATTTGTCTGTCATTTCACATTTTGCTGTGGCTACATTATCTGCTCTAAGGCAAGCAACAAATTCCAAAACATTACAGAAGAAAATATGTCTTGCCATCAATCACTGTGACATTTGAGATAACAAAAGCAGGTGCAGAACTCATAGGGCTTTAATCATTTCCCAGTAGACAAGAGATGTTTTGAAATGCCCACTCACTTAAAGATCCTCAGCTGGTTACAGTACTGAACACAAAACACACAAATAGTTTCAATTTAAAGAAAAGGCACCACGCTTTAACACTATGGCAGCCGAGAACCATTCCATAAATGACACACATTCTGGTGCCAAATATTGCAGCGGCTGGTGTGAGGAAAAAATTATTTTTTGATAGCATTTATTCATAGGGAGGTAAAATGCAACAGCCAGGATTATGGTCTAGCAATATCTTTTCTTCTTTATTCTTTATATCTACACCACTAAATGACCATGAAAATTTCTAATTAGTTTGCCTTAGATAGAATTAACAGAACTGAGGAAGACAATAGCATATTTTCCCAGTATTCAAGGATTATAATGTCTAGAATTTCCATGAGATGGACTGATGTGATACAGGAGACACGCTTTCCTCCAAAACTTACTTTGAAACTAAATTGACATGAATCCAGAGGTGGCTTTCTTCCAGAGCAAAAGGAGTTTTCTCATGAAAACTAACCTGAAACTATAAAATTCCTGAACTGTAAATATTTATTCCTTCACTGTAATAAAAGACTACTCAAACTGGAATGTATAAAAATTTATCAAAATGCATCTTTAACATTTATTTATATAGATTTGGATGAGTATTTAGATTAAAGAAGACTAAACCATCAGCAGTTTTCATTGCTAAAGAAAAATATTTTTCCTCTTGTGATGAGAGGGAAGTTCCATTATTATCTCACTTTCAGTAGAGGTATCTTCCAATAATTGATTCCTTACCATTTTAAAATATTAAAGAATGGATAGAAGAAAGACAGCTAAGAAGGTTAAGTGCTTTTTCTTAAGAAGATTTAAATAACTTGTTATGACTTTTTTCACAAGAAAAGTTGCTGTTTCATATTTTGTGTAAAGTTAACCCAATATCCAAGGATTTTAAGGAACTTTGTCTCATGCTTCACTACACACCTTTGTCTTGGTACTATCCACTGAGCACATGATATGTAACATTTTCTAACTTAAGTGATGCGATTTAGGAAAACATATGCAAAATAGTCTTTAAAAATCAATTATACAGGAGTATAATACCAATTTTGCAATATTAATAAAGGTCCTAAGAGACAGCTCAGTTAATTTTGTTCCAAATATAGTAAATTTATCCTCATGTATTATACATTGCTTAAATTTGTGTAATATAAATAATACATAGTAGCTAATAATTTATTTATAAGAAATAAACATAGTTTCCTTTTCTTTTGTAGTTTTAAGCCATATTGTTATTCACGTACTTTAGTTATGCCAATTAGCTATGCTTGCTAAGTGTAATAACGTGCAAAATGCAAAAACTATTTCAAGAAATCTCTAAGATATATCAGACATATTCAGAGCCACAATGTTTTATTTAATAAAAAATAATTATGTGTTTCTGTGTTTTTCAAGCTCAGATTCTGTGTTCACCTCTAGTGTCTTTACATTCCAATTAAAGTAAATATATGCATACACACACATGCATATACATACATACAGAATCGACCAATTAAAAAACCTCATCTCAATACAATGAAATGGAGGAGATAGGAAAATAATTTAGGTTGTCTTTGACAAAGAATTTTGTTTTAAGATTCTGTCAGAGCAGTGAATAAAGTACTCATGTATGGATGAATGTTCTGAAAACCTTTTTTTTCTGGTTTAAGTACCAGTGAGTAACTTTTAAATGGTGTATTTTTAAGTTGGGCTCCTGCCTGGGGAAAAAAATAGGATGTCTAGAAGAGTTTGTACGAGTTAAGAATTTTGAACAAAAAGGCTTGAAATGTTATACATACTTGTATATTTGCTCTACTTTTGCTTTTCTTTAGATTTATTGGAACTCCATGACTATGTAGAATTTGGACAATTATCATTATAAATTCTATATAGAAAAATATATTTGGAATATTTTTTCTAGATTAAACTCACAGTAGAAGAATTAAGGATATAAACAGGTCTTTGAGCAAGTAGCTGAGACAGGTGACATGAAAAAAAACAGTGAACCGTGCCTTTAACATTACCAATTACTTTCAGCACTTTACCTTCCTATTTGGTTAGAGCTTTCTGCAGCTCCTGCAGGGGAACTTGTGGTTTGTGGCCAAATCTTAATTTTTTCTGATACTCCCAGGTGTACCTTCACCATTTTTTAATATGGCATTCACATTGAGCCTGCAGAAAAGCAACAGAAAAGAGAGGTAAACCAAAAATAAGCATAACATTAAGAGAGCAATTATCTCCAGAAAAGAGTGAGAATATTTGAGGAGGCATAATGCCTGCTTTTATGGTAAGCTGTCTAATGAAAAAAAAAGAAAGCTTGATTAGTTATGTAATGGAAATTTAATGAGAAATCTACACCCCATCTTGTCATATTATTCATCAAAAATGATGGCTCAACATGTCCTTTAGAAGAATCAAAAAAAGTTTCTTACTTGCACAAGCATATTTTTAAGTGTTATACCAAATCATTTTATTTGCTCCACACCAGATGTTGTTTGGCTTGCTATTATTAGACCTAACACTGTCAAGCTTAAATCATTTAAAATATCTGCTTAACACTCTTTTTAGTAACAGGGGAAAAAAGCAAGCACAGATGTTCAATACAGGTCCCATTTGCCCTCAGCCTATTTTTGCCTACAGCCTCCTTTTGCATGTCTTCCTTAAAAAGAGCAAAAATATGCTCAGAACATCAGTCTTCATTGACATCAGCCGTTTTTTAGTTTAACCTCATTATAGTAGTAGTTCAAAAGGTGCTTCCTTCTCCAGTTTGCAATGTGACAACTGGACAAGCTGTATTGTGCTCTCTGAATCTAGACCTATAAATCTTACACTTTCAAATTCCAACCAGATTTCTTTCAGCACTGTAAGACAATTACAGTATAACTCACAAGACTGAAATGCTAATGCATGCAATAAATATGCAGGAAACAACTGGGGTGGCTGGCTCCACTGTCATGAGTTACGTTTCACAGAACAGCAAGGGAAAAGGACATTGTTGTTAGAGGCAATATCATGTGGCATGGAATAAGAAATGTGTTAGAGGATTAAGTCTAATTTTAACTCCTATTTGAAGTCTGGCTGTGACAGCCATCAGTCTTAAAAATCTGAGAAAGATTTTTGAAATTATTTATAATGATAGTGATTTAGTGGTAGATATGTCTGATTGACAGCTTTTTATTTAAACTTTTTTCAAAAGTAGAAAAAGTATCTTCTTTTTTTTAATGGCAGTAATTGTAGAAATAGAGCTGTAGTTTTTCTTAGAAAATGTTAGAAATAGAGCAGTTGAAAAAGTTGAATGTGTAAAAGAGTGAAATTATTCTCATAGTATTTGGGGTAAATTACAAGGCACATTGTGTCTGGAATTATACATATATGAGAGAAGAAAGATGGTGCAAGGAGACTTTTGTGTTGTTAAGGTATTCAGACAGGTTATGCCCATGTTCTGAAGACAAGTGACAGAGTGGAAGCTAAGCAAATGCTGAACATGGGACGAGGTGTTCCTGAACAAAATAAATATGAGTGAGAAGCTCAAAAAAACAGTTTTCAGTACAAGAATGATACCATGAGGGTGAGGCATGGCTAGATTGTTGAGATTACAGTTGGTCAAATATTACAGGTAATTAGAGTAGTTCATTTTATATTCACACAGCACCCAGGTAAACATACCAGAAATGCCATCTATATATGAAATGTGTAGGTAATTTAATCAAAAATAGCAAATTTGGTTACAGAAGGAACAAAATTGTAACCAATGGGGAGAAAGTATTAGGGCTGTTTTGTGTTTTATTATCTGGGAGAAGGTAAGGACAAAGAAACACAGAGACAGAGGTAAATGGGGAAGGAGCATGGGAAAATGGAGACAAGTGGGGTTAAAAGGGACTGTTTGAATGTAAGCAAGATGGTATCAGCACACTTGGATGTGTGTGACATGCAAGTCACATGCTCACTGCAAAGTTTCCTACCTTCTAGTGAGGTCTATTCCCAAAAGGGGTGTGTGTATGTCTACATGTGTACAACCACCAGCAGACTACAGACTAGCTAACAGAAGAAATAAGATGACCCTGTCCTGCAGCTCATGTCAATGCTGATTCTGTGTATATGGATGTTGATAAAAGCCTTGCTCTCTGTCCATGCTGGTCTGTGTGGCTGTTGGTCTGTGATGTGTATCTGTTACTTTGTGCTTGGCCTCATTGCTAATCAGACCTAGAGACTGGTGTCTACAGCAGCTATGTCTCTGTGATTGAGACTAAATAAATAATTCCTCATGTAAGCCCTCCTAAATCTGCAGTAGATACCAGGAATAAAACTTCCCTGAAACTCAAAGATTCCCAGCTATGGTTTCCCTTATAAGCTGTGGGTTTGTTTTTTGTTGTTTTTGGTTTGGTTTGGGTTTTTTTGTTGTTGTTTGTTTGTTTTTGTCATTTTTGGTTTTGTTTATTTTGTTGTTGTTGTTGTTTTTGTTGTTGTTGTTGTTGTTGTTTTTTAAATTATGTATAGGTCCAGAGTAGTGTCTTCTCGTTCCTTGAAAACTGAAGCCCAGTTGAAGAGAAAATGCCTGTTGTCAAGTGGATGTAGGTAGGATTTGTCCTAATTTTTTCAGTAGCTTCTCCACTTAATCTCACAAGGAACATTTCTAGATTTCAAAGACTCAGTCTTCACAAAAAATGAAGTTCTGTATGTTTCTTTCTTAAGGCATCTTCTGGCATATAAAAGTTGATAGACTGCTCAACCTATCCTACCACATGAATCAACTTATCAGTTTTAAGGAAATTAAGCTTTCATGTGAGAAATCCTCAGTTACTTCACTTTTCCTGTGAAACAAAGTACAAAAATATTGTGTTGGAGTCATATTATAGGTTTTTGAATATTGCTGTTTCTTCTCAATTGCTAAGCAATGCCTACCTTGTGTTGTCCATTAGAAATCTTGTGTGTGGGTATCATAAAAAAAAGGAAAAATCAAAATCTTTTAGAAAAGACAAATGACTGCAATTGTAAGTAATATCTTCTTTAAATGAATTATTTTAAAATTCCTTCCAATATCATGAAGCCAGGGAATTTCAGGGAAAGGGCCTTAACTGGAGAAGCCCTTATAAAGTCTGTTGAATGAGCCAGGCTCATCCAGCACAGCTGAAATAATGCAATGTTTCATTGATATGGAGAAAGTTTTTAGGGATATATTTTTTTAAGATTTCACTTTCATATATTTCAGTTTTCTCCTTTTTCAAAAATGTTTGTACACATTCTGCTTATTTAAAACATACTCTACAGCACTAAGCACAAGAACATGTATTTTGAAAGTTACTGGAGGAACAAAATTGAGCTGGAATATGATTACTTACATGCATGCTTGGCTGTTTTTCAGAATCACTGTTCACAATAACATAAGAATGGGAAACTGAGAAAATTTATATTTGACATTTTATTTTAAACTTTTTTCTACTTTGAAGAGTGGATTAGAATAGCTGTAATTAGATGAGGGCCTGCCTTTCATGGAATTCTTGAACACTTTTGGATTTTTATTTAGCCCATATAGATCTAAAGTACCTGCTGGAATCAGTAGATAGAAGTCAAAATACATATTCTTGCTATAGACATAGTAAGAGAACAGATTTAATGTGAACAGTGGGTAATGATGAAGATAGATCCATGTTATGTTTCTCTCATGATACAAATAAGCAATGTCTTGCTGGAGGGGACAAGGTCTAATATTTGGATTTGTTTTGACAACCACAGTGTCATTTTGGCATTTCACATCCTGGATAAATGCTATGGGATTAACATAGAATAGTTTTGAATATGGTTGCTGCATTTTATGAAGGAAACACCTCACATATTTAACGTGGAGAAATGGTTTGTCTTTGTACATTCCATCTGGAAAAAACATCTGTTTGAACCAAGAAAAGAAGGCATTTTGGACATAAAGAAAAGATTCCTAAGACTCTTAATGGACTTGAGGGTCTCTTAAGACCCACCCTATTCCCTGTGTCCATTGATTTATTTATGAATTTCAGAAGGCTGGGTCTGTGATTCCTATATTTTATATACTGAAATTAAGGGAAATCATTAAGAGCTTTTTAGGAGAAGCAAAGTGTAAAGGTGGATCTTAAATACTTAGCACTCCAGTGTAGAAATAGGCTGTTGATCAGCCGTGTTTAAACTGAAGTACCCAAAATTCACAAACTATACATAAAACACCTTTTGTGAAAAGCCTAGAAGAATACCAATATGACAGGATGAAAAGGGAAGGTAAACACATTAGCAGAAGTCTCAAAAACTACCTCTTGCTAGCTGTCAATCACAACTACCACAAATTGTATGACAGAACACCCTGCAATAGTGGATTTTTTCAGAGTTCGATTTTCTCTTAAAAAAACTCTAATCCACTCAGATATCTACATTACAGACCATAGTCTACATAAAAGAATTAGGAGGATGAAAGAGAAAACTTGTGAGAAAGATGAAATAAATAGTGTATTTCTCAGAGGTTATGCCTGACATAAGCCTTTTACAAGTTTCTGTTGCCACTCAACTGTTCTAACTGTAACTAGCCCTCTTATTCTTCTCAGTGTGCCCTTTGGTATCTTTGTGTCTCCATTCCAGTTACACATGCCAGTCTCTTTTTCTCCCTCTCTCTTTATCATCCTTTTCATGTATGTCAGGGTTCACAGAAGCTTCAAAAATAGCCTTCCTCCCCAGTCCGTTCAGGATGGGAGTGTGTACAAAGGAGATGAAGGGAGATTACTGAGAACTCAGTGAGGCTTCTTCATTTAAGAGACCCAGAGGAGGAGGAACTAGTGGGAAACAGGATGTATCTGAGATAGGGAGAGTCTCTTTTATTTCCCTAGCATATTGAAAAGTTGTCAAAAAGAAAGAAAGAAAAAAAAAAGGTAGCACTGCTAGGGTCCCTTAACAGAGTGAAGATTTAGAAGCCCTCAGAGTCTGAAGCTGATATTTTATTCATGTTAATCAGAAACAGAGTAGTGTGTTATTGTATTTATAAAATCAGGATAAATTGAAATGCTATGTCTTTCATGGTGCCTTAAAATGAAATATTCCGTGCTTGGGAAACAGAGATGATGGTGCCCATAAAAGAAATAGTGTTTTTGGGGAGATGTAACCTAAGTACGACACAAAGCAAAAAAAAGAAAATGAATTGCAGAAAGCCTTTGGTCATCTGTGTGGGTGTACAGCATACGTTGTCTGTTTTTTCAGCAATCATTGAGAGTTTTATGAGTAGTCAGTCAAGTAAACTACCTAGAGGCAACTCTAGTGTCTCATAAATCCTAAAGAACCTGAAAGACCTTTATTATTTCTAAGGTGCTTCAGACTCTAGAGTTTTTTTGTAGAGAAGCAGAAACATTTTGAGTCTGTATTTCTCTTGTTGCCTGTATCTTTCATATTTTCAAATGATAGATATTATTTTATAGTATCTTTTCTTTTAAACTTTTTTTATCTTTATTTTTTTTTCTCTGTGGAAGGTAAAAGCCTGGTGTTGGTGGTCTGGCTTAATATAACTATTTCTTCTAAAACAGTCTTTCTGTATGACCATATTGTGGACTTAGAGTAATTACATCTCAATTTACTCCTGATAAAATGAGGAATATATTCCATGCATTTTTTTCTTTTCCTCTCTCTTTTGTATATTTAGAATAAAAATTTGCACATCATTGTATTTTATACTTACCTTAATGGCAAATTGAAATATTAGTTCCAATTTTCATTTTATAGTAAAAACAGTAAAAAAATAGGCTTTTTATGACCTGACTATTGTTTCAGAAAATTCATCTGGTATACAACTATTTTTTTAAGAAGAGATCTAAACTTCTGTTGGTCTCATTTCAATGTAAAACTTTATATTTTCCTGATCCTGTTGAAAAGTTTTATTTTTACAATTACACAACTTTTCAGATAAAATTATCAAGCAAGAAATGCCTTTTTCATCTTGGGAGACCTTTTATGACAAACCTCAGGAGAAAGCTCATAACTACAAGTACTGCATTCATCTGAAGGGTAGAAGGAGGACAGACAATTGAAGGTGAAGTCACTGAAATTTTTAGCACAAACATATGAATTAAATATTACAAGGACAAGAAATGTTAGAAGAGGCTTGTGAAGAAAAAGAACCTAATTTTGCTTCTTCATTAAATTACAATATGAAAACTTCAAAGATTTCGTATTGGGTTTTGTAGCTAGATGCATTATCTTAAATCCTGCACCTGTTGTTTGAAACTTGACTTTTTTTTTTTTTCCTGTATGCATTATATGCTTTTGCACTTTTCAGTGTTATTTCCTAGAGATTTAGACTTACTGCCCAAAATTTACAGTCCATTCTAGCTCATTATAAAGAGAGGACTACATTGCTGAATTACCTTATTTGAAGCTGAGCCAAGCTCATATAAAAGATTTGCAAAACCAATTAAAACTTTTATCAAACACTTGATATTTTTTCTCCTGTTATACTTTAGTATATCCCCACACATAACATATCTTTGTAGGCAGGACAGTAAGCCATGCAGGTGATTTATCTCATTTACTCCCCCATGTCTAGCACTACCAGAGACAGTTTATGCTGGGTGAAATTACTCCTTATCATCTCTGACTGCTTTACTTTCTTGCATTGCTATAATCGTGGAATTTTCCAAAATTTCTTTACTGAAATAATCAACATTTAGAGACAAATCCTTTTCCTTTCTATTTTCTAGTATAACTGAAGGGTATACAAACCATGCAATGTCTGTTGAGGGTATATCCAAACAAATCACTTTTGCTGCCATGCCAGCATCACCCAACAGAGATAGGGGTATGATGAGAACTAAAACTACTTCCCTACTACTACATGTACAAAGTCATATTTCAGTTAAAATGATTTATCTGTGATGCATACCAGTTTGTTATAACACTATTTTCTCCGTACCAAATCTCTGCTAAATCAGGGACTTCTGCAACACAGTCTATGTTTTAGGATCCCTTTTACTTTTCTAGAATCCTGTTTTTACATCAGTTTTGATCCTTTTCTCAAGAAAGGCAGGGGTATTTGCTTGAGGAGGGAGTGAGCCCCTTCTGTGGTTGGCCTGTGTCTGACCTCAGCCAAGTCATGGCTCAAGTTTCAGCCCTGCAATGCTGACTGGACCCTGTGTGTGCATCACATCTCCATGGTGGCTGTTGTGTGGCAGAAGTCCAGACCCCCCAGCCAAAGAGACTTAATGTGAACATATTTGACCACAGAAGACATCTTAAAGACCATCTAGCTCCAAAATCCCGGCACTGGGCAGGATCACCTTCCTGTAGACCAGAGCCTAATTCAAGTTTGCCTTAAATGCTTCCAGGGATAGGGCATCCACAACTTCTCTGGACAAGCTGTTCCAGTACCTAAACCTAAACCTCTTTCTGTTACAAGCCATTCCCTTGTCTTACACACTCTTGTAAGTAGTTTCTCTTTGTCTTTCTTGTAGGCACCTTTCAGGTACTGAAAGACTACAATTAGTGCACCAAAAAACTGCTTTTCCAGCCTGAACATACCAAATTCTCTCATCCTTTCCTCATAGGAGAGGTTGCTCCACCCCTCTAAGCAACTTGGTGGCTTCCTCTGGGCTTGCTCCAACAGGTCTATGTCTTCCTGATCTAGGGACCTGGATGCAGCTCTGAAGAGGATCTGCAGTTAGGGAGGGTTTATTCACCATAAATTGGGTGACTCCCAAGTTGAATTCTTGGGTTTGACAGCCTTCACCTCTTTGGTGATTAGATTTAGAGACTACATTTTCTGGGTTACCCTTTCTAAAATGTTGAGAAGATTTGTGTCAGTTTTTTAGGACCGTTTCCATATGACATTGCAAACCAATATTCAAGTGGATAATTGGTTTATCTGGTTTAACTGGTTTATTAAATAATTCTCACTTGAATATATAGTTTCTCTCAGCTTTATAAGCCTCTGAGAAAGCATCCTCTGTGGGTTATATTATCTTGTGAACTATATAACCTCAGCCTTATCATTTTTCCACATAAATTGTTCTTATTAGAAGCACTTACCGAGTTACATTCTTTTAGTGTCATTCAGTGTCATTCTTCAGTGACATTCTTTCTCACTTTTCATTCAGTTTTCATAGAGTCATAAAATATTCTGAGTTGGAAGGGACCCACAAGGGTCAGCAAACTTCAGCTCCTGGTCTTGAACAGGGCAGCCCCAAGAGTCACACTGTGTGCCTGGGACAGTTGTTCAAATGCTTCTTGAGCTCTGTCAGGCTTGGTGCCATGACCACTTCCCTGGAGAGCCTGCTCCAGGGAGCCAGTGCCCCATCTCCCTCTGGGTGAAAAACTTTTCTGTTATCCAACTTAAATCTCCTCTGACACAGCTCCCTACCATTCCATCTGGTCCTGTCAGTGGCCACCAAAGAGATCGGTGCCTGCCCCTCTGCTTGCCCGCGTGAGAAAATTGAAGCCTGCAATGAGGTCCTGCCTCAGTCTCCTCCAGGCTGAACAGACCAAATGAACTCAGCCACTCTTCATACAGCTTTCCCTCTGGACTCTTCATTGTCTTCATAGCCCTCTTTTACATGCTCTCTAATAGTTTTATATCTTCTTTATAATGCATAGCCCCAAACTGCACACAATATTCAAGGTGAGGCTGTACCAGTGTAGAGCAATGTGGAACAGTCACCTTCCTTGACCAGCTGGCAATTCATTCATAAATAATCTTTATTTAGAAATAGACTTGCAATGCAGCATGCTGAAGTGATGTCTCTTCAAGGAAGGACCTGCTATTGCCTCAGTGACCTCTTGTAATAAAAGGGTGGCTTGGTAAGGTAGATTATACATTCAGTATTCTGAACTGTAGGATTTGGAAAACTAAACATTATACCTGTGGAGTATTATTCATAGATTTCAAGTTGAGAATTTAAGTACATAAAGAGACAGATTATGCCTGTATCCAAAAAGTCTTTAGGCTAACTGTGCTGGCGAAAAACTGTACACATCTCCACTTCCAACTTACCTGGACCAAAGCCTGGGAGCAAATAAACAATTGTGGACAATTTTCAGACTGCAGCTTTCTGAAGGGAAACAGGGAGCTGAATCCAGCTGACAATGTAGAAAAATATAACCTGATGGTCACTAAAGAAGTCCAAGATGAAGGAAATAGAACATACTTTGCATGATAGACCATACAGTGATGAAGTCTCAGAAAAGTCATCCAACTTGTCCCTGTTTTCTCTAAGGAGAGAGAAAAGATGTAGATCTGCTTACATCTTAACACCAGGATATCTAGGAAGCCCTCAAAATATCCTTGTAACTACTGTCACATGTTCAAATACTTGTATGTGCAAACAGACCCTACTCAGGCATTATTGTCATAGCTTTTCAGAGTCTTAGCAATAATTTTAGTTACTAATTGTGGAAAATATAAAATAACTATTTTCAATAACAGAAATAAAGCAAACTTTGAAAAATAATGTAGATGACATCCTGGAAATATAAGCCACATACTCTGTATATTTGGACTTTGTTCTGGAAGTTGATTACTATACAACTGTGTAATCAACTTAAAAAAAAAAAAAAAGATTATTTTTCTAAATAATATATCATAGTTTACGGCACATGTTTCATACCTGTGAAATGATGTGATGCGGTACATTTATAGTGAAACATTATTAACCACATTTTTTGCTTAATCCCGTTACTACATGCTATGTGACTGACAAGACTTAGATTTTTCTCTTGAGAAAAAAAAAAATCTTCTTGATTTCAAATGCATGGATGTTCTGCAGTCTTTATGTTCTTTCAGATTCTTTTAGTATGCTTCCCACTGTGCCACATGAGTTTCATACACCATTACTCAATTAAAAGCTGGCATAAAAAAAATATTATATTTAGCCTGGAATCAAAGAGATGGGGCATTGGAACCCCTGCATAAATGTCTGTGAATTTCATGAACACAATTGATGTTTTCTTCTTTAGCCAGAGATTATTTATAAAAAATTCAGAAAACCAGTACACTCAGTTAATTATATGAACCAACAGTATAGAGTTTAACCAAAGAATGTAGAGATGTTTGTTGTCTCCAGTAAAGTGAGTCTGACAGAGTTTCCTGAGATAAAAAAAGTCAGCAAAGGAAACTGTTTTTCTGAAAGAAGGCAGCCACAGAGAAAACCGAGAACTGTAGCAGTAAAATCACTTTATTGCATCAGATTGGTGGTCTAAATACCATATAGGAGTTATCTCCCATTCTCTGCAGTGCTGTCACAGATGTCAAGGACATGAGAAAAATGAGGATGAGAATACTTTGTCCTGCAGTTAAAAGAAAATAATTCAGATGAGGAATTTCTCCTCATGTTAGCCACTATGCATTTTCATATTCATAGATGAGATTTAAATCAACACAGATTAGGAAAACTATGACTAAAAAAAAGCTCTATGAAAGTAAACTTTATTTTTTTTTTATTAGATTAACTTTCTATTACCCTCATTCAAGCATAATTACTATATGTCTGAAAGAAACATATTTGAGTTTTTAGTAGCATATACATGCAAGAAACCAACAGTATTAGATAAATTAATTTCCCTGTAAAAAGAAAGTGCTATCAAATAAAGGCAAGCTCTTCTAAAAAGAAAGAATACTCAATTGTTCTTTCTAGCTTATCCAGTTTAAAATAAGCAATTATGCTTTGCATGTTATAAAACTACAAATCAAACTACACCAGCAGGGGAGTGAAACTTGGAGGCGTTAACACGGGAAGAAAGATAGGATTTCAGTTGAGATTTCAAATTAAATTAAAAGGAGAAATAGAGGTATGTTGTTTCAGATGCCAAAAAAGCATCTGAAGAAGAGAAGGTTTTTGCACCAGATTGTGCAGAAGGTGAGGGAGGCCAAAACCGGGTGATTAGGGGATAAAAGAATGAGGGGAAGTTAAGTATTATAAAATATTTGTAAGATAGCAAGTGTCAGTAAGATAGCAAGTTTTTGTATGAATGTTTTTCTTCAAAAATCTCATTTTAAAGACTTAAAAAAATAAAATAGTAAAAAATATTTTTAAAAAGCTGAGAAAATACCCAGAACATACACATCAGTTCAAAAAAAGCAACAAACCAAATAGTAGCATGATATACCTATATTGATTTTTCTAATTTAAATATGTAATAATTCTGTTAGGGCCATAAAATTGTTAGCTGGCAAAATATTCCAAAGTACATAGAAAAATCAACATCTCATATGAACAGAAATTCATATTGGATAGATACTAATATCGTATCTCTGAACAAGGACATATGTGCTAAACATATATTCTGCATAAGTAGTAGTCTCCCAATAGACTTGGTATATTATCTTTCCCTATAGATAATTTCCCATTGGCCTTTTCCTGATAGAACTCTTGTCTTGAACTGAGCATTTATTTCCAAAATATTTTTGATTTACATGATTATTCCCTTAAACATGGCTAACAAAGCAGAAAGTTGACTTTTACAGTACCTCAGCAATACTGTCTCTTCTCTCTCTAGGATCAGTGCTGATTTAGCTGTCTATAGCTGGATCAGTAAATGCAAGTAAAATTAAGTTTCTGAGTGTCATGCTAACTATTGTAAAATATGGTAATTTTTCCCCTCAGTGCTTTTTTTCTTCTAAAGCTATGCCATTAGCAGTGTCACTTTTGAGTGCAAAATGGTGTGTTGATGGTTTATATATGAATATTCAAGAAGCCCTGAAGTAACAGTGAATCATGAGACTAACAGAAGTGTTTAGGACATCTGGTATGGAGCAGATACCTGCTTGGCTCGCAGCTCTTACCTAGGTTGAGAAAGAAAAACAAAAAACTTAAAATCTTCTTCTCTGGATTTCTTCCCCTTCTCCTTCCCTCAGTTTTAATATTTTCTAGGCTCCTTATCATAGTCAATATATAATTTTATTTTCCAATTATGTCCCATTTTATTAGGAAAGATAATATTAATACTTTTATTTGTCTTTGCAGTCTGAAATTATACTTTTTCTCAACAAAAGGTCCTTTTAAAGGACATTTTAGTGTGAATAAAGAATGGTAATAGACTTCATTTCATTAAAAAGGAGCAGTTCACCCCAAAAGAGAAGAAACAAAGTAGAAAAATAGAAGATAACATAGGTATAGAAATAAGAGTCTATGTCTTTCCGGTTTATTGATGTCTAATTACGACAACTTAAGAAGGGAAAGCAATATACTATTTTAATTTGGATGAGGAAGAGCTTTCACATTTGTTGGTGGGGTTTTTTGTCCTCATGAAAACACCTGAAAGAAGTGATTACAGATTTTAGACTGAAGAACAGCAAGTGCAGCTTGAACTTGTAGGCTGATTATTAGGCATATATTGTTAAGAGGTGAGGAGAGAAATAAAACAAGTTCATCACATTGTTACAAGAATCTTCTTCGATGTGATCAGTTTAATTTATTTTCTAGTTCAGATAAGACTGAGCAAGACATCATCTTTACCACTGATGCCATGACAGGATACCTAGAACAGAGGCTGGACAATGTTAAAGGAATGAAGAAGGTATTTGTTATAAAGGCCTTCAAAGGATACACCTTGGGCAGTACAAGAGCCTGGCTGTGGCTCCACCCAAGATGGACAAAGGATGACACATTACCACACTTTTGTAAGTTTTGGTCCATTTACATATTGGGGTTAATTGTCCAATTACAGCTCCAGGTTATGAAGTCTCTTTCTCCCAGTTTGCTCTTCTCAATTCCCTGTTGTTTATACTCTTTGGGCTCAAATTTGAAATGGTGTCCCTGGTTTTCAAGCTGGAAAAGGATTGTTTTGTCTATCTAAAACTGTGAGAACTTGCTAACACGTTATATGAAGTTCAGAGTTATATATTAATGCAGTACAGAATCTGGAAAAATATGAAAGCTAAAAATTTGCATCCTGTAGTTTTGCCCAAATTTTTCTCTCAACATTATTGATAACATGGATTTTTAGGAACAATGTTTTTAGCCAACTCATGATACTCAACAACTGTCCTTAAGGACACTGTGAGGGGATGTAAACTAGATGAGAAATTGACAGCACTTTGAGGCTTGGAGGGGGTCAAGGAAGGCTTGAAGTCTGCCTGGCAACAAACTGTGAAATTTTTCAAATGAAAAATATGCAATAATTAAATATTGCATAACAAAAGGAAAGCATTACAATTAAGTCTAAAGAATTTTTGAAGCACTTGAAGAGAGCAGGTACAAAATTATTGCCAATGAAATGGCCCTCTAAAAGTCTAAATCATATTAAAGGAGTAAAAATAATGATGAATTTAAAGACGTATCATAGAAGTGTACAGGCAATGTGCAGTTCTTCTGTATGTTATTAGAACATCCAAAATGCCTTAAGACCTCAAAACAGTGAATGACATTGTCTGTATCTGTAGTAAATTATATTTGTCTATGACCTAGATAATACAACTATATTTTCTTTCAAATTATTTTTCTTTGTGCACGATAACATTGCCGAGCTGCTTGGTTTAGTAATACTTGCCCATAAAATAAAAATATTCAGAATGTTAACAATGAAACAATGATACTGAACCAACTGCTGTACTAGCTACTGGTAGAATTATGTGTCTCTGTCTTATAGATGTTATTGGAATCAACATTGAAAACTCCAGTGGTCACACACACATTTTCTCACATTAACACATTTCTTCTCACTGTAAAATAATCTCATAAATATATTAGATCTGCTTCTATTGGCCTCTCATCTCCATTGTTCAATGAATGTGCAGGAACTTTGATTTCTACCAAGTTATTCTGTGATTGCTGAAGCATCAAGAAACAACAATATTTCTTACACATTTTGCAGGTAGCTTAAAAGGAAATCTTGTATCTAAAGACTTAAGTGAAAAAAAACTATTGGTGTAGCACTTGCCACACAATCCAATATGCATGAGTATGTGCATAGGTATACTTACAATGTAAGGAAACTTGTAACTGTTTAAGAGAAATAAGGAACTGAATCAATGTGCAGAAGGTAAAGAGGAACTAATATTCATAATTAACATATTAAATTATAAATTCTTACAAATTCTGTAAGAAATGTAATGTTTTGTACTAACAATGGAAGGACAGATTCACTGAAATGAAGGAAGTCTCAGGCTCAGCAAATGTCAGATGTATAAAGAAAAGGACTCGAAAGTACATCTGAAAATAAAATGGGACCTTGAAAATATTTATACAAATACCTTTTCTAAATAGAACTCTTTTTCTCTTGAAGGCATTGCAATGTCTTCCTTGTGCTTTCAGCAGGTGTCTTGCATACAAGAGGTTGAGATGAGTGGATTTAAAATTACTAAAAATCTAGTTCCAATATGGAGTAATGTCCTCGTGGTTGAAACTGTTTGAACAAACACGAGTTTGGATGGCAGATTATATAAAAAAGATAGCTCACTCTTTTTCCAAACTGGAGAAAAGAAATAGGTGTTGCATTGGTCTAGAGAAAGCACCAAAATACCCAGATTAACATTCTGAGTGAGCTAATATCACATTTGAAATATTTTAAGTATCTCTGCTGAATAAAATATGCAAGGCTGTTAAGACCTTGTATATGGTTGGAACAGTTTCCTCCAGCATCAGTGTATCACATGTTTTTAAAAATAAATGAACCTCCCTGTCTTTAATGTCTTAGGCATAAAACTTTAGTTTGAAAAGATCCCCAAGTGATCATCTAGTTCAGCTCTCTGAATTAATCAGGATCAAATTTTTATATTAATTCCTTGACTAAAAATTTATATTTTTTGTAGTTTATTTCTTTTCAACAGCAACAGCAATAACAACAAAGTAATAAGAAGAATAGTACCCACTCAAATGATTGTTAATAAGAACATAAGAATGGCCTGAACAGGTTGCACTGATGGCACACCTGGCCCCAAATAGTAATTCAATCAGAATCAATAGGCATGTGTTTAATAAAAAGGAAATGTTCAAGGCCAGGCTGGATGGAACTCTGAGCAAGCTGGTCTAGGTGTCCCTGCCCATGGCAGTGGGATTGGAACTTGATGATCTTTAAGGTCCTTTTCAACCCAAACCATTCTGTGAATCTATAAAAAAGTAAGAATGTGGAAAATATACATGATCCACTTTAACTTTTTCCCAGAGCTCTACTAGCTTAAGCTCAGGAATTTCTATGTATATATTTTAAGTAAATATTTCTGCAACATGCTCCAGGTACAAATTCTTGTCTTTTATTTTAAAAAAGTGGTTGGTTTTTAGAACCTGTCTTTTATGTTTCACTTGTTATCCTTTAGTTCTTGTACGTAAAGAGACAGTAAACTATCTTTCCCTATAGATTTTTGCCAAAGCGTTCATGATTTGCAAATTTTTAGCTTATTGTTCTTGGTTTTTCTCTTTACAGCTCGTGGATCCCAGTTTATCTATCTCTCCCAGTATAGAAGACATTTCATAACTTTGATCATCATATTTTGTAAATGTTTGTGACGCATTCAGTACTACAGAGTTGATCACTATTAAAAAAAAAAAATATATATATATATATATGAAGAAATAAATAATTCTGTCTTCAGGGCAGGATTTGAATAGTCTTTAGTGAGTAAGTCTGGGTACAGACTATTAAACAAGATGAAGACTAAAAGAGGGAAAACTTCTTATTAACAAGAACTGTCTGCTTCTAGACTGAACGAGGCAGGGATTTGGAGGACAGAAAATGTATATCCTCATATCATAGTCCTAAAAAATGTAATATGGCATTGACAAAAAGGGTACAGAAAATCTCGTTTCCAGTCTTTGTATGCTTCTGCGAGTTTGCCATTATGAGTTAAATCATAGTCTGTAAACCCTTTTTCACTATATGTAAAAGATTAAGAAAGAATGGAATGATGCGACTTTGACATAAACAGAAAGAAATGCAGATGAGCAGTGAACTTCACCTGATGGTATTGCAGAACAATTGCCCTTTATAGCAAACCTCCAGAGAGTGACACATATTTATTGCAGATTATGTTACTATTTAGAGGATGGCAAGAGGAGATTTTTTTTTCACACTGACAATTCTCCTTTTGTTCACGTTTCTCACCCCATTACTTATGCATTTCAGTGTGAGAGGAACAGATAGGGAGACAGGAGAAAAGGGTGAGGATGATATGCCTGCTTTTGGATGGAGAAGTGCCAGCAGAGTTAAAGAACTGTCAGAGGTATCTGTTAAAAGTTGTTCTCATTCCTCAAATGTAGGCACAGAGGGTATGAGAAGGTCTACTGAAAGAAAAGCATGTTCTTAGGACCCTTTCAGAGACGAATCGGAAAATAAAGCAATAACTGAAGGAGGGGTATGTCTGCAGTTCCTAAATTTCATAATACCAGGATTTTCAGGTAGATTTTTAAAACTGGATGTCATGATTTAATTTTTACTTTCACATTTTTCCAGATTTTACAGACATGTATTGACATTTTGATAACGAAATAGTATACAAGTTATACACACAGATTATATTTTAAAGGCTTGTAGAAGAGATTAATCATATTGATCCACTGTACTTGCAAATCGCTTCAACAAAGGCCAAATCATATTTCTTCCTTATGGAAAACATTAGATTTTTTCAAAGGATTTTTGTTTGAGTTTTTTT
>WBND01001134.1:120268-172782 GCA_013398595.1 Tychaedon coryphoeus
TGCCCATTCACTTGGAACAGAGACCAAAAAAAAAAAAATCCCTAGGACAAAGTATCAAAATTATTGACGTATTGTCAAACTTCACTTTAGTTGAACGTAAAAGGCTGAAATTTCCGGGGAGAAACTTTGCCGGGGAGATGTTATCCAGGAGATCCTCAAAGTACATTGCCTTACACAGAGATGACTTAAGTTTTGTTGGAGTAATTTTAACACCACAAATTTATAACCAATTTGTAACACAATGTGTAGACAGTGAGAATGGAAAAATTGCCCTCGGTAGGGCTATGAAAATTCTTTGTCGCTCCTTATGCTATCCTGCATTCAACGTGCAACTATTGTATGTGGTTACAGAAACCAAGGTATGGTCTCCACAAAACTGCTAATCAGGAAAATCTATTCTTGCACAAAAAGATCACATTTTTTTAATTACAAAAGGGGTGAAAAAAGCAATTGAATATCCATTGTAAAAATATGTTTATTGGTATTCTGATTTAAAATTCTTAAGCATTAATCAGAATGCTTAAACTCCCTGCTGTTTCGCTTTATTCAGTTTGACAACCACCCTTATGCATCTGCTCATAATTGTGTATGCACAAATTACAGATCAATTTATTTTTTTCCAGCTATCAATGTCATTGTTTGAAAATGTGAAATATTTTTTTATTTTCAAAATGAAAGACTGATGCAGTGTTTCAAGGAAATATATAAATCTTATCTCGGCCTTAAGGAAAGTATCTAGGGGTCAGTGGGAAGGTGAACGTTAGCTATATCGATTCCAGCCACCACTCTGTTCTTTACATCCTTCTTTTTGATGGAGAGAGTGCATGCCAAGAGTCCTATAGAAAAGATCTCTGTACATTTGCAGTATTCCCTGTGTTTATCAGAAGATCACAAGCCAATTCCACCAGCCATAACAGTTATAATGATCTTTGATATCTCACCTGTTTCCTAGCTAGTTCCAGGTCCAGAGACTATATACTTCTGCAGGAAAATTACAGTACTTTGAAATATGCTAATAGAAATATTTTGAATGTATATATGGTTTACCTACTTTAATCATATTAAAATAAAAATCAACTAAATGTGATGTCTTAAAGTGGAAATGGATTTTCATGTATGTAAAAAAAAATTCAAACATATATTTGATTATACAGGTATCAACAAAGAGAGAGTGGAAAAATCTCTCTAAATGTTATTGGGAAATTGAATAGAACTTTCCTTTGGATCACTGGTTTAAAATCTGATTATCAAGAAAGCCTCCAAGGCCATAATCTCTGATTAACAGCCCCTCCTACTGTTACAGGTTGAACTTATATCACTCTGACTATTCATTTTAGTGGCCTTTGTTCTCTGATTCTAATACCAAAGCAAATATTATAAGAAATGAAATTGTATTATAATCTTATTTGCATGTAATCTGAATCTTTTAATCCTTTTAAGTGACAGAATGGGAACAAACAATATACAAGGTGTTGTTTCCTTGAGAGAGCAGAAATATTTGCAGCTGCATAAGAGCTTGGGTTTTGATAGCAGCACAATAAAGTGAAATTTTAATTACTTGAAGAGGCAACAGTTTTTCTGGGATCACAAAGAAAATAAGTCAAATTATAACACACGGAGCTTTTTACTTAGTGTACAACAAAAAGAAAAATAGAAAGAAGAAAAGACCAAAGATCTTTTAACATTTTGTATCTTTCATGTTTTTACCACTGGATACCTGCCTGATATGAAAGTTGAATCAATTGGCAGATGAGCTACTTAGAGATTTTACTCTGAGCATATACAGTGACACGATGATCACATATATAAATCACATCCTTTAAGTTCAAATAATGATAACAACTCTAAGAAACTAAGAAAATAAAGCTCCTTTACACCAGATTCACACTGCCAATTCTATTTGTATATATCATGTTTAAAAGTGAATTTTTAAGAGGAAGCCTTGTTGCACATATTTGGCATTTATTTGTCACTTACCCTCTGTTTATGCAAACAGCCTGCATGACTAAAAAGAATTATGATGTTATGAATACAAAAGGCATCTAAAAAAACTTCTAAAACCTTTTATTTTATTTTTTTTTCCGGGAGCAAACATAGTGATCAGTGAGATTTAAACATCTAAGCTCTGTTTAATGAAACTATTAATGGAATTAATTTTGGAAACGTCTCAATGAAAGTTTGAAATGTCATGGACAAATGATGAAGCAGGTTTTGAGAGCCAGTATTTGTGCTGGAAGTGCAGATTCTCCTATACATGGGAGGCAGGTCTGCAGGAGCTAACTCCTGTGGCAAAGTGCTTTGATGTAGACCACTGTTTCCAGTTAAATATGGGCCTAACCATTACTGGCACTTTGGTTAAAAATATATTTAAAACACGAACATTTTCCTTGATCTTCTTTGTTTTTAGACAAAACAGGAGATTTAAAAATGTTATAAAAGATACAACTTATTGTCAAAACAGGCAGTGAATTCCCATTTTTGTTTTTCAAAAGTTCAGGGTTATTTATTTAGTAATTAAATTGGCCATGGCTTCCTATATGTCTTACATTTTTCTGAAAAGGGGAAATATGTGGCATTACGAACAACCAACTATTTGTTGGATTCTGATTTTAAAATTTACATTGTATTTCTATCACTAAGGTCCACAGTCAAATATCTAGTTAGTAAGTTAGTAATTACTAACTAGCAATATCTAGTTAGTAAGTACTTAGTTAGTAAGTGTAGTACCTTAGTAGTCACTTTTTTATAGTTATTGAATTAATGGTGTATAAATGTTATTTATATATTTATATATATATATAGCATGTATATGAAATGATGCCTTGGGTTTCAGTTTTTATATTTTTCAGATTCTCTGCTGCTTAGTGTGTAACTCTGAAACTTGGTATTTGGTGTTAGTAAATTCTCTTCACAGGGTAATTAGACAAAGCAATCTTTTCCTAGCTAGAGAATCCAGCACAACTGGTACCCAAAAAGCATAAACAGTGGCTAAGGGAAGGGAGGGGGCTGAGGCTTCATAGCCTGGGCCTGTAGGTGGACAATTGACCCCAATATGCAGATAAACCAAAAGTTATAAAAGTGTAAAACTTGTGATTGGAATCCATCTTGGGATGGATGACTGGGATTTGATTTGGGTGTAGCCCTGGCCAGGCTCTTGTACTGCCCAAGTCATACCTTTTCAATAAATACCTATTTTATTCCTTTTGCTCTGTTTAGTCTCTGTTCCAAGACAGTCTTTTCAGGCATCATCATGAGTTTTCAAATTAACTTAGACTTTGTTACTATCACTCTATATATCTTTTACAGATCAGCTAAAGTGAAATTGCATCAAAATTCCATTTATATTTTTTTTGTATAAGATTCACTGAGAAATCTCCAACCATAAAACATTGTTGTTTTCACATGAGATTTATTATTTAGGTAAAATATTTTTGAGAAAGTTTCTATTAGTGAGATTTTATTATTACAAGTATGTTCATATCTCAAAGTCATGATTCCACTATGAGGAAAACATTTTTTTTAAATCAAAATCTCCCCTTAAAAATGGTCCATCTAAACTTTTTAAGTGTTGTTGTATGACATGAACTATTCTCAGGAAACCTTTATATCAGAACACAGATATTCACAGAAATTCAAACTTCAATTCTAATTAACACTTCCACCTTTGTCAAGGCTATTTATCAGCAATGATGAGGAGCTAATGTCCTTAAATGGGGCAATGTTGGATGCATGACTATAGTGGCATCTCTTTGGCACAACACATGTATTTTGTCACTCAGGAACAGTAACTTAATTTCTAACTGATGCCTAAAAAAACAAAGTTTCAGAATTCTCCATGCCCATAGCAGTTTATAGGTATTTTGCTTTTATATTGAAAAAGCATTTATCAAACCACATGAAAAATACTTTTTTTTTTTTTTTGTCAGTAAAGCTCTAAGATTTCGTTTCTGCTGATAGAATGACATGAGTGCTAGTAATAGTATTTTTTATGGCCATTGCCTAAAGCCAGGCCCAGAAATCATATGGCTTATATTTTCAGACTTGTTTTGGTTATCTGACAGTCTGGATTCTAAATGAGGCACCCTGCTTTAATAAAGCTGACTTCCATGTGCTGCACAGCCCGCTCCCCCATGCTTCCCACTCTGAGTTTGCAGGCCTGGCTTTCAACACCTGTGTTCTTCCGTTCCCAAATTTTTCAAGATCAAAGCCTGTTAATCAAGCCAGATTTTCATAATTATGTAATTAGAAAAAATGAGTACCAAAAGCTAGGATAAAGCCACAAAATTTGCTTGAATTCATATACCATTTGAACACTTGTTTACAAAGGAGGAAAGCAATCTCATTTACTGTATTGTTCCACAAGTTCTTGCTTTGTTACATTACACTATAAAATGCAGCAATTAAATATGAGCAATTTTCAGATGTCTTTTTAAAAGGTAAAATGTAATGTAAGATTTTTTTATCAGTCCATCAAACAGTAAATTGACTTGATGGCCATGAAACAAGACAGTTTGCTGCTAATACAGGACTTTCCTCATCAAGTCTTTGACCTACTTTAGAATTTTTAAAGCTACTTCACATTTCAGACATTTTAAATATTATTCACTAGACAGAAGTTTAATTCCCCTATTCTCTACAGCTTGTTTGATCAATAAACTGATGCAAATTACTCCTAACAAATTGCAAATAACTCCCAATAAATGATTCTTATAGGCTTCACTCTGCATTATATCAAAAAGCTTCATATTTTCTTTTTCATTTATGGTTCTCTCAAAATCCAATTTCTTTAATACTCAAAAGTCAAATCGATTTTTACTAATTTACTTTTTTTTTGTCAATTGCATTTGGTACACTACATTAAATAGTCTGCTTTCAGTAATCTATAGTCCCCTAACCCTACTGCAATATTGATCTTATGCAGTACTTCATTCCAGAAAATCTCACTTATCTAAGATTTGTACTTTCTTACACTAGCAGGTCTGTAGGCCATACTTTGAAAACTATACAGTTAATTGATTCACACATAAATTAGAACAGAAACTTAAAATAATTGGTAAAAGAGTAGGCAGATTTTTTTTTTATTCAATTCATCATCTTTATTTTTTAACTGATTGTCTAGGTTACAAATCTATACAGTTTTCTTTATGGTGTCATGGAGTGGCATATACAATTAAAGTGAGAGTACACTGATAATTCAATTATAAATAATACATTTGTTATATATTTCAGCTTTCTAGGTAGAAAAACTTTTTGAAATCCTCCAAGATCAGAAAGATCTCCGATTGTCTAGCCTTGCTATGTTACTTGTAATGTATGAATTTACATGGCCCAACTAAATGAAAAATTTTAGAGTGATCATTGAATAAGAAATTCTTGCTTCTATGAATGAGGGCATATTGTAATTTTTTTGGGCTCTACAGGTAAGTTTTTTCTACTTGAAGGTGGGCTCATTCCTCTTTGCCTTGTGAATAGAAATGCAACATTCACTTAGAATACCAGTACTCTGTTAGAACTCCTTTAGAATATCTCTGCCAATCACTAATATTCTTGGAGTGGACCAGACTGAGAGTCGTTGCCTTGTGTAATGTTTTTACATGTATATATAATATATTGATTTATTGGATAAACATTTCTTTTATTGAGCAGAAAATTTTAATTTTTTAAAAAAACAACAAGTTTAGCAAAGACTCATACAAGAAGTACACAGCAGTTTACAAATTGTAAATCTGCAAAGTTCAGGCATACTTTTTTCTGATTATAATAGTAGAATCTGTTTCTTCCAAATCACTATACTGGATTACTAATGCAGTTTGTTGAGGAACACTTCAGCATCTTCTATCCTTTAATTCTGACTTGCTCTGTTCCATGGTACAAGGGGAGTCTAATATTACTGGAATCGACTTTTTTATTCAGTAACAATTCTGAGAATAAGGTAACTATTAAAGATTAATTTATATGCTACAATCCAAATATCATTATGAATTTTAGAAACTCAAGAGAATGAAATTAAGCCCTGCTTATTACTATTGAAAGTTAAATTAACTCCCGAGAGGTTTCCTCTCTCATTCAAAAATGTTTCCAGAAAGCTTATACAGATTCTGTAGTTGGAATGTAATTCTTTGGCAAGACTCTTTTCTTGGCTTTTGCTTCCGCGAGCAAGAATGAAAATTCTCCTTTCTGATAAACATTCAATTTAGTTTAAAAACTTTTTGTCAAGGGTTTTCCTAATATGAGACATAGTATTTGAACAAGTAAGATTTCAAAACTTAGTGCATAAAACTATTCAATGCATAGATACATATTTTTGAGAAAAAACCTTTCTACAAATGTCTTCATAACACATACATTTTTATATTGTAGAAGTACATTTAGAACACAAATGCAGATTGGCCTAAGAAATTACACTAAGCAGACTGTCCTCCAGGACAGTTACTAAATTTTAATCCAAGATCTGAAAAATCTTGCAATATCTTAACTAACTTCATAATGATTAAAAGCCCCGACTTCTGAGAAAATTGTGAAATCAGGACTTCTGCCTCCAATTTTAGAATTTGTGTGCACTGCAGTAAGCAGAACTACAAAAGAACTTATTGCCTTTACAATGACAAGTTTCAATGACAGAATTTAGATATTATTTACAATTAAAGCTAGAAAACTTTATTCATTTATATTTCAATTCTAGAGATACTTGGGATCTTTCTAGAAACCTGAAATAAAAGGAATTCAGTGAGTTTTGTTTTGTTTTATGCTAGAAAATCGATGTTTAGAGAAATAAGGAGCAGAGGAATGATTGCATGTAAAAGTTTGGAAGGGAAAATATAAACTCCAGAAAAATATGCAAACTTTCTAGGTATTGATTCTGTACCAACAGTGTTCTGTGTATTTGAAAAGTCACAACAAATCTATAAAAAAGGGACATTGTTTCAAACTGCATGCTAGTCCAAAGAAAGCATGATCAACAGTAAATTACAGCATATTTTTGTCAAGATGTAGGAGAAACTCTGTTGTTTAAGTATCTCTGGTCTACATAGCTTTCCTACAAATAGCTTTCTTACAAATCATAAAACAGGGTTGGAAGACAAATGTCTAATGGAAGAAGTCCTCAGGAGAGAGCTTTTGTATTAAGAGGCCAGAAGAAAAGGCCTCACAAAGCCCACTAGCTCTAGGATCTTTATTTGTTTTCACAGTGTGTCTTATCTAAGTTTTGAGTCACTGAATTACATATACTGGCATTCTTGAAAGCTTTTGCTGAAAAAATTCCTTATCATAATTGAAGGATGTGGCTTAAGCTAAATGAGTCATCTCGATTCTGTAAAGCATTAGTATTAAATGTCTCATAAAAGTAATTATTCTGTTTTACACTCTTCAAGGTTCTGTCACTCTTAGTATTGATTGCTAAAAGCATACTTTGAGACAATGAATTATCCTCCAGGAACAATATCAAACAATGAGCCACACAGACGTATTTAAGCAACAAAGTCATCTACATGAGAAAATAATCCCATTCTTAAAACAGATTTGTGAGCTAATAGAACATTTTGAGACAAAGCAATGAGTTTGTGCTTTCTTCTCTCTTATTTTAATAATTCTGCTGTTTGAATCTGCTGGTTTAATAATTTAATTTTCATAATATAACCTTATACTTTGCATTATAAAATGTTTATTCAGTGTTCAAAGATTCCAATTAGAAAATGATTAAATGTAATCTGAAACTATTGTTACCATGACTGTAAAAATATGTGACACTTAGTAAAAGATATTGTGAAACTGCAAAGCATCATCAGATACTTCTCTTTTCAAAATATCACTGAAACTATGGGACCAGAACAATTTTTGCCAAAGAATCACATTCTTGTTTTTTCTGGGAGAAAAAAAAAATAAGAATAATCAGGTCATTCTGTAACAATTTAGGGCTTCAGCAGTCTCTGAAATCATCCTTCGGAGTCCTACGCCGGTTGAAAAGTAGCTATGAGTCTGATTGCACCTCTGCGTGACATTACATAGATCTATTGCAAAACCAAAATACCTTTTTTCCAGCTTTTCCTGCAACCCACTTAGCATCAGGAAGCAAAGATAAGGATGAATTATTGTTAATAGAGCACTGTATTCTGTAGGCATGTATATTCTACAAACTACATCAACAAAATACTGGGAAACAGAACCTTCACACTGCTGAAGTTAGTGTCAAAATTCACTAGAATAAGAATTTCACAAGAACAGGGATTTCAACTGTTATGTTTCCCAAAAAATAAAGAATTCATTTAATAACTTTTAATTATTTTACACTTATGTTGATGTTATGCAAGCTGAAGGTGGGCAAAGTGGATTTATTTATTTATTAATCTGTTGAGAGTATTGTTGCATCTCTCTGCATGATTGCTTGAGGGGATGGGGACTGCTTATACAGGAAAAATTAAGGAATTTTGTGAGAGAATGTGTTCATAAGTATTCAGAAGACAGTAGACAATGTCATTTCTAAAATAAGTCTGATAACTCTGAAAAGCTCAAGTCCTCTTTAATATATAAAATAAAACCTGGTTATAGAAATTTACCTCCTGCTTGACTATGTGCAGGCATACATATTACACTGGTGCAAATGAAAAATTAATCCAATCCGTAAGAATAATAAAAAAAGTTTTTAGCAGTGCATAATGTGAGACAGAAAAAAGATTTAATGCATGGTTGCTTTTTTTTCCTGTTAAATTTTCAAATGTAATTAAAATTCTTTTTGTACAGTACAGTACCTATCAAACTGCTATTAGACACATTTGGAAAACAAATTACTGACTACTTCTACAAGTACAAAAGTGCCCAAAATGTGTCATTACTTTAAAATTTAATACCTGGGGTGTCTGAGAAGGAATAAATGTTGTGCTCACAAATGTGATACAGCTGCTGCAGTGACCTCATCACAGTCTACAACTTCCTTGAGTGATCAGCTTATTAGCAGGTGGCAGGTGCTGATCTCCTCTCTTGGTGACCAGTGACAGGAGATGAGAAAATGGAGTGAATTTGTTAGAGGAAGTTTAAGTTGGATATTAGGAAAAGGTTTTTCACTGAGAGGTTGGTTGGTAACTGGAAGAGGCTATCCAGGGAAGTAGTCACAGCACCAAGCCTGAAAGAGTCCAAGGAGTATCTGGAGAATGCTCTCAGTCTTACAGATTCGGGCAGAGCAGAGAGTTGGACTTGATGATCCTTAGAGGTCCTGTCCAACCTGAGATATTCTACAATTCTATGATTCCATGCCATTTACGGCAAGATGCTTATTCATGATTGCTATGAACTATTTCCTCTTGCACGAAGTTTTCTAGTTTGATTTTCTTATTATACTTGAAAATGTAATATAGAAAATGGAATTTGGAAAATGTGAAATTATCATTCCTGGAAATGTGTAAAAAGCATGTGCTGCTCATAGTTTTATTGTGAGCATGGTAGTGCTAGCTAAATGATTGGATTTCTCAGAGTCTTTTCCAAACTTAATTAACCTGTGATTCTATATATTGATACAGAACAGTGTTATCTAATGAAAAGAGTAAATAATTATTTTTTACTTTGTAGTGATTAAGCTATACCGGTATCTATTTATTAGGGCCTAGTCACAGATGCAAAGTTTGGGTATATATATTTATATTTATAATTTCTCCTGTGCATTATTAGTAACCCTAAGATTTTTAGCTTGCTGGAAAAAAATAATTCCACTGGACATCTGTGGCCATAGAGTGAATGTAACTAAGTCAGAAATTATAACAGTCTGGAATTTTTTTTTTTTAAGAAATAGTTTTCAGTTTTGTAGCATTTATTAATAGAATATATGGATTGAATTCATCTGACCTAGCATAAAAGTTGACACAATTTTATCATGGGATTTGCACTTAAAGAAAATAGACTATCACAGGTATGGCTGGTGATGCAATTTAGCATACTGTATTATACGTACCTAAAATAGATTATATGAATCAAAAGCTAAAAATCTTGATTAATTATAAAAAGCTCTTGATTAGTTAGCTGCAATGTTATTTTACCAGATGTTTAAAGTTAAGTGAGATTAATCCTGTCCCTTTGGTCTATTTTGCTTTAAGTCTTAATCCCATTAACTTTTCCTGTATCTATTTCTACAGGAAAAACACTGCAAAGATTCTGCCCATTTTCCAGAATATCAGTAGTACTGAAATTTCCTCTGGCCTAGCACTTTTTACTAAAAAAATCCAAAACAACAAACCAAAAATACAATTTAAAAAAGTAACCTGATTAGGAAAGCCTAGGTAAGATGTGGAAATTCTACTTTAGCACTTGTCAAAAAATGCTTTTCAGAAGGAGAATATGGTAAATAATAAGAAATGTACAGCAAGAGAAAGATTTTATATAAAGTTGCTTTTTTAAGTGCGTGCGTCAGTTTCTTTTTTATAACTCCAGGGCCTTTCCTGCAAGAGCATTTCTAATTCATTCCCATTTGTGGAGCCCTTGTTTTTTCTGCTTGCTCAAAATGCAATGTTATCTAATGTTATTTCATGCTGAGATGAAACACTGACTGTATCAGTAAGGATAACTGCTGAGAAAGAAGAACAAAAGAATTGTATACATCTAATAGTCTAACATCTTCTCTGAGGGTATGCTGAGATAGTAAATATGCATCCTTCTGTCCCTAATGAATTATCTCACACAGTATTGGTTCCAGCAAACTGTTGTATATGGAAAGATGCTAAGATTGTGCAAAATCTTTTATCAATAAAATAGACCTGGAAATATATTCTTACTAGCAAAAAACTCACAAAAAACAAATAAACTCAAACTTTTTGTTGAGCTAGTTTTTGCTTGAGTTTGAAATATGCTCTTGATTTCAGCTATTGGGGAATCAGTCTTCTGATCTTACCAGCAGCTGGTTAATATTTTATATGTTTTTCTGGTCTAGGCCAGAATAAAACACAATTACACTGAAGATGCAGATGAGATTTTTGTACATTACAAATCCACACAACCCACTGACAAGGGCATTTGACCCAGACTTTAACTTTGTGACCATGGGAGTTGTGGGAATATTTGCTATTCAAGTGTCAGAGCATTTCAGAAGTGTTAATATTTGAATTACGAATGGGTGTTCTGGATCATAGTTTAAAAATAGCCTATAGAAGCAATATCTCATCTGGCTTTACATCTGCCTTGTACAGAGAAAGCTGTACTAAAAGAACCTGTTCCTTCCTTAGAGCCTTGCAGAAGATGAGACAAAGTGAGGACAAATTTCCATAAACTTCTGAAAATTCACACAAGTGTCACAAATATACTGTGAATAGGACACCAGGAAAAGGTTCATCATTCTGCCATTCTCTTGAAGAGAGAAGAGTGGCTGGAAGGCAGCCCAACAGAATAGAACCTGGTGTTGTTGGTTGACAGGTGGTTGAACATGAGCCACCACTGTGGGCCAGGAGGGCCAATGGTATCCTGGATTGTTTAGTGTGGCCAGTGGGACCAGGGCAGTCATCGTCCTTCCACACTCAGCACTGGTGAAGCTGCACTCAAGTTCTGGGCCCCACACTTCAAAACACACTTTGGAGTCCTAGAGAGAGTCCAAAGAAGGGCTGTTTATCCTGGGGAAAAGGAGGCTTACACTTTTTATTGCACTTTAAACTCCCTGAAAGGAGCTTGTAGTCAGGCGGGACTCTTCTCCCAGGTCACTAGTGACAGGACAAGATGAAACAGCCTCAAGCTGTCCCAGGGAAGGTTCAGACTGGACACCAGAAAACTGAAAAGGATGGTTAAGAATTGGAATGGATTGCTCAGGGAGGTGTCGGAATCACCATCTCTGGAAATGTTCAAGAAACAACTGGACGTGGCACTTAGTGGAGAACTACACTTTGAAAATAAGGTGATTTATATTTGGAGGAATAAATGAAATAAGGAATGTTTAAATTTTTTATTTCAGTTATTAAAACGTGCTACAAATATCTTCTGATATAATTCCCTGTGATCTTGAAGTTATTGTATATTTCTACATTAGAGTTTTCCCCTCCTATATGGCAAATAGGGCAAATAAACAAATAAAAATATACCAGAAAGAAGAGAGGTTCAAATTTGCAAACTAATGGCATGTCGAATCCATCCAGTGAACTAGAACATAGAACTCAAAAAGATAAATCTTGAATCAAACAATAGGATTTAAAAGAAGCCAGCTTTAGCTGAGCTTTTAAATAAATATGGGTCCTTTAAAACTCTTCCCTTTCGCATGACTGCACACTATTAAAATGAATTGTTGATAAGAGTTTGTACAGTACACCATTCTTGTGTATGTTTAATGTTGGATATGGGAAAGTAAAAAATAGACCTTTGGGACAGATTTTAAAAACAATAATTCTGTAATGAGTGATATTATCTTTATTCACTGCAAAACAAGTGAACACCAACAGTAGATGGTGTATAGCTATAGGGGAAAAGTAAAGTTGGAAGAATGTGCATTGTCTTAATTATATATCAGTCCTCTTGGAGATTTATTTCCCCCTATTTCTTACACTAAGAAAATAGCTTAAGTATCAGCAGTTCTTATAGTTAACAGTCCCATTTGTTATTCAAATAATTTGTAAGGACAATAGATGAAACAAAAGAAATGGTAACCCATTTTGAACCCTGAAGATTATCCTACCTTTATTTTTTTTTAGCTGAAAAGTGATCTTTGAATCTGGAGATATATTATCTCTCAGCCAGAAAGGTCACAGGTGAATGGCACAAGAGACTTGCTCATCCTCCAGGCAATGAACATGTGGTCTGTCCTTGTCTTTTAGACTCTACATAATAGAAAACAGATTACTAAACTGTTTTAAAATGAAATCTTTTTTCTTGATTTTCTTCTTAATTATTTTCAGTATAATTAATCCTATATTCTATCAGTATATCCTAGAAGAAACTCACCAAGAAGTGCAAAGTCACAGGATACAGGAGTATCATGTATATACTAAATGTAAAATGATGGCTGGAAGTTTTCAGATTCTTGTTATAGAGATTTTTCCAATCATTTAATCATCTCTGTTTTTCAGATGTGTACTTAACATAAGTCTATTCATACAGGGTGAACAAAGGTATGAATTATCCTCTTGTCTCTCCCTGAACGAAAACCCTTTAGGATCATTCTTTCAAAAACTAGTAGGCATATTCAGAATTTGTATAGTCCTAATGCTCTCATAGTCAATCTCTTATAAATAGAGAAATTTGGAGTAATTGAAGATATATTTAAGCAATTCAATTGCTAATTTGAAGACTGATAAATTTTGTTTTGTTTTTTAAAAGAACTTTAGTGGAAAAAAAGTGAATTAAACTAAACTGCCATCTTCAGAATTAAATAAAAGGAACATATTTCATTAACAAAAAAACTCCAACAACCAAAAGAACAAAAAGTGATAGACTGCGTTTCTGATTCTGTAAATATGCAGTTTTGATTTATGATATTCACCGACATATATTTATCAATGTGTAACAATGCCTATTCATGGGATGATTTGTGGTCTTTTGCAGGGGAATGCAAAGCTAGCACACACTTCATGCCCATATACTGCACAGCAGACAGCAATAATTTCAACTTGACTTCAAAAGACTTCAGTGTTTTTCTTTAAATGCTCAAATTTATTCAAAAACTAGAGAGGCTTTCGTCACATTTCTCCAAGTTGGACAAATAGGTAAATGAGACATCTTTATTTTAAAGTGGAAGAACTAAAGTAAGGAAATGTGAAATAGATCCTTTCACATAACAGAAGCTACGTCTTCTATTACCTCAATTTCATGACAAGGAAGAGTGAGAACCTGACAGAAAGGCAGGGCATTAGTAACAGATCATGTTCTTAACGTGTACTCTGACCATATTACCAGGACTGTAGTGTTCCCAACAAAACACAGCAAGCTTTATAGCTTATCCACAGCCAAAGCAAGGTGATGTCCTTGGTCTTCTCTGATTCTTGTGTTCAGCTTAGGAAACCTCTTCCTGACATATATCATCTGCATTCCACATAATGAATGAAGATACTCATAATCTTTTTCACCACATCGAGCCTATAACCGTAGGCTCCTGCCATGCATCATCAAGGCTAGAGTATTTCTGAAACACAAATTAGCTTGTTGAGAGATTGTGTAGCTGTCTGTATGCTATTGTGCAGGCATTCCTGGAAGTCAGGTCCTAGTTCAAGCCATGAAGGATTGGAAAAAAAATTTTCAGTATCCCTGAATTCATGTAGAGTTGTCACAGTCATGCATTAATAGTCATGCATTAATAGTTGACAGTAATTATAATAGGGAAAGTAGTTAAAAATATCACTGTTATGTATTGATAGAAACTGAGTTCATACTGTCAGTGTCTAAAAGCACTGCACACATAAGCTGATCTTATTTTTGTAACTTTAAATATGCTTAAATAAATATTGCTATAAATCCCAGAAGTCCTTTGATTAGACTTAGATAATCTGTAATTTTATACAGAAGGTTACTTAGTAGGTTTAGTTCATTTATGATAAAGATATATTCTAAGCACATGCATTATTTTTACATAGTGAAATTGTCTCAATAATACTGTGTGGAAAATGCTGATAGCAAAGAGATTCCATGAATGGTTAGAATCAGATATGTTTTCATGCAATAGGTGAGGGATATTTTAAATTTAATTATTATAATATCTTGCAGATATGTTTAATAAAAACCCTTTGGGAGAAAATGCAGTATAGCATTTAAATATAGTTGCCAGTGTGCTATGTTGTCAAAAGAAAAAGATGAAAACTTTCTCTCATATAAATATCTATTCATAGGTCACTGCTTGTGCAAAATAATTTTGACATATATACACCCTCTTTAAGCAAGAGGGTTAAGTCTTATTCACCAAAAAGGAATTGCACATACATTATTGTGGGTTGTAAATACGTAAATGTTATTAATTTTTCAGCTAATTTACTGGGCAATGATATATTAAAAATCTTCTAAAAAGTATATTTTTTTCTATATTCAGATATTTTCTTCTTTATTTTTTATTCATATAAGTATTATTTCAGATCCCAATGAATATATGGGAGACTTTAGGCCTAAAATTACCTATAAATTATAGCCTACCTGTCTTATAGACCTGCTTTCCATGAGAGATTAGCTTCTCATGAAACTGATTCCTATCATTCATCTATCATTGACTTCAATCTTCCAATGAAATAGGCTAATTCATCACTATTATTTTGATGATATTCATCTCTGTCTTTATCCTCCACATTCCACTGGGGCCAATATGCTTCTTGGGTATTCATATTTGTAAAATATCTCAAAAGGAGCATCTCCTGCATGGAGCTTCTGTTGATTGATTCTAGCAGTTTCAGTGCTGCTACTACTACTACTACTACTACTACTACTACTACTACAGAGTTCATTGTATGATACTTAACCACCCATTAGGTGTTAAGCACTTAGCTACAAATACTGATCAGGGCTGCAGTGTGACCTCATGCAAAGTTCAGTGAAATCAAATGATCAGTGTATTTTGGGAAACAAATTTTCCCTAGTTTTATCTCCAAAATTTCATACCTCTAAATGAATCATATAGGAATCCAAACATTAAATATAAACTTCAATTAGATCTACGTTCATTTTTTAAAAAAAATTTTTGTTTAAATTCTGAGAGTGATAGAGTCAGTAAAATTTCATAAAAAATCTACTTTCCTATCTCTCTCCAGATTTACACAGGAAATTAGTATGAAATTTCACTGAAAATCAGGACTTTTGGCAGTTCAGTTTTTCATCGGTTTCTGTTTGTATATAGTTGTAAGATACATTGCCATTTTTATTGCTGTAAATTGCATTTAATGCTGTAAATATGAAGCTGTGGCAGTAACAAGTTCTTTGCACACAAATGTCTATGGCCTATCTATGCTGAATCTTCAATACCTGTATTGAAAAGGTTAAAAACTGACAGAAAGTTGTAATTTATTTTTAGTAATCCTATGCAACTTTTGTGCTCATATTTTTCTGTTGCAGTTTAACTTTGTTTTGTCTATCACAATAGAAACAAAAGAAGTTTTGCAGAGAGTGGCATGAGAATCAATTTCACATTTAGACAAAATATTGCATATCCAAGATAGCATGTACTAAATCAAGATACTTCTAGTTCACATCTCTCACTCTTTTTTCCCAGAAGTATAAAGGAACATTACTGTAAGTATTACACAGCACAAGACATTAAGACTGCAGTTTAAAATCTTTCTTATATTAAGGCCTTTATCATCTGACACACCAGTTTTAAGCTTCCTAATATGAGCTCCTCATTGAGCATTTACCTAAATGATGCCTCATTTGAAAATCAGCCGCATAATACAAATGTATTATGCATCTGTAGACTTTTTAATCTTGTTCTAATAATTAATAGGAACAGATCATGGAGGCTAAGGACGTTGAATTTCTCTAGAGCAGAGTTATCTGATTGGAGTATATTATACTGCAATTATATACATGTTGTAGCATTGTCTTTGATAATGGAAAGTAGGATCTTTAAACAAAGAAACAAGGATAGAAACAGAGAAAAGAGTTTAGGATATTTGCATATCTGCTGCTCAAGATCTTATTCTAAAATTGATGTTCATTTGCTATTCTCAATTTGATATTCATAAAGCAGGAGAAACTAGTCAGGTAAAAAGCAAGGAAGTGTGCACATGGCTCAGGCAATGTGCTAACATTACCTATACCATGGATCTGCTATGGAGTGTGGGTCTTCCAAAAATTTCCAGCTTTATTTTATTGCTAATGAAAGAATATAATGAAGGGAGGAAAGACTTAAAACTTATCCTATATTCTCACCATCATACAGTTTCTACAAACTACTGAGGTACATGCACAAAAGAGATGAATTATACACAGGTTTTTGCTCTTGTACTGCATCATCTCGTACTTCCTCCCTACAACATATATTTATTTTCATCTAAGTAATCTATTACAGAATAATTATGTGACTGTTATGCCAGCAAACTCATTCTTTTAGCTTGTCTCCTGATAGAAGAGAAATCAAACCCAAAAGAAATGGTAGAGAGTTACTTTTAGGTTAACTTCTTCTGGAGAAAATATTTCAGTAACAGTGATTTTTTTTCAAGTTGCTGAGACATTTGAGAAAAGTTGATTTAGAAATCCAGTCAAAGCCACATTAGTATGAAACTCCTACAGTGTTACACTTACATACAAAGAATAAAGAACATTAACTACATGATTTAAAAACATTTTTATTTTAGCAATATTCACTTGATATGCTACATACCTGCGTCTAAATGTGTCCGCCCAAGAATATGATTTGTGAAGTTTGTTAAAGGCTTTTTGCTAGTAGTCAATTTTCATGCCTCTTTTAAATACATCTTTGTTTTTTAATAATTTAATAGATTTAATTTATTGGATGTTTGGGGGTTTTTAATGATTTATTGAGTTACTTTACGCAGCTACCTATACTTACTATAGTTACCAGCATCAGTAGTTGTACTATTGAAGATATAATTTCATAGATCATTCATCACAGCTTGCTGAGTGTGTAATGTTTGTATTGTAAATACAAATAGAAGATTTTATTTTATTTGGAAAAGTAATATGAAGATCCCAGTTCTAGTGAGCCTATCATTTCCTCATCAACCATGATGATGAATTAAAATTTAAAATTTAATGTCCAACTCACTTGAAAGTTTATTTTTCCTTTCTATCTTTTACATACTTACCATAGAATAAATTATAATCCCACCTGTACACAGTGTGGATTTATAGCTTCAAATCTCTTCCTTTGATTAAGCTCAGAGGCCTATGGCTGAAGTGCAAAATATGTAAAGCTATACTCATGCAAGCAATTGCAGAACTAGAATTCAAAAGTGTAAATTGCTTAAAGACTTCATCTTTTAATAGCTGAATATAACAAAATAGCTTTGGAAACATTCTCTAATATGCTATTTAATATAATATTCAGAATGTTAAATTACTTCTTTAATTTTTCTATGTCGTGCAAAAATACCAATGAATTGAAGAGGGGGACAGTTTCATGTATACAAAAATACTAATAAAACATAATTGCAAAGAATTATATTTGACATTCTTAGATAGTCACTGTTCTTATTCATCCTGCATGGCATTTTAATCAGTTTCTACAATTAGTTATAAGTCTACAAGCTTGAAAATCATATTCTTTTCATTTTTCATCATAGTTTTACTGTTGTATAATACATAGGAGTCTGATTTTGTATTACATTATAATTTTAAAACTTCATCATTCTTTTAGCTAGGGATAACATTATCAAAAAAATTAGAATAAGGAATAATAATGTAGCAATAAGTGCAGGTGTAGATGCTGAATTATATAAAAATGTTAATTTTTCACTCTGATAAATTATTTAGAGAAAAAAAGGAAAAAGTGAAACAATTAAAATATATTTTAACTAAAGGCACCATTAACATCAATGATTAGATAAAGAAGATTGATTTCCTTTTAATTGAGACAGAAATTATTCTGAGAAACACATCTTTTTTTTAAATAAGTGGACAAAATGAACTCTGTAGAGAATATAAACCCAGAAAATTAGCCTCCAGTCTTCAAAGTAAACTGATCAGCCTCATATAATCACAGAACCATAGAATATTAATAGTTGGGAGAGACTTACATGCTTCTTATTTTAACGTAATTTTAATCTTGATTATGAGAATTAGAAGATCAGCTAAATCATATAAAGTACATACTAGGGAAATATTTCGATATTTTATTTTATTTTATTTATTTCTGTCTTGCTCCAGAGACTTCCAATAATATAGAATATTATATTTTTTATCCTTAACAATTTTTTTGCAAATTAATCTTCTGACATAAAAAGTACATCTTAAATATTGCATGATGAAAACCAGAGAAATTTTTATATAGCAGCCATAGTATAGTGTGTTTTCAATTTATTTCATATGCAAATTACAGATTACTCTTGAAGTTTTAGAAAATAAAGTAGAGATAATGGTGTCAATTAAATTCTACATAAGTAATTGATTAATATAACTTTAAAGAACTATTTTTTTAAAATGCATTGGGAATCTGACAGGACAAAAGAGAAATTTAGCCCTCTCATTGCAATTAATAAAAAAAAAAACTTTTAAAAAACTTGAAGAAAAAACACATCTCTGGTCCCAGTACGAATGTCCTTCATATGTCATCATATGACTTCTTGTGGTTTTACATGGTTCCTCTATTCTTCCCGAAATTTCTTGCCTTCTTAATCTTAACACACTGAAAGAATAAAGAATGAAAGCCAAAAAATGGAGAGATTAATTATTCCTCTTATGAGGGATGGAAAACTAATGTATCAGGAGAGACAAGAAGAATGCTAAAATGTTTGTTTATAGTCAGAGCGCTAACATTATTAAATATACAACTTTATAAACTTTGACCTATGTTTATCTTTATAAGTGATAGCTGAAAATATATATTTGGTTCAATTTCATCTGAGGCTGATCAGAGATTTCAGTTTCAGAATCAGTTCTAGCTCATGAAAAAAAAAAAAAAACAAAAAAAACAAAAAACCAAAAAGTCTTCAGCAAAACAGTTTTTTAGGTGATTAAAACTTCTACATTTCAAATAATTCTGCATCATTGTTGCTGTCAGCTATCATTGGGCACTATTGCAGCCTGTGCATTGTTTGAAGCTGGGTCAGATATTGGCTCTTTAGAACCTAATTCTGAAGAACCTACATCTCTTCATCAAGAGGGTATGAAAACCTAGCACAATTCCTTAAGAACTAGATGTCAAAGTGAAGATTCTCAGTCCCCCTTTCCTTAGCCATTTTTGGGAGTTATCTTCAAATTTTCACTGGAAGATACAGCTGATCAAATAAAGCAGTCATGACACCACAGTTCTGCATAATAAATAGGTTTTCAGACAGGTCCTTTTTCCTCACTCCCACTGAATTATCATCTTTGAAATATTTTGATTGAACCTAAGAGAACAATAATAAGCTTTTCTGTCCTTGAGTGAATGAAAGAGCCACAGTACTCAAAGGATCTGGGAAACACACAGATATTCTTGAGTTTGCTGTATTGCTGGCACTTGGTCTTCTTTGTTCCTTTATATGAAGAAATTCTGTGATCTGAGGATAAATATTCTCTGCTTTCAGATGTGACCAGTAAAACTGGATAATAACTAGTTACATCATATAAGGTTCCTATTGCTGGTAGGGAAAGGAAAAGGCATTAAGAAGTGTATGTATGTTACATTATTATATACACCAGAGCTCAAGCTCTAGTTCTGATGGTCTTTTGGATGAGTTATGGAAAATGATAAACAGGTGACTGGGCTGAGAAGTTCCTCTTTTCTTTTTACTAAATTAATGTGAGTTTGTTTCTATTAAGTATTCAGTATTTCATACTTCTTCACAAATTCTTTCTTTAGTAATTAAAGTACAGAAATCCAAGCAAATGTTCTAAGAGCAAGAAAGCACTCCCAATTTATTGTTCTTCTCTATCTTAAGATCAATTAAATTGCCCTAAGACTCTACACAGTTACAAGAGAAAATTAATTTACAAAGAGATGGAGTTCACTTTTTTAGACTGAGATATTATTAGAGGTTGTGTGTTAACATGCAGGTTATTTGGGATAAATTCAGGAAGCAATTTTATTCCTTTGTGGCACTCAATCTGGAATTCAAATCTTCATTCCCTACATAACTCTACGTACAAGAAAAAAAAGCTATAAATCAGAAATTGAAGTGTATGAGCAGGCAAGTAAAAGGACCTGGAACCTGAGGGGACAAAAAGGGCAGATAACAGAGCAGAGGAAGTGAGCATGAACAAGAAGAGCACAATGGTGATAAAAGCACCCAGAAATGGAGGGGAGATCACTTACCCCAGTAAGAAATGAAAATTACTCCCATGCATTATGAACCTCCCACTGATTTTACAGATTTTCTCAGGGTGCTTTCATGATGTAAAGTTGTTTGACAAATAGATGCAGCTGTTTAGATGATTGAGAGCACAGGACAGAATGACCAAGAGAAGTGAGGGTTGTGTGGTAAGATAAAGTAAGAAGGTAAACTGGGAGCTGAGCATGGTAGCAGGGTAGGAAGGAGCAATGGCTGCACCAACAAGAAGTGGGGATGCTGAGCAGCAAGTCTGGGTTAGGACCAGGTTCAGAAACAGAGATCAGAGCAGACATGTGTTCACCCAATATGACTGCAGTGAAGAAGCAAATCCGAAGGCAAGCCAGGAAGTCAAACCAGAGAGTCACAGTCACAGTTAGGGAGCAAACCTGAACAGCTGTAGTTCCACTGTAGCTCAGGTGGGGACCAGGAGTATTATCTCACTTTTAATGCAATTCCTAAGGAAAGTAGGCCCTGGCTTCCAGCTCCCTTCACAGTATCTCTTGTCAGTGAAGGAGCTGACCTTGTCTTCATCCAGCTGAACTCCATACCTTACCTTCTGGAGGGAGGATATCCCCAAGGTCCTTGAATCTTTTTACTACTCTCAGAAAATAGTCTTAGTTTAAATAATAGCTTACATAGTTTAGTAACAGTCTAAATAATCAAGGAGTTGGATGTGGCTTTTCTATGAATTATTTAATCATAGTGAAAAAACAAACAAATCTAACCCTCAAAATGAGTACAGAAAATGAGTCATCAGAAGGCAGATTACATATCTCTTGTTGAATGATATTCAGGCAATGTTTGGAGTATCCATTTCTGATACACATTTGCTACATTTGTATCATGATTTTAAACATAAGCCCTATTTTGTTTAGTAGAAGTTGGTGAGGATCTTACACACAAAGCATCAAAACTGAGTTAATCTTCCATCAGCACGGGCCAAGAAGTTGTTGACTCCCTGCGTTTATGTATGAAAGTGAATGTCATTAAAGTGAGAAGACAGTAGTGTGGAATCTAAATTGTGATTTTACATAAGTAGAGAGGTTATAGAAGTGTTTCAGTTCCCATTTTCATTCATCCAAAGTTGGGCATAACCTAAGGTACCTGTGCCAGCATGGGTCCTGTCCTGGGAGTCAATTTCAGCTGGTTGAAATAAGATGTGAACTAGCTGTCATTCTTTGCATACCTCTTTTCACTAACATGCATATCATAATATATGTAATGCCATTTAATCAAAACATCCTGTTGGTTACAAGCTCAATTTAATTTACAAGCAGTTAAAAATGTAAATAACCTATATCTAAACATTAAGTAACATCTTAACAATATAACCATGTGTCTACCTTATTCTACTGTGCTAAAGCATTTGTGACCTTAAAACATTGTGTTAATACCTTAATTGTAATTGACAAAGAAATTTCCTATCTGGTGTTGTGCAAAAAATGCAGAGCACCAGCCATAAACTTTTAATTGCCATGTTAATTCTTCTAACCATAAGTGGCAGCATAATTAGCTAGAATATTGCCCCACAAATGTGTCTTGTATTATTCTACTTTTTCCACCATGGTAAGAGTTGGATTTTTCTCATTCCATTTAATAAGCAAAAAATTCTTCAAGTTTCTGACATTATGTTTATTCACTGTGCCAGATTTAAGCCTGTTTTATGATAACCCAATATGATGTAATCCAATATCAAAAATTCCCCATTGTTATATTTTTGAAAACTGAAGAGTTTTAGAACCAAGAATCAGCTAACATAAACATCCAAATTCAATCTGGCTTAGCATTTATGCTAGTTACATTATAATTCATTCCATCAATCAGAAGAAGACATTGGAATTAATAAATTTAAGTATTTTAAATTTCATTTTAAGGACAGGTGCAAGTTAACTGTAATTAACTTTAGTAATTAAAAATCCTTTTTACCTTGACTGAGTAGCTTGTCTGTGTGATGTACAGACAGGAGAGTTATCCCTTAGGACCGTGATTGCTGTGAATTTTTTTGTTCCCAAAGCACTAGATTTAGATTTAGCAGTCTCCATAGTTACAATATACCTGAAGGGTCCTTGTCTCTTTCCCACCTTCCTTTCTCTTCTGGAGTTTCATCATCCTTTATATCAGGATTAACCTCACTGTAAGTTCAGCCACCATATCTGCCAATATATGAAATAAGTTTAGCGCTTGTCCTTCATATAAGCCAGAACAATGATAAAAATATGTCTATATTTATTATATTCTTAAATTCTTACTCAATTTTCCCTCATCCTTTCCTCAGTCAATCTTCTGTAGGTTTGTAATCACTCTAGGACTTGTCCAAATGGGCAAATAATGTAAATTGGTTTGATTCTTTTCTTCAAAGGTTTACCCATCTTGATTAAAAATTGATCTTACAGTACATAGTAAGCCTTAGACTTTAGAAATCTGCTTCTCACTATGAACAATACTTGAACTTCTATATCAGAACAGTTTTGAAGAATGAAGGGGCTTAAAAAAATTTATTTCTGATTGAGGTTTAAGAAGAAATATTTTATTTTTGAAATTTTAGTAGACTGGCATATAAACTTGATTTCTGCCAAGATAAACAATGGTGATTTTAAAAAGCAAGTCACTTATTTTGATTTTAAGACTTAAACCTCATCCAGCAGTGAACCTGATCCACAGTATATGGTGATAGGAATTCATTGCTGTTCCTCAGTATCAAAAAAAGACAAAGTTCATGCTGCCATTGATTGACCTTTAAAAAGAAAAAAATTAGCTGGTTTATGAGTAAAAGCCTTTCTTTCTTTCTTTCTTTCTTTCTTTCTTTCTTTCTTTCTTTCTTTCTTTCTTTCTTTCTTTCTTTCTTTCTTTCTTTCTTTCTTTCTTTTTCTTTCTTTCTTTTTCTTTCTCTCTTTCTCTCTCTTTCTCTCTTTGTCTCTTTCTCTTTCTTTCTCACTTTCTCCATTAGTGTTCACTGCATAATTCATAACAATTTTTAACGTCTGCTAGCATAAATCAAATGTTCAGTTGTCACAAGAGCACATTGATCTGATTGTATAAATCCTTGATTACAGTAATGTTTCATAACCATTAAGTCCCAATGAAGTAGTCAATTAGTGCAGATGGTAGCTACCAACCATCTGCATTTTGTCTAGATGATTCCATGAATGGCTGCAGAAGGTAACAACCACAGCTAAAGTGCACATTCTTGCCTTTCTTTTTGTTTTCTTTTATTTTTTCTTTTTTAATCCCCAAATAAATCACCTATCAGACTTTTGTCAAGTTGTCGGTGTATTTCTATTCTTTCATTTGAGAAAGAAGTACATATAGATAGAAAATAGATTGATTATCAGATTGCCTGAAAATAATTAATTTAGCTATAACTTCTAGTGGTAGATGATCACTTATCTGTATTGGAAAACACGTTTTATTATTTCATCTTCCACTTGTAAGCAGTATCTTTTCTATTTAATGCTTTTCTGAGTCATCTGTGATGCTGTGCATTTCATGCATAGCAGTATTTGTTGTAGTATTAGAGGATTGTATATCAACTTATCCTAATGACAGGAGGGGTCTTTAACAGAAATACAGTGTTAATCATTGAAATTCAACTTTTTGGGTAGAAAAATGCTGAAGGACAGGTAGAAATGTTAAAATGTAAGGACAGTATATCTGCCATTGTATTCAGTGAGAAATAAAGAAAATATTAAAATTAATGCATTTGGAAATTAATTCGTTTGGAAACACCTTTAATGCATTTTTTTGAAGAAAAAAACAATTTTTCTTCTTTTTTATAAATATGTAAATTTTCTGTTTGCATGTATTTATTGACATAGTGACCAAACTGGAAGCATTAGTGTAAAATTAATGGATAGATTGCTTTTCTAATGATATTAAAGAAAAATAAAAGTATCTAATCTAGTAACTCATTTTAGTTAAATAGAAAACAATATTCGAACTGAATTCTGCAGAAATTATTTCTCTTGAACATAAAAATGCATGTTTGCAAAATAATGCACAAATTATAATTGTATTTGCTGAACAATTGAGAAATAGGTCAGAGCTCAACCAAAGTGAAAACAATTGAACAATTGTCAATAAGTTTTACAATAAAAAAATAATTTTAGAACACAGAAAAATAATGTATTAGAGAAAAGTTTTCTATATCTACTAATTATCTACTTCATTAAAGTTGCTGAGTTGGGAATTGCCTGTAGAGCTGAGCAGAGGAGATAAAGTCTGCTCTTATTATTTTATTTATTTATGTATGTGTGTGTTTTTTTATTTATTTATATTTCCTAGGGACGTAAACACCTTTTAAAGGATTTCCCATGGCTTGCAAGACTTCTCTTTTTTAGAACCATGTGTGAGGTCAGCCAGGGGACCTTTTCTACTTCCAAGATTTTTCTGGTTCTTGATAGAAGCTGTGAACTAGATTTATTAACAAAAGTGATAGTATCTACAGTTCTACACAACTCATCTATAATTTCCAGATAAACCCTGCTAAAAAAAATCTGATTATAGTGTGAAGCTCTTCATGCAGACTATCTTCTAAACTGTTTAGAGAAAGCAACTATTTAGTATTCATTGTTTACTTATGTTTTCTGACAGTTCAAATTTCACAATATGAACACTTGAAAAATGAAATAAAGATGGTCCTTTTTACATTTGGAATTATTTTTGTCTATGTGGTAAGAAAAGTTTTACAGATTTTCAAATGTAGCACTATCCAGAATATTTTACAATAGACTACGGTAAGCTTCACATGACTAAGCTGAAAAACATTTGCAAGTAGAAAATTTATTTTTGTGAATGTAATTTTTTTACCTGTTTCATTAAATACTTCTTTTTTTTTTTTAGCTGGAAACTAAACCCAGAACTACACGGGTAATCTAATTTTTCCTGCCTCTGAATAATTATCAGTAGTAATGACAGTTGAATTTTATTTCTATACTCATAATCACCTGTTCTGTTATAGGTATCCTGCTTGCTATCATCATTTACTAGTCTTTAATAAGAAAACAACTTAAGAATGGACTTTCAAATTTCCAATATTGTTTCTTTAAGCAACACTGTCAAGATCCAATAATGAATTTGAACAGTGTAAGTAATCTGAGGAAGAACTGCAATTGAAAAATTTACTGAATATGTTGAATCCATTTCCTAGTAGTTAGTAATTTATTTTCACTGAAAATTGAGTTCAAATACATCTACAAATATATAATGTTATCAGGTAAATTGCTAAGTGACTCCATGTCTCAGATAGAGATGACAGCATTTACAAGTAGAAAAGAATAAGACTGTTTAAGATAATTGGAGGACTTTTTTAAATCAGAAGGAAATACCAAATTGTACAATGTTCAAAAAGGCTTGACAGGAGAAAGAATGTACAGCTATGTCTATTTCCATGAAAGATGTCAAATTTTCAGATGTTTATCACACCAAGTCCTTTTTAGCAGTGCTGCTCTCAGTGACTTCTCACAGTCTATTCTTATGTCTGGGATTGCCCCAATCCATATGTAGCATCCTGCACTTCAACTCATTAAACTTCATGTGGATCTCATAGCCTCACTTCTCAGGTTTGTCCAGGACCCTCTGGATGCCACCCCTTCCTTTGTTGTGTCAGCTGCACTGCTCAGCTTGTGCCTCCTGCAATCTTGCTGAGGACCCAAACCATCTCACTCTCTATGTCATTGATGAAGATATTGAAGAGCACCAGTCCCAAGACAGAGCCCTGAGGACACCACACATTACTGGCCCCACCTGGGCACAGAGCCATTGACCACGACTTTCTGGCTGCATCCATCCCACTTAATAACAAACCAATCATTTCTAATGGTTCAGGTTAAAAATACCAAGGAAATGTCAATGCCAATTCATCTTGTCAAACAAACAGCTTTAAGGTCAACTCTGGGGGTTAATTACAGACATCTAGGTGAAATGAATGTTACTTCCATCAATGACCAGAACTATTCCATGAACTCCAATGGAAGGTATTGTGAGTAACTCATGTTTATCTAAATAAATATATGAGTTCGCTATAAAGATTAAGGTTCTGATGTGGAACAGCAATTCATTCCAAGAGTAATTACTCTAAATCAATAGGAATTGGACACCTGTTTTCAACATCAAAAAGTGATGTCTGCAATTCATAATCTAGCACATTTTTTGTTCCCCTTCTACAGTGTCTCAGGCCTGGGTAAGCACTATATTGGATTCACATTATGGAAATTAACCACCTGGTTATGTAGGTATTCTTGAGAAGGGAATTAGTCCAATTGTTTACAAAAATTAATAATCACATTTTTGCTCTATCAAATATTTTCCAGTGTTTTCCAACAATTTTTTAAACCTATTTGATTCTCCCATTCCCATTCTGGAATTTAGTTTAATTTTTTTTTCTGTCTGAACTTTCCCTGAAACTCTGGCTCTTCCTTTATTGTTTCTTCTGGTTCTGTTGATTTTATTTTGACAAAAATAATATATCAGACTTACTGGGTATGCTTATGAGTTAGGGAAGACACAACTTATATACTGCCTAGGGCCTGTCAGCTAACAAAAAATAAATAAAAAAGCCTCAAATGATAAGTGAGATAAGTGTGAAGGTATTGCAATATTTTAGTTTGTAGTAGATATTTTTGATGCTGATAGCAACTGTCATTTGAGTTTGGGAGCGTGACAGAAAAGTTCTTATGTTTTCTTTCTCTGCCACTGCCAGTAAAGAAGGAAAATGGTCTTTCCTTGAGCACATTAGAACTTGATATTTGACGTGCAGATGTGTTTACATACAAATGAGTCAGTAGACACCTTTGGATCCTCGGGTTAGGAAAGTTTGGTTCAGTTACTTGGGCAGGCTGTGACTTTGTCTGGCAGGGCCCTAAGTGTGACTCTTCCTGACAGTGACAGTGAAGCTGTGCTACAGTCACCTCAGCCCACAGCACTCACTGCTGGCTCTGTAATTTGTTCTGCTGGTGGAACTGGCATTTCTGTTCTGACTTATTCTGATCTATGCTATTTTTAATCTCCTTAAGAGAAGCAATATTGTAGTTAATGAGGTTTTTCTTATAAAGTACTGAACGTTTGAAAATATTATTTATTAATTACTGTGTTATTTAATGGATTATAACATAATAGCGGATTATAACATAAAAATAATTTAAGATTCTTCTAAATTATGTGGAAAATCAAATTATGTGAAAAGAGATCTACCATCTGTGGTTTGCATTGTAGCACTAATATTGGTATCTAGATACAAAATATTGTTATTAATAAAATAATTATTATTTTATTGTTGCTATTGCTATTATTATAATTTTTCCAAGTTGTGAAACTTGACAAAGTAAAACCACTTTCGTGTGGTGAGGGTACATGATGTAGAAAAACATCTCTTTCAAGGGTATCCAATTTCTTTGAATTCAGAAGAAAAAAGTATTGGAAAACTGTCTCAGGATACTAAAGTAGCCATTTAAAACAATAAGCACCTTAAGGAATTGATGGATTCATCCCTAAATAGCTTTTTGTTAGTATAGTATTCCAAGATTTTAAAGGAGTACTTATGCTGAAATAAGCTATTGCACTAGTTGTTTTGTTCTATCCTTAATTTGCTTAGTTTACACTAAAACAGGCTGCACAAGAAACTTGTAATTCATAATATAAATTATCTGCTACAATTTATATCACAGATATAGTAGATAAATATATGTGAACAATTTAAATAATGAGTAGCATCTACAAGGGAAAAAAAAAGAAAAGTTGTAGCTAAGTTGTATGATAATCCTTACTTTCTACATCCTTATATCCTCCTGGAATACCTCTGTATCCAAAAAGCAGTTTATTCCAAAAGCACATTCTTGAGTTTACGTCAGGGACTTTCTTTTGTTCTTGTGTAAATTCACACATGATTGACTCTTGCTCATATTCCTATAGTATGCTATTTCAAAAGATATTTGAAACAAATTTTTTTCTTAAATCATCGTCCATCAGAAATAAACAATGAGCTTTTTTATCACAGTCCTCTCAGTCCAGTTGTTCTATTTCATGTTTAAACAGTGACCACACTGGCACAATTTCCCCACTTCTTTTTGCTCTTCTTAAAACGAAAAAACTTCTTTTCATTCAGTGAGCGTTGCTGCAATGACCACACTGCAGATCTTTACTTCATCTGGTAAAGCAAGGAGATCTGCAAAAAGCTCTGCAATGCTTAGATTCATTTCACATCTCTTCATGCCAGTCAGAATGGAAGAGGTCAAGCTGATACGGTGGCAGTGACTTATCCTATGTCTCCCAAGAGTAAACTGTCCAGCACTGAGACTCTAGTCCCCTTTCTCCTCTTTGAAAAATTGATTTGACAGGAGGGGAGCACCTGCTGCTGGGCAGTTACCATCCCTGTAGGTGCAGACCTTGGCCTACTTGGCATAAATGCTTCTGTTTCAGACTGATCTTGACAACATTTTAGGAAGAGCCCTCTATATAAAAATTGGGAAGAATGTAACATAGAAAGTATAATATAAGCTTTTTGCCCTTTCTTCTGTCTCATTAAATGGCATTAAATAGCAACAATTTATGTTTAATAATTTATTTAGAGAAAAATTAGAGTTCAGTGCATGTATTCAGGTTTGCAATAATTACTGTAATTGAAGAAGCAAAAGGCCTTCATCTAAGTTCTGCAAAAAGACCTTTTAATATAAAAAGCTTATGACTTAAGGCCATGATCAGGGAAGCCAGCCTATCATAGTGGCTGCACATAAAGAGAATACCAATTTGGATAATTTTATCATTTATTGTTTAGATTTCATAATTATTTTGTAAATGGCCATAAACCCTGAAATATGGCTTGAACTAGTCTTCCTAAGCACTGAAATTCCTAACTGAATTAACATTGGTAGTCATCTGCTGGCCCCATGAAAACCCAGGAAATTAAACATATGCATGATTGCATTTAAAGGCCTGTGTAAATAACTGGTGCCTGAAAATGACCTTCAGAAGCTTCTTTAGGACTTTGGAGAGGACCACCATGTCTCTGTGGGGTTGGCAAACTTGATCTGAAATGATGATTGTGGAAAGCATGCTCCTTTCAGGATGATTGTTGCTGAGGTGAGCAATACCATCCTCTAAGTGCTCTGGCCTTCCATGGTCTACAGCTATAGTATTCCCTCTAGGCTGTAGAAACTGCCGTACAAAGACATTAATTAGGGACTATTTTACTCTTTGATATTTAATTACTTAAATAATTAATTAAATTACTTATTTTAAAAAACTCACTGTTGCTTCTGCTGAAAATCAAGAAAAATCCCATCAGCTACACAATACCAAAAGAATAGGATGCTCCCCTGGAGAAACCCATACATCCCTTTCTTTGTGGGGAATCTAGACCATTAAGGAGTCTGTGCAAGCATGATTGCTTCATTTTAGCATGTCCTAATGTTCATGACTTGAAGACCAGAAACTGCTTGGTGCATTAGTCAACATACACAGGCTTTCCCAGATCTCTCCCAATAACATAAGCTATGTTCCTGCACCATGCTGGAGGCATACTCTAATATTAAGTTCTTGGGGATTTTTTTTTTTTTAATAGCTTTCCAGTGTCTGATGCTTCTAAGTATTTGTCTGAGTAATCCAAGAATACTTATACACAATGTCAGCCCTGATCTTACAGGGGGGCGGTTGTCTCAGAGGTTTTGTGCAGCTTCACCTAGAACACAGAGCTATGGGAAATGGCAGCTCTGGGTTGGCTTCCAAGCACTTGCCTGTGACTATTTTTTTTTCTTGCCATTTTGTTTGAAATCTATGTCACATCCCTAGCTATTCCACCTTCTGCTTCCTAAAAATCTACAAAGGTTGTCAGTAAAGCACACATTTTACATAGATATTTACCAGATCCAAGGTTTACTCCACTCACAGATCCTCAGACCACCAGATTTAACTTTGGAGCCTCTTGCAGTGACTAAAGTAAACTATATGGGCTTTAGACACAACATTTAAAAATATGCCATGTGGAAAACAATTTGAGACGAGGGAAATCCAGCACAGACTTTTTCCTCATTTCTTTCACAGGTGAAAACTCACCCTAGTTCCTTGTTTTTACTAGGGAAAATATTCAGTTTGCCTTTGAGTGAAACACAGGAATGAAATAATATGGTGGAAAGCTAGACTTGAGGACACTGATCCTAAGTGTGAGTAGTTAATCATCTTCCATAATATTTTTTTTTGTATATGAATAGTTGAGGATCCCCTTCTGCTTGACTTTAGAGAAAATGAACAGATCCTTTTTTCCCTCAATCAAAGGATTCTATAGAGTCACAACAAAGATTGTCAGTGTCCTCTTAAAACAGCTGATCCTGGAGGAACAAGGTAATTCAAACGTTTTTCAGGGACAATGGAGCTCAGCTGATTGAATAATTGTATTTAAGAGGAAAAAGGCAACAATTCAGACAATTATTTTCACTATCCATAAAAAAGTGTCTGCAACAATGGCAGCTGATGCTGAAAATTGAATACATCCATGTAGATATTTAGATGTTCAGTACAGTAAATTGTGTGCACTTTTCCAAAGCACGTGACTTTATCATAACTGTGTGAAAGACAAGCTGTACAGTCTTCATCATCTCACAATTTTTACTTACTGAAGCTGTAAATACATTGACTGTCACTAATCATGACAGGTTTTCACAGAATTCATTTCAGGTAGACCAGTGAAGAGTATCATTAGATAGCTTTGATTTACGGAAGCTTGGTTTTATTAATGTTCTGGGTACACTTCTCAATCCCACCCCAACCTCCCCTGCCACTTATTTCCCTATTTTTTTCAGATTGTTGGTGATGTGAGTAGATTTTGCTACATTTATAAGCAAAAATTTATTTATGTTTTGGACTAAGTATTTTAATTTATGGAGAAAGGACCTAAAGTCTCAGATCAACACCTACAATTCCCAGCTTTGAAGAAATAAGCATAAATAAATATTAAAACTGGAATAAGACCAAATTCAGTTCTCGACTGCCAAAGAAATATTAGAAGGTAATAATCTTCAGTCAATTAAAACTGTAAATCTACTTTACAGTAAGCTACGTTAGCATGTAAAATTGAGATGCCTTCTGCATATTGCATTTTGATACAGTATTACAGTATTCAATTTCAGTACTACACATTATTAAATATTGGATTTTCTCAGCTCAAAAATATTATTTTCCATAAAATACAATAAATATAAGAAACCAGAAGTCATTACAGTAAGATAAGCAAGACTATTATACTTAACAGTGAACACAAATACTAAAATGAAGCCATGACAATCTTCAGAGCTCTGGTCTTGATTCTCTTGAATGACAAACTCTCTTCTCACTTGAAGATGAACATAAGGTCATTTAAAAGTACAGGACCAAATTTGATTATTTTAGCAGAAGTTTAGTGACAATGGTGTGAAAAAAAAACTAACCAACGTTGAATTTGAAGACTGACGCATCAATAAATCAAGGCATGGTAGCATCACCTTCAGAAAGAAAACCTCACTCTATTAATTAAGCTTTGCTTCAAATAATGAAAAACTTTTCAAAGTTTATTGTAAGGATAGTAAAATACTGCTTCTGTGGCAGTTTTGACTGGGATAGAAATGATTTTTTCAAAATTGCTGATACGGAGCTGTATTTTGGATTTGTACTGAAAACAGTGTAGATAACTCAGGGATGTTTTAGCCATTGCTGAGCTGTACTTGCACAGATTCAAGGACTTTTTGCTTATCACCTCATCCCACTAGAGAGTAGACTAAGGGTGCACAGGAATCTGGGAGGGGACACAGCCAGCACAGCTGACCCTAGCTGACCAGAGGGACTTGTCTTACTGTATGACATTTTATTTGTAAAACTGGGAAAAGAAGTAAAAAGATGGGAATGTTCAGAGTGATAGCACCTGTCTTCACAAGTCACTATTTTGCATGACCCCCACAATAACCCTGCTTTCCTGGGGATGGCTGAACACCTGCCTACCCACGGAAGTGGTGAAGGAATTCCTTGTTTTGCTTTGCTTGTGTGTGCAGCTTTTTCTTTACCTATTAAACTGTGCCAATTTGAGACCATGAATTCTCTCACTTTTACCCTTCCAATTCTTTCCCTGATGTCAGTATGGGTGGAGTGAGCAAGTGACTGCCTGGGTCTTAGGACTGGTCTGTGAAAACTCCTAGTTGCAGCTTGGTTACTGGTTGGGGTGAAACCTTGACAGATCCTTATGGTGCAATATAGCTTTTCATGCAAAATAAAATCAATTCTCATTCACAGAATCACAGAATTAGCTTGGTTGGAAAAGACCTTTGAGATCATCAAGTCCAACCTATGACCTAACCTAACACCTCCTCATCAACTAAACCATGGCACTGAGTGCCACATACTCTTTTTTAAATACATCCAGGGGTGGTGACTCCATCACCTCCCTGTGCAGATGATTCCAGTGCCTAATCACTCCTTCAGTAAAGAATTTTTTCCTGACATCTAACCTAAATTTCCCTTGATGCAGCTCAAGACTGTAACTGTTTTACAGTAATTGTGAAAACCTTATATGACATAGGGCCAAGTTTACTCTGTAGCAAGGACTACAGTTTTAACCCTGTACTCAGTTTCATCAAAATAAATCAGGAAAAATACAATTCAAGCTACATGAATTTCTGTAGTCAGCCAGCACTGTGTATTCTAGATCAGCTCAGATTGCAAAGGGCACAGGAAGTGAATGGCCAATTGAGAAACATTACCTCTTAAATGCAAAATTCCCACCTCTTAAATGAAAAATATCCACTAAGCCAAATATTTTTAGAGAAGAAGGTAGGTGCTAAATGTGAATTTTTTCTGTGAGGAACAATGGTGGGATTTTCAAGGAGCCTTACTCATCTACTGCTTCCATAAATATTCAGTACATTACAGTGGCTAGTAATGTATCCGTGGTGTTAAACTTAACATTTGCTCAATTCTTTTTTCCTCTCTTCTTTAGCTTTCTCACGTCTCATTAATAGTATTTGAATACCTCTCTTAACATTTTCTTTTGCAAACAGCATGGCACAATGTAGAGCTTTCTTGGCATTCTAATCAATGAGAGGCAGTGTATTTTCCCAGCACAAAGGAAACCTACTTTAATTGAGAATTATTGCAAGTCTCTTCATCCTTACTGTTGAACTACGCAGGCCCTTATCACATTAGTATTGCATGGCCTAGAAGAAGGGTAATTGCATCATCAGTCTCTCTTGGTTTCTGTCACAGCCCTTTTAACATGCTCATTCTTTCCATTACTTCATGTTTTCATTTAATATTCACCTGGGTTAGAATCATAGCAGCAGCAAGAACTTTCTGAATTAGCATTTGCTTTATGCTCTACTCTAGATTTCTTTCTCATTAATTAGGGGAAATAGCCTTTTTTTTTTAAATAAAGAGTGTCCCTTTGAATTTTTATGTCCACATAAATGGATACTGAATTTCTATTTTGCAGTTTGAACTTGAAATACAAACAAGTCACCTAAGTCTGCCTTTAATAAAATTACAGAGCATGTCTTTCTATATAGTATAATCCTTTGGGTACCTACTGCACTTTCATTTGCTTCAGACTGTTGGAACGGTTTAGAGTCCCCAACATTGTGGAAATTGCATGTAAAATTTTTTTGAGACAACAGATAATATAGTTGCTGAAAATAAGAAAAGCTGAATCTTGCTTCCAAATTTACATTGGCAATATGGGATCCTTGCACTTCATATTTTCAAGGGACACAGTAGAGGGAAATGTAGGAAGCTTATTATTAATTAATTCAAACCTTCCTTTTTAATTATATCATATATTTTCAGGTATCTATTTTGGTCATAATAATAAAAAATAGATGCACAAATAAAAGTGAAAAAAACCTATTAAAATTACTTATGAGAGCTGATAGAGATAGCAAGACATTTGCCTTTTTTATCTCAAATGTCTTTGATTTCCTAATGGCACATAAGCACCTATAGACAGACATAGATATTACATAAAATACAAAAGTTCTGTCTTTAGGTACAAAGCCTTATGCAGACACAGGGTCCTTGATAATTATAGGCAAGGAAATGAATATCTGGATGTTAATGATACAAGTAATACTTTCATTCAAGTCCTCTCAAAGTTCAAGATTTTGTCATTAGTATTCATAAAAAGTGTTTGAAAATTCTTATTTCAATAATTGGATTACTTACAGAGTTGAATACTGTCTGCAAGAGAGGAAGAAAAAGACCTAGCTAAAAGACATTTAAGAATGTTTGCTCATGGGATTTCCTCATTTCAAGCCATTTTTCTGAACTTGGTATTCAGGTGAGGCGAAACAGATTCCTAAAGGGCCTGAACAATGCCCTAGGAAACAGTTCAGATTCCTACTTTGCCTGGAATGTTACTTATTTCTTTGACTACTGTGGTGCTGTCCTTCCATGTTATATCTATAGTTGCAGCATTATTTCTTCAGAGAGTGATGGAGGGAGCAGGATGGAATTAGGAACCAGACACGGTCTGCTGCATGAGTCTTATGGGAACATGTTACTTCAGAGATGAATCCCAAAAGACCTGATGGTTCTGTAGCCAGCCTGACTTTTCTTCTTTAGCTTCAGAATTTGTCTTTTGGGAGAAAGAGGGAGTACGTAAAAGGAAAAAGTCAGACAATACTCTAGGGAGTCATGTCACCAAGGAGAAAGCCAAGGAAAGCATAAATACGTTGTGAATTGAGCCTGTGGGTAACTGATACCAATTACTTTCAAATCCATTTACTGGTAACCTGAATATTTTTAAAGAGGAATGTACATTGCAGTAGGGAAGACAGATATATAGAACAAAACATTATACTCACATTCACAAAATAGTAATTTTTATTTTCAGAGAATGACTGTAAAGCATCCAATTTAATATCATTGCAGCTACTTTATGTTCACCTGAACATTGTCTAAGATTATAATAGATTCAGAATTTTAAAAATACATTTTCATTGTTTTTCTCAGCCATGTCTTTCACTTTACACTATTTCACTTGGATATATTGCTTCCAGCCTTATTGTTATTAACTGTGTAATTTTTAAATGACTTGAAGTTTATACAGAAAGAGGTCTCCTCAAAACTAAATTTAGATGATATTCTGCACATATCAAATTGTCAACTGAACTCAAATACTTTAGTTTAGTAAGTAAAATCAACTTACATGTTACAAAACTTCCTTCCAGTTGTTCTACCAAGAAAAAAGGCAAAACTATGAATTCTATATCAAAGACCAATGGAAGCAATTAATGCAAGAAACTGTATTGACTATAAGCTCATATAATCACTTCAAAATTTATGATCAATTTAGCAAGGTAAAATAATTAGATATACCCAGCAATCTGCATATGTGGGCCAAAAGGCTAGTAGTATCCCAGGCTCTGCATAAGGAATTGTGACCAGCAGATTAAGGGAGTTCATTTCCCCCCCCTCCTCCTTGCTCTTATGAGACTCCACTGCGAATAGCTCTGCAGTCCTCAGTACGGGAAATGGATAGACCTCTTACAATAAATACAGAGAACAGCCACAGAATTTATCAGAAGTCTGCAACACCTGTCCCATGAAGATAGGCTTAGAGAAGTGGTGTTGTTCATCCTGAAGAAGCGAAAGCTCTGGGGAAAGCTTGTTGGTTACAAAAAATATGGAGAGACACTTTTTACAAGGGCCTATAGAAATATGAAAAGGGGTAATGGCTTTAAACTAAAAGAGGGGAGATTTAGATAATATATAAGAAATTATTTACTGTGAAGGTGACAAGACACTGTAGTAGGTTGGCTAGAGAATTTGTGTAAGTGTTTAAATCCTTTTAAGTGTTCAGAATCAGGTTGGACAGGGCTCTGAGCAACTTGGTCCCCCGGAAAGTGTCCCTATCCATGGCAGAGAAGTTGGGACTAGACGATCCTTAAAGGTTCAGTCTAACCCAGAAGTTAGAAGTCTAACTTCTATGTTTCTATGATTACAGAATTATTATCTTTGGATTCCATGCTAGACAAGATAAACTTCAACCTTTATAGATCTTTAACTGTCTTTCTTTGTCGTATTGTGAGGACAACAGAAATTAATGGAAGAACTTTTTAAAAATAAATTAAAAATGAGAGATAAAAAGAACTGATTAATATCTGTTATTTTATAATGATTTAAGGTCCAAGTGTTCATGTGACAGTCGAAAGTTCTGTCTTTTGGATAAACTACAGGACAATAAAGATCAAACAGCATATGATCAAAAAATGTCACTGGGTCAGTCAGAACTGTTTTGAGCTTTATGTTGTTTCATTTATTTTTTGCTTGGCAGTACCCTAACAAATTAATCAATATATAATGGCCTCTTGGAATAAACACTTTGGCTGATACATTAACAATATCAGAGAATTGTTGGGATTGGGACCTCTGGAGATCATCTAGTCCAACTCCCCTGCTAAAGAAGTTCATCTAGAGCAGGTTGCAAAGGATTGCAGTCAGGCATGTTTTGAGTATATCCAGAGAAAGAGACTCCACAATCTTTCTGAGCAGCCTGTTAAATGCTCTTTCACTCACAACATAAAGAAGTTTTTTGTCATGTTAAGATGGAACTTCCTATATGTCAGTTTTTGTCCCTTGCCTGTTGTTCTGTTGCTGGGCACCACTGAAAAGAGTCTGGCCCCATCCTCTTGACACCCACCCTTAGGATACTTGTATGTGTTCCTTATCTCAAGGAACAGGAGAAATATGAAAAACATATTTGAGGCACTATTAAAAAAAAAGAAATTGCTAATGCTGTCCACTCTAAGTTTTCTGTTATTTTTTTCTTGTCTATTCTGACCATTACATATTTGAAATATAATTTAAATTACTATCAATTAATCTCACATGCCAAGAGAGTAATAAGAAACTAATTTTATTCATAAAGAAAAATAAATCAAATAAACTATCTAAACAGCAGAAGTAAGTTCTATTTTCATTATACCTTTCCACAGCATAATTGCACTGAATAAATCATGGATGCACAGCCAATATGAAATCCATTCCTTTTTACATATTATTTTGTACAGTCTCTAATTCCCTTAAGTTATTATAAATAATTTCTCACCAATAACCTGTCTATGGTTGTAGAAAACTGAAAATGTAGTGCCATTTTTTCTTTTCCCCTTGAATAAACATCTGCCAACACTATATTAGGAACTGTTGGTTTTGTCATCAAAGGAATATTTCATTAGCAAACTTAAAAATCACTCAATTTAATAATAATAAAAAATGACAGATTTTTGACAAGCCTAAAATAATATATTTCACAGTACCATTGTAATTTTCATTGACATGTCCAGAAGTTTAAAAATATTTCAAATATTGCAGGCTTTGATTTTACTAAGATGTTTGGTGATATTAATTTAAACTATGTGTGTTTCATCATCAGTTCAGACCACGTGAATTTGAAATTAAACTTGAAGTGGGAGGGGAACTTCAATTCATCCCACTCCCAACAATTTAATGTCAATGCCAGTAAGAGATTCCAGAGCCTGGAAAGAGATTGCAGGCCAACAGGGGACTGACCACCTGAAGGGCAGCACAAAGGTGTTCCTGCCCCTCCAGCCAGGAAGTTGGCTTCTCTGGGGGAGCAACTTAAATGTCTTCATGCAAACACATGTAGAACAGGTATGTCATTTTCCTGGGCTTGGCAAAGCGTTTGACACTGTCTTGCACTACATACTTGTCTCTAAACTGGAGAGACACGGGTTTGAAAGACTTGGTGGAGAAGGAATTGGCTGGATGGTCACCCTCAAAGAGTTGTAGCCAGCTACGTGATACCCAAGCAGAGACCAGTGATGAGGCAGCACTACTAAGACCAGCACTGAGCAACATGTTTTCCAGCAGCATGGGATTGAATGCACATTTAGCTGGTTTGCTGACAACACCAAGCTGAGTGGAGTTGTAGACAGGCTAGAAACAAGAGATGTCATTCAGGGCTACCCTGACAGGCCTGAGAGCTGGGCCTGCATGAACATCCTGAAGATCAGCAAGGCCAAGCGCAAGGTCCTGCATCTGGTTTGAAGTAATCCAAATCACAAATACAGGCTGGTTGTAGAATGAATTGAAACCAGCCCTGAGGAAAAGGACTTGGGTGTGTTGGTGTACTGGTTTGAAAGTGAATGAGCGGGAAAAATTAACCCCCACACAAACTCCTTGCAGGAGATTTCAAGTTGGAGTTACAATTTAATAGAAAGATTACAATAAATGCAATGATACAGAAAAACTAGCTTAAAACCACAAAGTCAGAGTGAAACCTGGGCCCTATTGGTCATGATGATGGTCACAGTCGGACTTAGCAGTGGTTGCAGTGCCGTAGAAGAGATGGTTGCAGTCAAAAGCACTGGTCCTGTGGAAGGACATCCTTCGGGATATCCAGTGGTGGTGGTGGTGACCCCATGATCCCAAACCCCAAAATATCCTGATTATATACAGGCAGGAATGTTCAGGACTTCCCCTAGGGCAGGGAGTTTCAAAGTGGGATGATGTAGTCCTATGAGTCATAAGAATATTTTTGGGGTTCTCGATGGTCATTACAGCCATCTATCCCGCTAGTACCTATTCAGCTCATTATGCTCCACTAGCAGAGATGACCCCCTCAGGATGGGTGGGAGTGTGCTGCTGCTTCCCTGGAGGGAGTTATCAGGGCTGAGTCATTGGTGGGAAGAAAAATAAACATTACCCTGCCTCACAGAGTTGCTTCTTTTTCCTCATCTCATTTAGCACTCAGCCTGCCTGAGGGCTGTGGTGTGCACTGGGCAGCTGTTCCAAATGACCCACTACTAATAGCTCTTGAGGAATACTGTAGATGGCTGTAGGATATGTAGTTTGATTATGCCCATATTGGTACTCTTCCTTCTGTAACCACAAGAGTTGGTTAACAAGAAACTCAACACTTCCTAGCAATGTGTTTGTCAGCCCAGAAAGCCAGCTGTTCTCTGGGCAGCATCCAAAGACTTGTGACCAGAAGTTCAAGGGAAGTGATTCTGCCCTGCTTCTCTGTTGCCAAGAGATCCCACAGGAGTACTGTGTTCCATTCTCTGACTCCCAACATAAGCACATGGACACATCGGAGCGAGTCCTGAGGCAGGGCACAAAGATGATCAGAGGGCTGGAGCACCTGTCCTGTGAAGACAAACTGAGGGGGTTGGGATTGTTCAGCCTGGAGAAGACCTCAGGGAGATCTCACAGCACCCTTCTGGTACCTAGAGGGGACCTGTAAGAAAGTTGGACTGTCTGCAATGGCATGTACTTATGGGACAGGGGCTTATGACTTTAAACTCAGACAGGTTTAGATTAGATTTCAGAAATAAATTATTTATTGTGATGGATAAGACACAGAAACAGGTTGCCCAGAGATGTCATGGTTGCCCCATTCCCAGAAGTGCTCAAGAAGAGAGAGGCTGCATGTGTTTTTGAGCAACCTGCTCTGTGATTGTGAAAAGTGTAGCTTCCCAGAGGCTATAAAAATCCCTGCCACACTTGTACAAGGCATAGGACACCATTTATCAATTTTTACGCACGAAAAATCTTATTTAGTACAATTTTTCAGTAAACACTGGAAGATATAAAGCATTATTAAAAACCCCATGGAGAATGTAAGCATTTTAACAGAAATCAGTCAGTTTGCCAAGGGCATAGAACTGCCAGCAGAAGCCTGCACCTTTAAAAACATCTCTCAGATGCAGACATTTAAATATCAGAAAAACAGCTTTAAAATCTGAGGATCAGATCTCTTCAGTCAAGTAATAAATGCATGTCAGTACATGAGGTACAGATAAGCAGGTCTAGATGAATCACATTTAGATGAACTTGTCATGTGAGCAGGATTAAAAAAATAAAATCCAGTATTTTTGGTCAGCAGAAAGTACAGATAGGAAAAAAGTCAAATTTCAAAATTTTACATCTGATAGAACAATCCTAATGATGTGATTGGGAGTAACAAAACATACATTTTATAAGTACATAGTTAAGTGCATACTGCTGAGGGTAAAATCTGTCAATCACAGTGCAATAGCACCAACACAGCCAATATCATGCACTGAAATTTCACATTGTGACTCTGAGTTAAGATGATGACACTGTAACAAAATTACTTTCCTTGCTGTACAACATATGTCCTTTTAGATTTACATTTACTCTTTTCTTTAAAAACTTTAGGCTCTTCATTGAAAGGGTACCTTGCAAACAGAAAAAAAACCCAAAAAAACAACAAAAGCAGGGAAAGTTATGTGAGATGGATCTATTTTCAATGTATGACCTAGCCTTGTAAAATTCAATGACAACACTGTTCTAGTCACAGATAAGCATCTTGTTTTCCATTCTCTTGCCCTTTATGTTTTTTTGTCCTAATATTATTACCTCCAGTACTGATATGATGTGAGTTGGAAAACTACAGAAAACCAGTAAAATTATTTCTGATTTTTCTTCAACATGAAATATTAAAACTAAAACCAATTAATAATGCAACCATATGATTTCTCCTTTTTGTTTGAAAACAAACAAAATAGACTAATTTCAGAGAAGTTTGAATATATTGTAAAAAGCAGAGTGACTTAGTATGAGTATTAACTGTGCCAGGAATTGCTCTAACTTGTGCTTACAATATAAAAGTATTTGCAGGAATAAAAAAAGTCTGTTTTTTTTTAGTATTTTGATTTTTTTTTCACTTCTTTCTAGTTGAATGTTCCATTTTCTGATCTGTTTAAAGTGGTCCAGGAGTTACAAGATAGTTATCAGCTGATAAAGAATGTAAGTCTATTACTCTATGTATATCTACGTCTGCTAGCAACAAGATGACAAATGGACAGGAATTTAGTGTCTGGAAGTTCAATAGCTGGTATTGTCCTGACATTGCAAACTGTTTACCACAAAAATCCTCTACATCTATCACCCAGACCCAGCCTTTGCCTGATTCTATTTCTACTGATGTTGAAATCTGAAGCCTTTGTGAGTCATTTATCACACTTATTAAAATGTTCCATTGTGGATTAGAATAGCAATTTGCTATTACTTCAGAATGCTGCCCAGGGCTATTCTGTGCAGGAAATTCTAATGCTTTATTGAAACAGTGGTTTGATATTAATAAATGATTCTTTGCAAAGGCACTATGCTTTCAATTGTGAAAAATGATGCTGGCATTTCAAAGCTGCCATCACTGCCCAGTATTATGCAAATCCCCTTACTTATTACTGCATTTAAATCTGGCCTAAATACTTCACAGTTAACATTTTAACAAGTATATTTCAATGGGATTATATAGAAAACGGTAAGTAAGGAATGACTTTCTGCTTACTGAACTATAAAGAGGAGTTCAGTCCTTTGGAACATAAGACAAATGATACAAACTTAAATAGTATCCAAGGCAATATACTTTTCCTGTTAAAATGACATAATTAGAAAAAAATTTCATGATTATTTTCCTAAAAAGTTTAATCTTGTTTTTTCCAAAGCCAAAAACTCAGTGGGAACAAAATAAGCCTATGGAAAAGATTTTGAATCATATCTTAAGTGATTGATTAACTCTACAAATACGTTATGGTAACAGTAGATCTAAGGTTGACAAAAGATTACTATTTAGACATTTGTTTTATCTAAAATATGCTGTATAGCCTGATCTTTATTCATGTACAAAATGCATGCTCATTCAGCACAATGAATTTATTCAATTTATTCATATACTTAACTGCTCCTTTTTGCAGACTGTCCTGGTGTGACATTATGATGCTGTATTGTATTTATATCCCCATCTGTCTGTTTAGCCCATAAATAAGTTCTGCATCTTTAAAACTAGATCTGGGAGTGAAGTGGGGGAGAAGGAGAAGTAGTGGAATGTCTGAGGTGGCTGTATTCAAAACACAGAGGTACGAGCTTCAGCTCTCTCCCGGTGCATGTTTGCAGCACAGACAGCGAGTGGTAAAGAGCTCAGCTTTGCTTTTGCTTAGTTTTTGTGTTCCTTTTTTTGGTTTTTTTTGGTGTTTTTTTTTTGTTTTGTTTTGGTTTTTTTTTAAATCTAGCTGAGGCAGAGAAGTTCCCCGGGCTGTGGCTTTTCTTTTTGGGGTGCTTAAGCTCTGCTTTGGACACACCTGTGGCCCACCGGGGCTGGGATGAGGCATTTCCCAGCACAGGAGGGACTGATAAGGGACTGAGAGAGCCGAGCTGCACCCCACAAAAAGGGACTCTCTCTGAATTTGCCACCTCCTCAGGACAGTGAGAAATTCCATTGTTTAATACAATCAATTTTCTCATGTTTGTGAATACTTTGCTTGTTAAATACAGATTTTTTTCCCCACGGAAAAATTCTCCCAAACCAGCTGGGGATGCTGAAATCTGCTTTTTTAAAGGAGTCCACTTCAGAAGGTTCCTCCCAAAATTTGCTCTAAACCAGGACACAGACTTAAAGTCCCCTGATACTGCTTGCTGACTTTGCTTGTGAAAGGTGTTCAAAAGAAGTTGTGACTCTTTAAAAGATTACTTCTGTATATTTAATATTTTATTTAGAAAAATACTTCAGCTATTAGGGTATAAGATCCAGATTTCAAACTCTGAAACTATTTTTTTTCTGCAGTGTTGCACTGCATACATGACTGAATCATTCATATAGAGATTTTCAGCACCACTTATATAACTTTCACGTTCCACACAATGTCACCTTTGTGTCTTGCTCTTCTCATTTTTAAAATGAGATCAGTAGCATTTCTCTATCTCACAAGTTCTTCAAGAATATTGTAAGTGGTCTAAATGTTTCAAATACTACATGTAAGAAATATGAAAAATAGCTAGGATCAATAGAATCATAGTAACTTAAATGAGATTGAAATTACTTAAACTGCTTCAAAAAATGTGTGAAAAATTACTCATTGTAGCCCTCATTCATCACAAGTGCATTCAAAAAGTGAAGATCATGGAATATGTCACTACAATGTGTTCTTTGATATGAGCTATGAAGAAATTTGTCTCGAGGAATTTTCATATGCAAATTTTGACTGAAGCACAGAAGTCAAATTATCAGTATAGCCATTTTATATCATTATTTTAATTCAAAAATACAATTAGTATGTATATATATCTCATAATCAAGATACCCTATGCATAAATATATCTGTTTTATGTGATTTGCTTTTTTACATCAAATGACAAATAGTATTTTTCTCAATCAGAAATGACTAATGCAAATCCAAAAGCTGCACTACAATAGGAATGTTTAAGCGAATGTGTTCTTATTTGGTACTCTATGTATTAACTGAGACTGAATGCTGTACTTCGTTTATGAAAAAGATGTTTTTCCAAGGGAGTGATTGGGCCAGCAGAAGAATCTCTGCTGCCATACTGTACTTAAACTCTCACGTCAGATATGAGGAATTCTGAAATTACAGCTTGGGAACAGAGAAAAGCAGCTTTTAAAACCCAAACATTTGCCTTGGTTTTACATAATAATCGCAATCTTAGTAAAACTGCACTTTGAAACATTAAATATATTAATTTTGCGTTTAGCTCTCAATATTTGTGGTCTAAAACAGATTTTCAATAACGCTTGAATTATTATTGGGGAAATAGATTTTAGTTTTATTCTGAACTTGTTTTCTTTAATCGTGCTTTGAATTTAAATGACAATTACTGAGAAATCTCCATGATTGTGAATAAGAGATGATAATATTAAGAGATGATACTTCCTTATACGTTTTCCAGTTTGGGCAATGCTTAAGAATTTTGAAAGTTGACTACCCTAATTTGATCAGATAAATGGTCTATATCAGTCTCATTCCTTCCTGCAGACAGAAGGATATTATATATATTTCAGATAATGGCAAGAGGCAGCATTTAGGAAGAGCAATTAAATCCAGCCTTCCTCTGCAGACCATTTTTCATGGAAACCTCCAGATGTTGGATCAAAGTTCTTTGCAAGTTATTTCCTACACCTAATCTTTTTATTATCAGCCAATGTATTTGTCCACCAATTGGTTTAGTTTTTCTGAACTTGCAGATAACGTTGGTATTTGTGAGCTGGGACGGAAACAGGTGCTGAGGAATACAGCTCAGTGAGCAGCTGCAGTGGGAGCTGCAGTGGGGCTCTGGGGGCTGGGATCCCAAAGGAAGAGGAGGCTTTGAGCTGCTGACCCTTTACATAGTAAAGGGCACGAGGACCTGTGGCCCAGCCAGAGTCCCTCCTTGGTGGCACCAGCTTAAGCCATCTCTGTGTTTCTGTGCTGTGAATAAATTTTTTTATGAATAAGATATATCAGATTGTGCCAAAGGAAAACTAGGGTCAAACAGGTAGGAAATCTGGTCTGAGTGCACATGAGAGAAGCGTGTAGGGTTACAAGAGAGGCACTCATTGGCTCATTGAAGCTGCCTGCTGTGAAGGTGCTCTGGAGTTGAAATCTCTGGCACTGGGAGTGTGACTACTTGAGTCCTGTGAATGGTCAAACTAGGAAGTTTCCTTAACAGCAGGTTCCAAAATTCACAGCTATGCATGGAAAGAAATATTTTACCTCTTCCAAAAGTCAAAATGAGGGACCAAAAAATACTTCAAATAAGGAGTTTGGCTACAGGATAGGCAGAAAAATTTAGGCTGGGCAAGTTATGGCTGCTACATGCAGAATTACTAGCTAAAATTACTATACTTGCTAAAATAATCTATTTTAGCTACCTGTCTTTATCTAGTTTTTATCTAACCTGACTTTTATTTGTTTGACTCATTCAGATGCTTGATTTCAAGGTCAAAAACTGATATGTCTCTGATTAGAGTACTTCAGACTTACCCTGTAACTGTAGATCATTGCTACTAGCTATGCAGAAAGACAGCATTTTTGCTTTTAATACAAGCTTAGGGAGTTGTTTTCCTCTTAAATTTAACTCTGGGTTATTTCTGACCTTGTTATGGATGTTGCATTTTATATTCACAGATCCTTTATACCTTTTTTACTGCTGACTGTCCATAATTTGGTGCTCTTCTGTGAGGAGGCTTAACTGATTTCTATTTTTTCTTTTATTCATCTATTAGAAGATGAGCTTTTTTAAAGCAGGCTAGTTATCGTTCCACTGATAAGGTGAGGTGCCAAACTATTTCTTTGAATATTTCAAAATAATGCTTCTAGAAAGTACATGTTCACAGAAGTGTATTGAAAAATCCTGTCAGACATGTTTTACTCTGGTAAATGAAATTCTGGTAAAATCTAAATGCTTCACAGAACTCTACTGATTTTGCTATGGCTTAAGTTTTAGAAGAAAACAAATCTAATGGCAGAAAAATACATCTAATGTTTATGGCTTTGAAATCAGAGTTAAATTACTCACTTTGAAATAATCATCTGTATATTCATGGTAATACAATGTTTATAATATTAAAATGAAAAATTTAAAAAGTACCCAAGATATTTTAGCTGGAGAAGGAAACTGATGGTTATTTTGGATCCTGCTGCAAGTCAGAAATAATAGGTGTTAAAAACTTGAATTCCTTTAATTGAATGAAATTTATGTTGCATGTAAAATTCCATTCCACTCAAAATTACTTTACTTTTACCTCGCCTTCCATTACTTCCACACATTTTCCCTTTTGTCTGCTACCTGTCATCTTACAATACATTTCCCAGCTCCATTAAGGCCAAATGCTTAATCATATCTTCTGGTTTTCATTGTAAAACAAATGAATAATAATAGGTGTAAAGGACAACTGTCTGAATTTTAATATTATTTTTCACCCAAAGCAGTACCACGGATCTGCAACAAACATTTGATTTTTTTGGAAAATAAAACAGTAAAGAGGTTAGCAAGATGAAACTTTCTTTCTATGCTTTATGATTTTACCTCTTGCAGAGATCATTTTAGGCAACGAATCTGTCTTTTCTTTGCTACCTTTCATTGGTTTAACAGTTCATTTCAAGAATATATCTGTCTGCTTTCTTCTCCTTATATAGTATAAGGGCTCATTAAAACTGGATTTGTCTGTTTTTTTTCTTGTAAGTACCACAATACAGCACTTCATTTAAATTGGAATGTATACTTCTTTCTTCCTAGACTCCTTTCCAAGACTTCATACTACATAATGAATGATTTTTTAAAGGGCAATCTTACCATTTTTAGTACCTAATAGGCCTACATTCTGAAACAAGTAAGAAACTAAAATAACTTGCTTCATAGCACACAAGGATGGCATACTGCAATACAAATCACTGTCGCTTCTCTTCCATTCTCCCTCCTATAATATCATTGCTCTTTACATTAAAAATATCTGCAGAAAAATCTCTCTTTCAGTGACAGTGTAAGGTAAATGAGATTAAAGAACACACCACACACGAAACCCTTTGTTGGAGGGAGTAGACTGATTATTCAATTTTAATTTTGTATTTTCTTATGTTTCTCTTTTTATCCAAATATCTTTTCAAGTGTCCAACAACATTGCAAACATCCTATATATTGCAAGGTATAGGTGCTGCTCTGTTATGCCCCAAATCATGGTCTCATAGAATAATCATGAGCATATGACACCACCTGGATACAGATTCCTAGCTCCTTGGACCATCTCATGCTAACTTCTGTTCCTTTTGTTTTTTTCTTGTCCCCTCCCCTTCCCCCAGTTAGAGAACTAACATTCTTATTTTTTTCTTATCCTTGAAAAACATTGTAAAAATCACACATTTAGGAAGAAAATTGTCATTAGAAAAATCTCACTTCAGAAAAACTGCAAGTGTTTTCTAAGATATTGCCTGAGCCACCCTTGCAATCATTGGTTTACTGTCAAAGAACACAATTAAGACCACCACCTATTTCTTCCCTGATACATATATCCTATATAAAGAACCATGGGCAGCTTTTACATAAGCAAGAGGAATTTTACTCTCTTTTTATGGATAGGATTGGATAGTTTAGAAACACTATATATTTTTTCTACTATATTCCAAACCCAGCAAATCAAGTAACTTAAATTTCAAGTAATTTCAAGAACTGCTTCATTATTATTCCCCATTCTTTCTATGCACAACTGAGGAAATAAACTGGTTTGCTTTCCTTCTTTGTTGCTCCCTGAGAGACTTTTAGGAGATTATCTGTCTGAAACAGGGAATTTCTACCTCAGCACAGGAGAAAAAAGCATGTGTATTGCTGAAGCAAATGGATTTCTGGGAGGGAAGGAAAATCTGTTAGCTCGTAAGTTTAGGAAATAGGGACTATGAGTTAATAAGCTTAGGGGGTAAGACTATATCCTGGGAGCAAACAGATTTATGAACACCTGCCATGGAAGGATTTGTGAAAGTGGATGAAACACATTAAAAATGATGATGGATGAGGGATATGGTAGAGGCAGAACAATAGGGACGAGCTTGAGCTTCTAACACCATATTTAAAGGTAGACCAATATCAGATTCCTAAAGAAAGATGACATGGATAAATACTACAATGATGCATATAAATATATGCATATATTGATACATAATATAAATATAAATATGTATCCATAAAATTAATACACATATGCAGAATATTAATGTGGATAAAAAAAATATATAAATTGAATTACAATTTTCAGCTTAATTAAAACTTCAGGAGACTGGACAGAACATTTCATGTTTATCTCTAGTCCAGATAAGGTAATATTTGCACTCAGCAAGGTATAAAAGAGGAGCTGCGTTAATAACACATTTTTGGCTGTCAAGTAAGAAAAATTTTACCATTTATCCCTAAAATAAGTGGTACCAGTCTTCCCATGGAGAGTGGGGAAAAAGCAGACTCCAAGAGGCATTGGCCAGATCTGCAGAGAAGAGTGATGCTCACAGTGAAGTTTTCTACCTCTACAGTATGGAATCCATTTTTAATGGTTTTATATCTTCTCAGATCATGACACCTTTGATGAGTCATAGGTGGCACTGACAATGTTTCACCAGAAGCAGTTGAAGCAGTGCTTATTTGGCCACCAGTCACCTGTTTAAACAAATTAAAAGAAGCGTGGGCTGAGGCAATTCCTTTTATCAGCAATGGCAAAAGTCTTATTTATTGGGGTACATTATGCATAATCACATATGATGTGTATATTTGCATAGAAAGGACATAAACTTAGAGTTCAAAAAGTTGGCTCTGTGATATATTTTGTTTAGATTGTGTGAAATGACTGTTGGGATACTGAAATGAGGCTGAGACAGCAAGAAAATCAAGAAGGTAAACAGAAATGGTTTTCAATATAGTTTGAGCTTAAAGCTTCCACATGCTGTCTGTGTTCTCCCATATCTACTATTTTTTTAAACTTAAATTTCAGAAAATTCAATTTTAATTTTATAGTTACATTGGTATGTAAAAGAATATCATATTTTCCCATGGCAGCACAGCTCTATACAGAGATATACTTCTGTATACTTCTATTTCTAGGTTGAGTAGTGTTTTATTAATTGTTAGAACCTTTTTTTCAGTAATAACATAATAATTCAGATCTATAGGCACCATATTCCTTCAAGATGTTTACAATTGCAAATTAGGTTCACACTTTGAAATAGATTTTATTAATCCCCCCAGTTTACTTTTGCTTACATAAAGAAAAAAAAAAAGCCAGAATATTATTATAGTTCAATGATCCGAGGAAAACATTGGGCACCAAGGATTATTTGGAGTTTTAAATAGCCCTGCCTGCTTCTGTAGTTCTGCAATGTCATTTAAGAGGGCAAGTGAGAACCAGGAAACTACCTCTATGATTTAAGGAACAGACAGTGGTCTGTAGGTAAATAATGCAACAGAAAAGCCTTGCACAAAGCCTTATGAACAAATCACACCTGTGACTGTGCAACTTTCAAGGTCAAATTTGATGCTTAAGCTCAGTTCTGTCTCCTCGTGTCCAGGTAGGCAAATTCTAGGTGTCACTGAAAGTCAGTCAGATGAAGGGTAAGAAGGCAAGTATAATAAATACTTGAGAAGAGAGTCTTGTGTAACCTGTACAGGACATACCTTAAAGTGATGTCTAGTAGTTTTGAGCAATCTAGAAGGATGGTTAGAGACAGTTTTGGTTATGAGAGAGAATTAGTTCTAAAACTTCCCAACATCTCTGGAAGTAGTGGGAAATTGTCCCAAAATTATCCACCGTCTAATTATAATAATACCTCTTATAGAGACAGAGATTGTTATCTTTTCTCTTTTAAAATTTCTGTGTAATGTCTCAGTTGCTAGGAGATGATTGCCTAGAGATTAGAAAATTGTTAGCAAACAGTAAGGCAGAAAGACAAATATAAAGGTGTTCGCAGCCTCTGATGTTTAAAGTAGACTTTTTTTACCAGTCTAGCTATTTCTTTTTCTTAATTATCCATTTTTTTCCCCGTCTAGCCCATCTTTTCTTTTTTTTCTCCACTATCAAAGCTACATGATTGCATAGAAGACAGCCAAGACTTACCAACCAAAAAGGGGAAAGGACAGCAAGATAAAGCCAAAACAAGAATGCAGTGATCTGGTTGAGATGTTGAACCTGGAGGAAGTTTCGCAATTGCAGCTCTTCAAATAATCTTCCTGCATTTGTATTAAATACTTTTGAATAAAAAGGCACGTCTGGGGCAATGGCCTCAATGCAGTATCAAAAAAGTCTCCTTATCTGGCCATTGCCTATGTGCTCTCTCCCAGCATTTCCTCTCAATTTATTTTTGTTCCCCACAACACTATTTTATAAGAATAGAGAATATCTGTCTATTTCAACACTATCTCTGACACTAGGTTTGGCATAATCACTTACTAATCATATTTTTACTGCAGACTAAAGGCCAAAATTTAGGCATGGTCATGAAGAGGCTGCAGCTACAGCTGTGCGAAAGACAAATATACATTTTTTATTGTAATCAAGAAGCATGTTTCATTATTATAAAATCAAATTAATTCCTATGCATGTTTGTAAAATTCTTCTTAAATTGATTTACATACATGATTACAATAATATATTCATTTTTCCCCTTTTTAGGGGACCACACAGAAACTCTTCCTGCTTTATAAACTAAATGAGTTACGTTGAAATAAATTTTCCATCAACAAATTCAAGAGTTCACATCATCTATGACTAAACTGAGTCCTGATGGACATTCAGGAAGAATGAAAAACTTAAAATACTTTAAAGGATGAAAACGCTGATATAATTTTTTAACAGATGTTACAAAATCACAACTTAAGGCAATGAGACCTTGATTTTTATTCAAAATAACATTCTTACACTTCAAAAGTGCCTCCAGGTTTTATAGCAGGTTAGAACAAATCATGAGATTTGAAAAAAAAAATTCAAATTTTATTATGAGTCTCTATGGGCTTTAAGGATGAATTTTCACCCTTGAATAGAAATCTGTTTTGGAGACCTGTATCAACTGTAGATTCCACCATTTTCACCACACCACCCCACAAATATCTGGTGCTATAAAATATTGCATTTGAAGCATAATGAAGGCAATGTATCTAAAGCTAGGACAGAAAATTCTGTCAGCTTAATGAGCCCAGGAATGGCAGCAGGTGCAGTATTTGCCTGTTTCAAGACCTCTTGAAAGCAGAAAATTTCATAAATATATTTTTAACAACACTTAACATTTTGAGTTACTGCTGAATACTCCTTTCTATGCATTTACAATAGTATGAGATTATCAATTTCCATTAAAATTTTCTATTAAATTTTGAAGCATTTATCCTTTCTTACTGCTCCACTGAAACATCAGCAACAGAAAAGGCAACATAATATTTCTGTTTACCAAGCAAATTTTGACTATCATTACTCAGATTAATAAACTTCTCAAGATATTGTGGCTTATTTGTGTCTTGGTTTGATTTAGGTTTGCCAATTTTAATATACTCAATTTCTCTTTGAGATAGGATTTAGGAGTAAAAACAAGGCAGGCCTAAAACTTAAAAGGGTATAAAGAAGAAATTTATTAATAACACAGAGAAAATAAGGAATTTGGAATAAGATTTCCAAATCACTCCCTCCTCCCCCTCACCTTCCATATTTCTTAACAACATACAGAGACACTTCAGTCAGTCATTCACTTAAATAATCATTTCAGTTCACTCTAGAGAGAGAAGCTCCTTCTTAGTTTAGCCATAGGGTTTGCCTTCACTTTCGCAATTTGCATCAACTCGGGAAAGTCTGTAAATCACAACACTCCTCCCATCTTCACAGTCTTTCCAGAGCTGTGTTATGGGTCATGTAAAAAAACTCCTGGGTTATTACTTTTAAAGCCAACCTGTTCAAAGGCAAAAAGTTCTCATTTATTTTTCCATCAAATGTCTCTGTTCATCTTTCCAGTCTCCAGAACAGAGACCTCCTCCCTTGGGGCAAAGGATCTTTTTTCTCACGCCCTTCAACTCCACACCCCTCCCCCCCAAGTAGTTCCCCACAATTTAAAGGAATTTTCAGTGTAGTCCAGTTCCCCCATAGCTGACAAAAAACGTTCTTTTCAATCAAACTTTTAATGGCATCTCCTCAATCTCTTCCCATCTGGAAACTTGGCTGCCACTTGACTGACTTTAGCGTATTTCCTGCTTTATTCCTCTCATTCAAGGGAGATCAGGAGATCTGCAGTCCTATCCGAACATTAGGAGGGTTAGAATTGCACACAGAAGGTGAAAGGTGTGGGGGTTCAGGATGTCCCTCTGGACTCTCGGTGGGTGTGAAAACCCCCCTGTCAGACCCCTCTGAGACCCCCGAGTGAAGCCCGGGTGGTCTGGGGG
>WBND01001134.1:176043-191471 GCA_013398595.1 Tychaedon coryphoeus
AAAAAAAAAAAAAAAAAAAAAAAGGAGAGATCTATTTGTCTGGCCTACAGAGGCTACCAAACTCGAGAATCTTGTTTCACAAATAAATTTGGCAAAAGAAACAGCTTTCTATTTTGGTATTTTTCACATATGGCAAGTATGACTGTAGAGTGTGCAGGGAGAGCAAAATTCATTATAAAAAATCAAGATATGTTTGCAAACATTTTTCCCCTTTATATTTACATACCTTCAATTACAAGTAAGAGAATTACCAGCTACTGCTCTGAATTTGGGCATCTTCCAGGTACTATTTATCTTCACAGAACTATTTAAACTACAGTTGAGAATGTTCTTAATGCTGAACATAGATAATTTCCATTCGTAGTCAAAAATTCAGAAAAGTTAGAAGCACAAGCAAACAGCAGTTATATTTGGTAAAAAAACTCTGCATATGAATGGAACACATATAGTTTATTTATCCCATAAAAATCTTGCATTCATTCATCTCTCACCAACAATTTGCAGATCTTTCTTGGTAAGATAAAACCAAAGGTAACAAACATGTCTTATCCAGCTTCCTTCCAATGAAAATTATGTGAACAATACAATATTTATAAATATTGCAGCTCAAATCTTCCAGCAGTACCTATGAGCATTTGTTATAGATCAAAACACTATGCTAGGTACTGTCCTGAGTAAGAAGATGTATTGGGTTTACATGACAAAATTTTGATGGCAGGGGCTGCAGGGATGGCTTGTGATAAGACAAATCAGGAGCTGCACCCAAGTCAGACAGAGCCAGTTCCAAGGCAGACCTTCTGCTGGCCAGTGCTGAACCCGTTAGCGACACTGGTGACACCTTTGGGATAATAGATTTAGGAAGGGGCCACACTTCCTATGGTGCAGAGGAAGAGAATGAGGAAGAAGTAGTGGTATGGACAAATTCTAATGACCTGACTGCAACCCGCACTCCCCATCTCCCACACTGCTTGGAGAGGGAGTGTAGAAGAGTTGGGAATGAAGTTGAGCCTGGAAAGGAGGGGATATAGGGGGAAAGGGGTCTTTAATTTTATTTCTCCCCATATCATACACTGCTGTTAATTGACAATAAAGGAAACTAATTTAAGCCAAATCTGTTTTGCCCATGATGATATTAGATAAGTGATCTCCCACTCTTTATCTTAATCCATGAACCTTTTGTCATATTTTCTCTCCATGTTCTCTTGAGGAGGGGGAGTGAAAAATGGGCTTGATGGGCACCTGGCAGTCAATTAAACCTATCTATATGTTGGATTTGTAATAGCACAGCTTGTACTAGTGCTTAGTTAATAATAAACTTGTTAATTCTGATGTTCCTGTTCAGTACTGAGACTGTGATGAGACCTTTGCTATTATGATCTCATGTCTGGAAAAAAAAAATTAATAAGCTACACAAATAATATTTTTATTAGCATCTTTCACACTTCCACAGTGGTTTTAAATTAATTGAAAATTCTTAAAATTAAGAGACATTATCTATATATTATGTGTATCTCTTGCATTCTCATCCATTATATGTAAGTGATATAAGATTTTTATTTGTGAATGGAGTAATAATTTTTATTTTTATTTGCTTTATTCCAATCCAATATGAAATATACTATTTAAATTTTTTTGTTGGTTTTAATTTGATTTCTTGGTCTAACTTGGAGCCAAGCGTGTATCTTGGATTCCACCCAAACTATAAAAAACCTTAAGAATACTGAAGACATAGTCCCAGTGCCTAAAGGCATTTAAATTTTTTGAAAATTTTCTGACAAGATCTTTTCCAACAAATTCATCAGTATCAAAATTGTTCATGTGAACATTTTTCCCAAGATGTTCAGTCTGTCCAAAAACTCCTTGACAAATATTTCCTTGAATGGCCCAATCCTTTAAATAGCTCAGTCCCTGTTGCTGCCACCTGCAGAACAAATGATTGGTTTTACGCTTCTGAGGAAAGCTGGTGGTTATAAAAATATTTTGATTTTTGTGATGTCCGTTTTCTGAGGAGTATGAAAGCCATGACCTATGGGTCACAGGTCAAAAAATTTCTCAGAGTGCAGGATCCTACTCCATTAATACACAAAATGAATATGAAAACAGAGACCTTGAAACAGACTACATGCTCATACTCTTGCCCCAAGGAATTGCAAAAGTTTGTGCTTTCAGTGCTAACACCTACTACAAACTGCTGCTAAGCAACACATCTTCTTTGTGACATCGGCCTTTATCCTGCATCTAGACTCCTCCCTCATCTTGAAATGATGACTTAGTTTTTGGTACAATTAGTTCCATACACCACATGTAGATATAATTCATGTAGAAGAAATAACAGGAGAATCTGCATTTGTAATGAAGAGCTAACCACATGAGTTCCAATCAAAAATGCTGTGTATGGGCATCTTTGTAGCCCCTTGTTGAAATCTCTCCAGTACCTCTGTATCTCTCATGTACTGGAAAAGTTGAGAACTAGACCCAGCACTCCAGATGTGTCTCACTGAGCAGAAAGGGAGGAATCACTTTCCATGACCTCCTGGCACACTCCTAATGCAGCCCAGCAAAGCCCAAGCCTTTCTTTTGCAAGGGAGCAGTGTTGGCTGAACCTCAGCTTGGTGTCTTCTGGGATCCCCTCTTTTGTGTGAGATACATGAAGTTTAATTTCTGCTGTTCAGATTATTGCATATGATAAATAGTCCATTTTTCACACCAACAACAACCAAAGTTCACATGAAAAAAAAAGTTCCACATTAAAAGTTGGCGTTCAGAGCTATTCAATTCCAATGTCTCCAACATCCAACATCTAGAATTTCAGGAAGCAAATTGAATACAGATCTTTTTCATGACACGACTTAACAAGGTTTAATAACAAGATGTGGATAATTCTGAGTGAAAAAGGTATCTGTTGAAAGCTCAGCTCAAATGATGAAGTTAATGAGTTCAGGAGAATACATGAGAGGTAAGAAACAGAAGGGTAAAGTAATGAAAAGTATAAGTGTGACACAGCAGCAGAGAATATAGCAATAGACATGGAATCTGAGTGAGAGGTCTCAAAGAAAGATATATAGGGAAAAACAAAGAATACAAGCAAGTGAATATATTTTTAGTAATGGATACTTTTGTGCTTGTACTATCTTTTCCTGTCCAGCCATCGTCTGTCTGAATATGACATTTTATGAAATTGCATACCTACTTTCCTTTTCCCTACTGGCTACCCTCCAGCTATCACTGCTCCCTCTTCTATTCTGAATGCATCTTCTGAATTTTTCAAGTTACAAATTTCTGTGATCTGTCCTCACCTAGAGAAGAAGTTTTCAGGAAGAAACATTAACAAAAGTTCACAGTTCTTCTGTCTCTAAAGTGAACAACACATTTTCTTTTCCACTATAAAAATGAAGTACAATCCTGCAAGCAGTTTATGAACAGCTCTAGAAATAAAACAGCTGCAGTTAGGAAATTAAATTTGGTTTTGGATCTTCCTGAAAACTGACCTTGATTCAACACAGTACTCTGTGCTTGTCCGTTTCATTTTGCATTATATTTTTCTCTTAAATTGTAGCATGTGTTTCAAAAAAAAAAGTATATGAAGCAAATTTATAGCCTGATATGAAATTTAGCATAGTAAAAGAAATATATATCTACTATGCAAGATTGAAACATCTTTGCAAATACTGCAGTTTTGAATTTTCCTCGTAATCTACCCGTCTTTGGTCCTGACAGGTGTGAAAATATCTGCTGCTTACACTGTAATTAGCAAATAATGCAACACATATGTACTTTTTGAGAAAGAGAATGTAATCAGCAGTTATAATAATTGCAGAATACACATTTATATGCTATATATTGCTATTAAATATTATTTTATTATTACTAATATTAATATTATTATTAAATGTTTTTCAGGGTCATTTTTTTTTCAGCTACATTGCCCTGAAAACAGGTTCTTAAGCAGCATATTCATCTTCATGAAAATAATTACAAAATATTCTATCCTGTGCTCACTTTACTTATAGAGACTAAGAAATCATCATTGCAAGAAGACAAAAAGTACTTGGGATTGTTTGTTTGCTTGGTTGAGGTTTTTTTTAGAGCTCAATGTCTCAAAACATACAGAAATATGTTCCCAGGCATCACATAGTTACCTACAAATCTTACAAAAGATTGAAAAAAGTTTTCCTCATTTATTTTTCTTCAGATAAATTATCTAATTTGACTTTTAAGTCTATAACCATGTATCACCTAACTAGCACTAGCACTTCTCTTTCTAAATATGAATAAATTTAGAAAAAAATCTTAATTAAATAAATACAGGTTTTCTTAGTGTTTGATTGCTAGTAGTTATTACTAGATAGACCAAGATGACTTAGCATGTGGGAGGAAAAATAAATGTTTTCTGGAGCTGGAAAAATAATTGAACTTTTTCAAAAGGAAAAGAAAATTAGCTTTTTTAAAATCAGCTTTTCCTAAAGGATGACTGAATTTCTTAGTAATATGCCAAGTCTACTGTACTGATTTTTTGAATTCTTGTTATATGAGTCTCTGTAGAACTACTAATGTTCAAATGCATATGCTCTGATAGAAGCAATATTGTCCTCTCCAGCAGTTCTCCTATGCTACATAAACAACATTTGAAGTCTCTCATTAAAACAGAATCTGGGAATAAGCACTGGAAATTGCTTCACAGTTGATTAGATAAATAGACTTCAAGTTCTGGACAGCTCAATAACAGTTCTAAAAATAGATGAGATCCAGAAATTGCTCTTTGGTTTTCTATGGTCTACCATCTCACACTGAAATACTAAGATTAAATTATTGGTCAATGACTAACATAATTAGTGTCACAAATGCTAAAATCACTGGGGTTTGAGAGGATTGTAAGTGGATTTATTATGCTGTAGAAGTGAGTAAACAGCATGGCATTTATAATTTGTTACTTGTGTATTTGGGAGAGAATCAGAGAAATATAAGGATAATTAGATTTTGTTCATTATTTTCTATGTAACAAGAACAAGAAAAAAGCAAAAATAGTAACAATAGAAGTGCATTTTAAAAGCACTCAAATTTTTATATGTTATATTTTAAGTACTTTATTTCATTAATTCAGCAGATATTCACAATAACTAGAAAGGCAAAAACAAATGGAAAATGGAAAAAATAGACTTATGTCTAAAAGGTTAGTAACATCTCAGTCTCCTGATTCAAAGCGAAAATAATTACATGCAAGGAAACATTAGTTTGACAATATAATTGTAAAAGCACAGGTAGAGTATGATATGGCTTTTATATAATTTAATTTATTTTTCTTACATGTTTCTGGCAGTTAATATTATTAAATATTGTGTTCAAAAATTAAAGTCTCCATTATGTTATTATCACACAAGGAGGTACTTCTGTATGTCATGAATATAAATCTTACAAAGTTCTTGATAAATGTCCCAAGAAGAATTTGAGCCCTTCATTTCTTCTTTGCCCATCCTCTGGTGTATCTGTTTACAAAATTATTTCCTTCTTTCTAATGGCACATTTTCCTTAAAACCAAAGAAATTCCAACAAATACACCAGTGAATTTATATTAATCATTGGTATTTGAAAAGCTGCCAACTTTTCCTCTCGGTCTATTCACATTTACAAATATGCTTCTCTGTAGGTTTGTATGAAATATTCATTTTTTCTTATGTTTGTACATGGCATGAATAATTGCCATTACTTCTTTCTGTTATATCACCAACAATATGTGGCTTGTACCATGTTTACACCTATTATAATTCAAAATTTTGTGGTAATACTCCAGATAATCTCTACACACATTGCATCCTCCTAAAATTAATTTCTTGTTTTCCCCATACAAACATACTTAGTTGGGTGAGTTACAGGCCCTCAGGTTTTACTGCTGTTTTATAATCAGGGTAATGTTATGTTTTTGCAGTGACATATTAGTTTTATACAAACCACTCTGTATTTTGTCTAGAGTACAAACTTTATAAAACAACAAACTTGAAGAAAATGCAAGAAGAGAGTATGAGTGATTGATGAATACAGGCAAATCAGGAACTGTCAATCAAGCCATCATCAAGACAAGTGGTTAATTAGCATCTAAAGAACGAGTCCTAACTAATTCATGTAATCTGTCGGAAGACAGAGAAATACAAATCCATTCTGAAAGACAGGTAAAATGTGAACACAAACAAAATAAGACTGAAGAATAAAGTCTGTGGAAGAAAAAAAGTGCCATAGTGATTTGTAAAGAAGCATCATGGAATAAGCTTAAATATTTAACAATAAGAGTCAATAATTCTCTCAGAAAAGTTTCTGTATAAACCGTTTTGAGATTGTCAAACATTATAGTGACGAGCTTAGACTTTTCAAGAGGAAAAAGTGACAATTCAAAATTAAAAGGCAGATAAACTAGAAAGTTGCTGAAAGCCTTGAGAGATGAATAAGTGATTTCTTTGGTATTAATTCCTCTTATTTCCTAAATTATACTGATCTAAATTAAATAAATGGGCAAACAGGCAAATTTTCATTTCTGAATTGAAAATGAATGGTCTACAGTGCTTCAGGTTCTTCATCAAAATAATAAAATTTTTTGTCATATTAGATGTTTTCTTTTTAAAGCTACAGCAAGTATTTAAACTGTACATAGACCACTGGTAAATGTGCATAGAAAAAAAGCATAGTAACCAACAGAAAACACATAGATTTGTTGTTAACTTACAGTTCACCTGCCAGCATATGCATACAAATTCTCTCAAGAACTGTGAGGAGACCTTACTATATCATCCTAGTTCATTCTTTGTGCCTATGCTATTAAATTCAAAAGGTCAAGTTTATTTTCTCCGTGCTGTTACTCTCCTTTAAAAGGCAGCTCATGTCTACATTTACATAGAACACAGTCATGGGACACCTATAACTCTATATAGTGATCCTCAGGCCCTAATATTATTTCTCGAATATTTTACTAATTCCAAAAAGAATGAATTTTATCTAGCAGTTCAAGTTCCCATTCTTATTTTTTAATTACTTATGAAAGCAATGTAAATCTGGGTCTCTGATATCTCCCAGAGGAGTCCTAATTGAAGGTCTTCAGGCTATAAGGCAGCTGTTCCCAGTGATTTGTTTTGTTATGGTTTAAGCTGGTGTGCACATTTCATTATTAACCTTTGTTTTTATTAGAAAGTTTTCCTCAAATAAATAATCAGGGGTTTATTTAAGCATTTAGATAAGCCAGTTATCATCATGTTTTTTAAAAAAAAATCAGTATTGTGTCTTTTCCTTTTATTCTTTCCAAGAAATATGCTTCAGCATTTTATCTGAAAAGAGATGAAAAAATTGTATCCTGGTGGACCTTCACTCTGACTGGATCTGACTTCTATGTCTTTTCATGATTGCCCATAAAATGAAAAAGGTTAGGAAAAATAGTAATTTCTTCATTTGACTACAGTTGTAGCTCTTTCCATCCGCTTTGCAGATTGTATAAACTTGTGTGTCTCACTTTGTTGAGTATGAGAGAGCTGGCAAACTACTGGGCTAAGATATAGACAGTTTAATAGGAAAAGCAAATGCCACGCACACAAGCAAAGCAAAACAAGGAATTCATTCTCCACTTCCATGGACAGGCAGGTGCTCAGCCAACCCAGGAGGCAGGGCCCCTCCACATGTAGCAGTTCCTTGAGAAGACTAACGCCATTGCTTCAAATGTCCCCCTCTTCCTCCTGCTACCCCCCACTTTATATACTGAGCATGATCTCATTTGGTCTGGAAGATCTCCTGGGTCAGTTTGGGTCACCTGTCCCGGCTGTGTCTCCTCCCAACCTCCCAGGCACTCACCAATGTGGCAGTGTGAAAAGCACAAACGGCTTTGGGTCTGTGTAAGCCCTGCTCAGCAATACCCAAATCATCTCTATTTTATCAACACTGTGTTCAGCCCAAATCCAAAAAAGAGATACTGCGAATAAAATTTACTGCCCCAGCCAAAACCAGCACACAAAGTTAACCTTGCAGAAGTGGGTTTGGAATAACTTCAGTTCTGCTAAAAAAAGGGTTAAGAAGGCTACTGAAAAACATTTAACTAGACACAATAAAAAATAGTTTTAATATCCAAAATTCTCAATTTCATATTTAATTTTTAAAACATGAACAGTTGCATTGTATTTTAAATTTATCCTGTACTAATGATGGTTTAACTTCTGCCATTTTAATTTGGCAATATTCCATAAGCATTTTGCCCCCATTGGCCAATACTTCACCACTCTACACTAGATATCATTTTTTTAGAAAACCATATCCTAAAGCAATGCAGTACAAGAACTTTTCATGTTTAAATGACTGCTATTGAAAGAACAAGACATGCTACAAAAATAATGCCAGTGAATAAGAGCTTCCATTACAAGAATACTTTAAACTGATGCATTACCAAATCTTTTTGGTGTTCTGTATCATTAATCAACAACATTAGAATATGAAAGCATTCTTCAGAATAATTGGTTTATTAAATCTGTTTAACATCTCACATGAAGTATTAAAAATAATACTTATATATTTTTTAAGACACTTGATATTCTACTATGCCAGAGTAAATATACTTCTAAGTTAGCCTGATGGTCAGTGTTAGTGGAATAAAGACTGGATTCCTACCAGAAGAATATGTTTTCCTACAGCAGAATTAATAAAACCCAAATATATTTCAAGTATATGAAAAAGGGGATGACTTTCCAAATTTGTATGAAATAATATATAGTTAAGGAGTGAAGTATTCCAAGACAACCAAACTGCAACCATTTAAAAGCATTGGTGATCTCAAGTTTTAATGGCATCTATCCCAGTGTTTATTTTAATTACTCTTTCATGTTAAAATTTTTCCCTCTTTCTTCACATTCCTGTACTTCTACAATGGCAGTAACTTACACATTGTCTCAAGAGCTGATTTTGCTAGATACTAGTTATTTGCTAGTTATATCAAGGAAAGTAGGCATTATGTTACCTTTACATTTCAATGCAGAGCTCGGATACATAATTGTAGGCTATTGCTCTGGACTAGCCATCTTACAAGATGAATCTTGGGGTTAATGCTAAAGACAAGCTAATAATGGTGCACACACAGTGACAGGGGAAGTCAAAACATCAGCTCCATCTGCCTAAAAGGATATAATGAGTGACTCTCCAGAACCCAATAGTAAACCACACATTTTGTGCCTTTTTACTTCCCAGACAGATAGAGTGTTGTTTTTCAGCAGCAGCCCTGCCATTTCCACCATCCTCCCCTCAACTCCATTGTTAGGACATCAAACAAGGCTCCAGTTGTGAAGCTTTTATGAACAGTGGTAATCTTTTGGGCTTATAGTCTAGTGTACAAAAATTGTTACCATGAATAACAAATCTTAGAAATATTCTAAATTTATGACACTATTTTCCAAATCCAAATTCTTATTTCAAAGTACTTTTTACTTGACTGAGATAAAAAGAAATTTATCATGGAAAAACTATCTACTCTTTTTGGATCATTATACTTTTGTCTGATAAAGAGAAATCAACTGCAGCATTTTCTAAACCACAGTCTCATGAAAGAGCAAATAAGGCTAGCAACTTTGGAAATTCTAGGACAAATTTATCTGAGAGATTCTGTGTATCTGCATGCAAAACAGCTCATGACTGAGGAGCTGGAAATGCTGGGATGACAGTTGGCTATTTCAGCTGCTTATGTTATTAGCGAGATTGAAACGGATGTCCACAAGAAACACTTTAATATAATTTTTCATTCACAATTTAAATGTATGACTATTCTGATACTGCTTTAGCAAAAGGTTTTTTTCCATCAAAGAAAACTTTTCTAACTCCTTCAGGGGCTTCATATTTTTGTTTATTTGCTTTTAATTAATAGAATTCAAATGCAAGATGATTCTACAGTCAGAATCAAAAGATATTTGCTTGTAAATGCAGTCCTTGCTTAGTAGTAGCAAATGAATACTCTTTTGTTTAAGTCCTAATGTCATCCATAAAGAATTTAATAAACAAACAAAAAATTCCTCCAGGAATAATAGATACTAAGTTTATATTCACTGTAAACAATAGGATTCTCTCTGGTATACCGAGCACAAATGGGATGGGATGAAATGGAATATTGAAATAATAAACTTAACTAGATAGCAGCAAAATACCCACAGGTATGATTTCCTTACAGTTGCCTGTCAAAATACCATGATATTTGAAACTGAAATATCAGTGTCCTTTGTTATGAAACTATATTGAAAAGAAGCTCAGAGGTTTCTCTGTGACTTTAATGATACAACTGAACTAAAACCAACCTGTAGAAGCACAAACGAAATTGTGCATGCTGTCAATTTCATGTGAAGCAATCAATACAGATGCTGAGAAGTTGAAAAAAAAAGAGAGGAATTTATCTGTCTCGTAAATTGGAACCAACATGGTGGAACTCAATATGGCAACACTTCAAAACTGATACCACTCATGCTTCAGAGCAGACTGGGGTTTTTTCCCTTCTGCATCACACACTTCAAAGTTTTAACATTTTACTTTACAACATTCATTGACCTTGCCACAGGCATGACACCATATTTAAAAATTTAAGTGTATTTTGAAATGTACAGCTCAGAAAGGTTAAATTTACAGGAAGAAACAAATCACAGTTTTATTTCTGAAGAACAACTGAGAAAAACCTTTCTGCAGGCTGTGGCTGTCTACCTGACACAAGAATCTGAAGGAGAAAAGGAGAAAACTGAATGAGGGAAAAGCTGCTCTCTTTCTCTCTATCTTACTCTCAAAAAAAAAAAAAATCTGTTTACTGAGTGTGTGACTGTATTGTTATGGCAGAACATACTCTTAGAGGTATTCTGAGACTTCACAGATTCCACTTTCTTGGGTTAAACTCTAGCCAAACTCTGAGATGCTGCTTAAATGTTTATTTTAAACCTAAAAATAATAAACCCCAAAATTCTACAAGGCATCTCTATCTTTCACTAGATGTTAAGATTCTTTCCACTAAATCTCACTTGACAAAAACTCCTAATAAACAGCTGTTCTTAAGTCACTGTGCTCTCAAGACTGTTGTCAAGTATCTTTGTTAGAGTTTTTGCGATTTCTAACAGAAATAATGAGGTATTTAACAGAAACCACAATTCAAAAGCCAGAAAGTGATGTGTACACAAACCCAGTGATATCCAGCATCTTAATTTTGTGCCTGGAACCTTCGGTTTCCTTAAGTTTAATAAAATATAACACCCTTAACAGAAACTGGACTAAAAATTAAGATCTACTGGCGCCAGGCATATTATTTTAACTAGGTGCAATGAAACAGCTTCTTTGATTGGTTCCCTCAGAAGAGGACAGAGTTATTTGCATTGCTACTTCACAAATTTTTAGTGGAAAAGAGAAAGCAGCTTTTAATCATTAAAAGCTCCTCCAGCAGTGACAAGTAATTCAGTGCCCACCTTGGCAACCTCACAGGGGCCTCTTATTAACATGAACTGCATGCCTTCTTGGCAAAGGAAACATTGCTACTGATTTCTACCATTTCTATCAAAGATCTCCTTTCACAGGCCCTAAACCTGGGAATTTGCTCGTGCAATCTGGTATCCAGCACACAGTGTGCAAATGTACAATATGTGGAGCATTGGAGAATCAAGCCTTGAGTGGCCTGGGTTGAAGGCACTTGAGAACAACCACCCAATGTGTGCCAGATCTCTCTCACTGCAAGATAACTGCCTAGTCACAAAACCAAGAGTATTTTATATCACTAAACATCTTTTCTAGCTGATTTTTAGGAACAATCAAGGCAATTAGGTGCACTTTTGGGTGTCTCAGTAATGCCAACTATGCCTGCAAATAATAGCATGTTGAAAAACACAATGTTAACCTCAAAAAAAAAAAAAAGGAATGTGTATTTATATTGCATAGCTTATATAGAGTATGTGAATGAATCGTGATTTCTGCACAATAAAAACGAAGAAATAACATAGACTGCCATAGACTGCAGAGGGATGTGGGCAGAAAAATTCATCATATAAGGTGTCTGAGAAAATCCAGGGGGAATTAATGATCTGCTCTATTCAAGAACATTTAAAAAACAATACCATCTGGCATTAAGTAGAATTCAAGCCAAGAGCTAGCAGCAAAATAGGTTTGACAACCTTGACATAAAAACTACTTACTCTCAGTGCCAATTATGGTCTTCTTGCCAGTTCAAAAGCATATCTTTCCAAGAATGGCATTTAGCCCCTACTGGCATCTGAAACACCACACAATCTTTACACCAGAGATTAAAGTAAAAAAACTTATGCAAAGAACCAAACAGAGATAACAGCATAATCTGGATAAACACACCAAATACTAAATCACTGTTCATTATGTTTAGAACTAATAGGAACTGACATCAAATAGTGAAAAAGAAAGAGTGTTCATTTCTCTAGCTGGAAGCTTTGAAATATAGCTTGCTTTACATATTCTGATAATTTTGTAAGTCAAAATTATTTCCAAAATTTTTAAAAATGGTGCATTGCTTTCACTACAGAATGAGACTTCCTCAGCTGCCTATTTATTACCAAATGCATTTTCCTGAGCTAGTGACAAATAGATAAAACTGAGAACCGCTTCTTTCTTTAAGCTTTTTGAAATAATCTTCACTATCAAAAGTCAAAATTTACCTCTAATCACATACTATTTAACTGATTTGAGATAGCTAAGGGAAAAATATTGTCTTATTTTATATGTTATCAAATCTCAAAGCTTCTGTGGCTGTCCAAAACTGGTAGACATGGCCTCTCTTCCTTTAAATGCAAGAACTCTGTTTCAGTAACTGACACTGAAGAATGGATGCAGCATCTTAATCAAAGACTGAATTTAAGAAGAAATAATAGGATTTCTGGGAGATAGCTATGATTACCTTCTATGTTAATATAAAAAGAAACATAATCTTATATTTTAAATTCTTAATTTAACAGCAACAAAGGGTTAAAATTTTTAGAAGTATCATCATAACTCTCAAGCAATGGCTGTCCATCCTTCAGATATTAAGACTATTTTATAGGGCTTACTTTTCTGGTTGGTTTAAAACTATGTAGTGGGTTAATGAAAATGTTGTATTTATAAAGTGAACAGCATCAGTATATGCAAAATTTTATCACGCAACTTGCAGTAACCACAGACATTTCTAAATGAATTCTTGATACCCAGTTATCTTCCTTTCATTGTTTCTAAAATTTCTACTAATTCCCTAGTGAGAAATCTAAAAATCTATGTAGTATATTTGGAGGAAAAAACATTGCATATTTTAACTTGTATAGAATATCTGTATCTGAAGATAATTTTTTTAATGGCCACAAGTAACTAATTGTTAACAGATATGAAAATCTAATCCTGTGAAGTTTTGAGTATTTAAAAATGGTATCTCTACCATATTCCCTGTGCATTGTAACTTCTTTCCCTGCTGTTTCCACATTCTCTAGTTCTATACTTTTAAAACTGTATCATCATTAGCTCTTTCAGAACAGAAGGAGTAAAGAATATGGGAATTGCAATGTGGCTATGCTTAACTAAATTGTCAAAGAGTAAAAATGAACATCTCCATCTACATGTATTGCAGTAAACAGCTTCTTATATGTGTTTTATAAGTCAAAAGACTAAAAGTAGTTGAGGCAAAAATACGTAAAGTTTTAAAAAGGAATCAGAAATGAAAAAAAAGGGGGGGAAGAGAAAATCTAAACTGACTTGTGACCTTTGATCTGACTTACAGACCTGAACTGAATTTCAGATTTGACAGTAGGTTATTAAGATTTTGTCCTAGGCACTTCAATATCACTGAATCAGCAAACTAGCTGATTCAAACAAAAAAAGACTATCATATTTTAAGATATTTTTGAAAATGGATATGTATAATTAGTTATGTTCCATAGATGATATATTTAGTTAGATATCAGTGAATATGACATTTCAGTTAGTTCTCAGACACAGCATTAAAGAAGTCAACATCAATGAGTAGTTAACACTTGGACACAAAATACTACATTTCCTGGTTTCCTGTGATTCCATGTAGTATTAGAAAAAAGAGACGATTTAAAAAAGGGAAATGGATAAATAATGCTGAATTCAAACAAACTCATTTCCTGAGCAGAAATTAAGAGAAAACATCAGCAAAGCATATAGAGTTGATGGAACTTATTGGCATTTTGTAACTATATATATTCATTTAGCACATTGTTTCAGTATTTTGTATCAGCTCATAATGAATCTCACCCAGTTCCTATATAACTGTACAATTGTATAATTTTATAAGAATTTGACCTTAGTCAATGCCTGCAAGTAAAATGCCAGTCATTGACAACTTCCCCCAAAAATAGGGCTTTTGTTGTTGGTTAACAGAATCAGTACTAAAGCAAAAAATTCATTAAATTCAGCACTGTTTTACAGCCTGATGGAACAAAACCAAACCCAACCAAAATGTAAACTAAATATGGCTACATACAAGTTACTGATGCTTAGAAGTCTCATGGTTCTGTTCTACTTTATAGACTGGTCACTCCAACCTGGTCATCTACATGCCAAAATCATAGAAAATCTTTGATGCAATATATCCCCTCCAAAGAAGAAACATGAAACCAGAAGTATTTCTATCAGATAAATTGCCCTAAAGAAAGTGTAAGATGTGAAATCTACTAAGAAAGTGTGTCTGACTTAGTAAGACTTTTCTCATAGTAAATTTGAAAACATAAATATGCATATTTATGAGAAGATTCAGTTAGTGTAACAAACATATAGTGATTATCATTTTCATGTACATATGTAAATAAGATGCAAAATACTATCACTGCTACAAAAGAGCAAATATGTTAGATCAATGTAGTGGATAATTTATGAGTAGCTCATTCTACTTCTATTACAATATTAGAATAATATCTAATTAGTATCTTGGAATAATTGAAAAAAGTATGTAAACTTATAAAAATTCTAAGATTTTTAGTTGCTGTAATTTCCAAACTCTATCTGTATTCCAAACAGGGCATTGGAAATAACATTTATGAAAAACAAGAACTGCACTAGTCCTGTAATGATGAACAAACACATATACTACAAATTTTTTAACTTTGAGGCATTTTGTATTTCCATAAGCCAGATGAAATTGCATGCCATTTTACTCTTGCTCAACAATGAGTTACACAAAGAGATTTTTCCAAGACTCTGGTGGCACTCATGCTTAACAAAAGGTAACGTGTCATGCATAAAACCTTGTCTGTAAGAAATCATTTTCTTGGTTACAGATTGTGCACCAGTATTCATTACTGATATAAAAAGGTAAAAGAATAGGAAAAAGAATATCTAAGATATTTTAGAAAAAAACCCACAATCATATTTACCATATAGTAGGCTAAGTCAAGGTACAAGAGAAACATCACCAAATGTTGGTATGTTACATAAAACTTTTT
>WBND01001134.1:191502-211165 GCA_013398595.1 Tychaedon coryphoeus
TGAAAGAGGTGACAAAATGGAAGAAAATCGTATGTCTCAGGCTTTTCTCCTTTACCTCCTTAAAATAATTCTCTATTCATAGTCAACAATTTTAATCTCTGTGATAGGACAGAAAAATAACAAGATTATATTTTAAAACAGTTTAGGTCAACGCATGAAGGCATTTTGAGGCATGAAAACCAGCACTATTTTAGGAAGATTTTAACATAGAGCTTTTCTGAAAGCAATTGGATGACCATACAATAAGCAATAGTGATTTATATGTTTGAAGCAGCTCCTATCATATACAACATCTGCCATCGGATTAAATATTTAGATTCTTAAAAGCACATAATTAAATTAATCAAACCTGGAATTTATTAGAAGAATATAAATTTTCAGAAAAGGACAGGGACAAATCAGGGGCAAAGTGAGATAAATATGTTTCACTGTTTGAATGTCTAGTGTCTCTGAAAACAATTTGATCTTCCAAACCAAAGACTCTCCCAGGTAATTGGCACATGATACTTCTTTCAGAAAAACTGTGAAAAATAATTGAAAGCATTTCCATCTGATGCTTAGGACAATTTTAAAATATTCAGGAGTAGGTGTTCATATGTCACAGTTAAGCAGTGAGAAGCCCATTAGTACTGAAAAAAGGAAGCATAGAAAAAAGTTCCATACAGCCTTCATCACAGAATGGCTGTCCAACTCACAGCTCCAACCTCATCTCCAAAGGTTCAATTCCCTAAAAAGCACTGTAGAAAACACTTCAAAAAAGATAATACAGACTGAATTTCTCAATATGTAATAGATAGAATTATCACTTGCTTGGGAAAGATTTTTCTTTCTCCACACTTCTCCTCCTCTTGACTGGATATAAGCCTCAACTGAATTTATTCAAATGGAGATAGATTATTTGATAAATCTTTGAATTGTTTTAAAGCCTTGTGACTGAGGATGGTTTTTTATGAAAATCAGAATAAAGCCATATTGGATTGATTGATATTTCCTTTTTTCCTAATAATAATTAATATTAATTTATTAAACTATCACTGATTTCCTGAAAATGGTAAAGCTTGTTTTTATTTCAAATATAAAAGCAAAATAGCTAAATTAAATAGTTGATATGAAAATCCAGTAATTAAAAGAGAATATATTGAAGGATTTTATATACAGTACTGATTTTTACATGAGAGAGAACATAAATTCAAAGCTTAGTCCAGGAAAAAAAGAGTATGATGCAAATGCCATGTTTGTGAGACATCATTAAGAAAAGCAACAGTCTGACTTAAGTTTACTGTAAGAAACTGACTTTCAGTACATTAAATTCTTCTGACTGTAAGTTTATGCTTCAAGCATGCATTGCTGAAATGATATTTCAATGTCATTTTTTTAGCAAAAATAACTATATCCAGCAAAGTCCACCTACTTTCTTCCCATGTAGCACAAGACCAATACTTACAGTCATTAGAATATGCACATTAGTGTGAAACAAGCTGCCACTTATATATTCTTCCTCTTTAAATCAGGTAGCAATAAAAGAGAGAAAAATATTACTAAGACTGACAAGTTGTAGTTAACCAAAGCCATGGAAGGGAGAGGCCGGTGTGAAGAGCTTCTATACAGACAATAAAGTTATACTGATATTTAAGTAAAAGTAAAAAATATTGAGTCTTCAAAATTTTATATAAAGCCACATCTTACATGCTTTGTGCTTTTTTCACTTCAAATCCATGACCAGATTTAAAGGTGAAAATGCTAGTTTTGGTGCAAGGCTGCGCAGTAACAGGACGGGGGAAATGGCCTTAAGCTGCACTCAGAGAGATTCAAGCTTGACATTAGGAAAAAATTCTTTACTGAAATTGGAATGGATTTGGAACAGGCTGCTCAGGCAAGTGGTGGAGTACCCATCCCTGGGAGTGCTCAAGAAATGACTACACATAGTGCTCCCTGCTGTGGTTCAGTTGACATGACGCTGTTTGGCCAAAGGCTGGTTTGCTTCTTCACTGCATTTGGGTATGAACTCTGTTAGGATTACAATTGAATTTAATTACCTTTTCTCTCTTTGATCACTCTCTGCAACTCACAGGAAATATGCAGTATTCTGTCTTGAAACAAAGATTCAGGGATATTATTTCTTTAACTTCAATTGAAAATTTTAAAAACTACTTGCAAAACTGTAAGATGAGTTGAATTCTACTGATTTTTTTTATATCTTTGAAATAATAGCATCATATCAATCAACAGTGATAATAAATAAATAAAAATAAAATATTGTATTATAATTCTCTATTAAAAATTAAAATTGTGAAGCTTACTGAGGAATAAAAGAGAATACTCTTAGAATGCAATTTCAATGTTAAGTTGGGTCATAATTTATGTTTTGCAAGGAGTACAATTTTTTTTATGTAGAAGGGCTGTTTTTCTCATTTAACTCCCTTCTACTGCTGAGGAACATGAAATATCAGATTTTTCAGAGTACCCATATTAAAGCTAAATAAATAAAACAATAGAAAGAAATATCCAGCCATTTCATTTATTTTTGTCAAGAAAACTTCAACAGACATCAATGCTCAGGTAAAACTCTTGCAAGTGCTTTTATTTCATTAGTATGTTAATTGAAGCTTTTTTATAAATTTCTTTTTTAAGATCTGCTATATATCTGAGGATGATTCCTACAAAAAATTTATTCAAGCATGAGGTAGAAATATTACTGACAATTTTCTTCTGCAATCTCCTGCATTTTTTAATCAGTAGATTAAAATTCAACAGCTGCTCTAATGGAAATGTATGCCATAGCTTACAAAACCTACCTAAAATATTCATTCAGCATTGAATCTTATCAGAGCTTCTGAAAAAGATGCGGAGAATGGAATTGTTGTTTTCTTCAAAAAAGATATATTTTCATTTGGAAATAAATAAGAAAAGTAATCATGGGGCAGGTTAAGATGCCAAAGCAGTCAATTGGTCTTCTGGGCAGACTCAAAAGTAAAAGTAAAATAATTAAACTCTTCGGTAAGTGTCAGATAATTCTGATCTTGCTTTTTTTAAAAAGTATTTCTGAGGGAATGTTTTGGGAAGCAGCAGTGTTTTTCCAAAGCTGATCAGAGTTAACAAAAATGCAATAGTTTCAGTGAGCCTGGAGTTAGGACAAAACTGGAAACGATTTTCAAGTCTTATTCAGGATTATTTCCCATCTGAAGCTGAGAAAATGTGAAAATGTAGGTAACCATAGGAAAAAAAAAATAGCCCAGCAAGAAATGTTCAATTTTTATAATGAGCATTATAAATATAACCTTTTAGGGAATTCAAAACATGGTTTTGTTCTCTAAAGCATATAAAACACAAAATAGACTCTTAATACTTGCTTGGCAAGAATATGCTTGATTTTCTGTTGAATTCCATATTGATGTATTAATTACAAAAATTAGAAGCTGAAAAACACTTGACTTCTTTAATTGAAAAAAACAAAACCAAACACTGTCAGAATTATTGGAGATTTGGCAGACCTGTTACTGAATCAGAAGACAAAAAGTTATACAAGCCTCAGTGATGCATCATATTGTTTACGCACTCCTGTATCAAGTGTTTCTGGTTCTCATTTTAATTTTTTTCCCAAACTGTTTATTCCTTAAAAGAAGGGAGCAGGAGAGGGTTTGCATTCTGTACTTGATAAGAACCACAGAAGGGAAAATATGCTGAAAAAAATGAACAGTTGATCTTCTACATGCATGTTTGAAAACTGCTATTCTGTTCCCAAGCATGTTGTATTTATTTTGTGTGTATTGCATTTCATTTATTTATTAATGTTGCCACTGCTTGTTACAGGTCACAAGTGGTGCATTGAGATTGCAAGGCCTCAGGATGAAGATTGGCAGGATTGCTCTGCCTGAATTTGTCTTGATGTGCCTGGTGGTGAGCCTTATTATTCTGGACCTCAGAGGGGCTGGGGAAGGCTGACCATAATACCAGATAAAGGCAGTTATTTTATAGGATATATATAACAATTTTAACTGTGGCATTATTAATATTATTAAAATATTTTGGCTGTAAGAATGGTGTTCTTTCCTTTGTTTGTTTTTATTTCTTTTTTTTTCCTGTATCAGATTCATCTTGACTAATAGTAATTCTGCAATTAAGTCAATAAGTTTTCAAGAATACTAATTTTAAATTCTTGTCTTTATGTGCTTCTTTCTTCCTCCTTTATCCATAAGAAAATTCTGAGCATAAAACCAAAGATTAAACTTCTACAAAACCTTCTCTTTCTGGTGAAATAACATCAGTTCAATCTCCCACTATGTTGAATTCATACCACTTTCATGGAATTCTTAAATATTCAGACAGCCAAAAGGTGACTCTGAAATAACTTGTCTCTGTACAATAACTTTGCCTCTATCATGTCTGTACATGTTTCTTGCTGAGTAATAACAGAAGCTCCATTGTCTCTTTCTCCTTAGTTTCTTTGTTTCTTTTAATTTTTTTTCCAGAAGTATTAAAAAAAAACCAAACTAAAAATTAAATCTCTTTCGGTTTTGCATGAATAAAATATAAAATATGGTAACTGATATCTTCACATCTTTTCACTGGTTATGTAATTAATCAATCAGTTGTATACATGTTATTCCATTTGTTCTAAAATATCTATATTGCTTGCATATGTTTATCATTAAAAATGGAATGTATACTAGCAGATTAATAATTAAGTAATTATTTATTCTATAATAAATGGTTGACTATGGGATGACCAAGGTTTTCAAAATAGAAATTTACCTTAGAATAAGATGTGTGTTATTTCATCAATATTGCCAATCATCTTTAAAAGAAAGTTCGTCCCTCCCTTGGTGGTAAACTTGTTGAGCTAATAGTGACTTCTGAAAAGGCAGGAACAGTATCATCAGAAAAAATCTGCCACTTTGGCATTGTGTTCTCTCACAGTACTGAGGACAAAGCCATGCAGAGAAAGGCCAAGGTGGACTCAGTCTGGGAGGTGAAACAGAATGTCCAGAATGAGGGAAGTATCTTACTCCAAGCACAAAAGTGAATCTTGTGCACCTGACATTTGCCACTCCTCTTTCTGAGTGTGAAACTTAACACAGCTTCTAGCCCATCCACACACCACTTAGCCAGTTCCATGCCATTAGCCCTTCTGTCTGACTTAATGTAAGTTAGGATGATAAGACACTGAATATCAGTGCCTTACAGTGGTGGAACAATACTGCTGAAAAATTAATACTGGTTTGGACTGTGGCTGAACTATTACCCAGACTGATATTTTCTGAAACTGATGGAGCAACAGTGCTAGTTGAAATGTGGAAGTTTTAAAATTCAAAGAAAATACTGGAAATTTGGGACTGGATGTTGTCTGGGAGCAGCCCAAACTGTGTGAGCATCCAGACTCAGGCTGTTCTGTGGCAAGGATCTCTCCAAGGATGCTGAGGACAGACTAAGGAAAGAGCTTCAGCAGCCCAAGTGCTGATGGAACCAGTGAATATGACAGAATATGACTTGCGAAAATATCAGTTTTTCCACAGCTAAGTGTTGTATAAAGTCTAGATTTAATAAGACCCAAATGTCAATAACTTTTCCTGGTCCTAAATTTCTTTTAAGTATATGAAAAAAATCACCATGTGAACGTCACAAAGATTCATGAAAAATAAGCTTTTAAAAGTAGTTGTAAGTGTAGAAAAGTGTCTATTGAGGTATTTCTGTAGCTAAACTAGGCTCAGTATAAAGATTTTATCAAAGTATCATTTGCTTCTCAGTGGCAAACTTGAAATAAGCTTAATTTTCTCAATATAATTTTTTCCTCCCTTTATATTTAGTGATAGACAATCTAAAAGGCATGAGGAATATGCAGGTACAGTACATGTAACCGAATTACATAAGATTTAGGCTTTACAGGAAAAATATTAAGAAGTGGGAAGCTGGAGTTAAAGTATTGAAAAGTGATGAGAAGTTTTGGAGTGTTTTTTTCAACAGTGCTTTTCTATTCATCTGTCCATCTATTAAAAAATTACAGCTTGCCTATTTGATCTTGATAGCTACAGTATCTTTATTCCTATAAAATATATATTAATGCTTCCCTTTTGTACTATAAATGCACACAAACACTATGAACCAGCATATAAGTAATTGTTTATTTTGCTTTAATGTTTGCAAAGAACATTGCACAGATGGTTCATAAAGTTTAATTAATAAAATATGACAAAGCATGAACTCTTATGTAACAACTCATGCAAGTGTGCATTGTTTGGGTGAGGAAAGTTTTGTTTTTAAATTAAGATTTCCTGAAGTCTTTACTGCAATGTCTATTTTATAATAACTTATTTATTTTAGCATGCAGTGTCTGGTATAGTCAAAGTAAATATTATTCCGACATTGATGAGTTTTGTACTAGCAAATTCCTTCATACTTTCAACTTACATCTGAAGTGAATTAGAATTACATCTAGATAGTCAGGATTGTTCTGAAATTTATGACTTTTTATTGTTTTTTCATGTATTTAATTGCCTTTACCTGTTTTAAAATAAAACATTTCACTTCATATACGAAAAGTTGGTTTGTTTGACAGTAGTCACTTTGCTAATGCAATAAATGGTCTTTATTTGTGTAATAAGCAAACTCTAAGTAAGATTTCTTTAGGTATGCAAGCTTCAAATGGACTAGTCTTTTTCGTTTTACCATGTTTTGAATCTTTTTATATCTATCAATTTCCTTTTAACATTCTCTGCAAGAACATTTGACCAAATGCCATTTTTGTTGAAACATTAGAGCATGACTAGATTCTTTGATCTTCTGCAATATTACAAAGTTTTATTCACAGGATTTTCAGAAAAAAAAATCAGAATGTATGTAACATGCCCCAGTTTTGTTTTAGGAAATCAAGGAAATCTTGGAATACTAAGACAGATCCAAATTAAACAGCTGAATATCAGGATTTAAAAATGAAAATTTTCTGAAGAGACTGGATTGCTGATATCACTCTAAGACACAGGAAGGAAAAACTACTCATTCACTCCCTTAAATATGCTAGTATTACATTAATTGTTTTACCTCCAAATGAAATAGGTAGCTGCCAAATATTTCGAGTAGAAGATGTCTTGGAAAAGAAATATATATTCAGAAATATATTTCATCAGAAGCCAAGCATATGTGCACTGACATAAAAGAGGTTGCATTAAATGACTAGGCATCTTAACACTAAGCCAGATTTAGTGCCAGAGACCCAGAAGACATTACAAATCAAGACAAGTCTCTAAGCCAGGTACCAGCAAGGATCTTCTTTCAGTAGCATGGTAATATATTACCATTTTAAAAAAAGCTTGCACTGCATGTTAGAAAAGCAGTATACCTTGTTTTGTGGTTTGATCGTCCTTCAAACTCAAATCATGTTGCACAGAGAGCATGTCTCAGGGAAATCTTTCAGAAAATGTGTCTGAGAAACAAATGGTTCTTCCCTGACTATACCTTATGTAGTCATTTATGGCAAGAGCCAGCAAAACACTTTAGCATCTGTTTGATGTCAAGTGTGTAGGCAAGCTAATTGACACAGGATGTTTAGGTTGTTTATTAGATTGTAGAAATTACAGTAAAATTGAAATAATTTTGCTAGGTGAATAGGATATAGTCATATAAAAATCCAATTCTTTAATTACTAAATGAGAAAAAATGCTCTGACATATCATATTATCTGACAACTGAGACACTCAGTTGTCTTGGAGACCAGACAACTCTCTCTAAGGGTCTTTGTGGTTGAAAGAAACCCCAATTTTCTAAGCCAACTAGACAGAGATTGGTGAGCCAAGCTTTCACAGTTAAAAACTGGTACTCGTGTGAACCCAAATACTAACATGAAATTTAAACAGTAAATTAATGAATCTTTGATGTCAGCAAAACTGCATCAGTTAGCATGAAATTTCCGTTTTTTTCAAACTGCTCTGTTATGGGGACAGGGCATTTTATGGTTGGACTTCTGACTCACAGATAAAAATCTGAAGTAAACATAAACAAAAGCATGCTTATAAACAGACAAGCTGTGGAAATGTTTAAAATCCTAGACTATTACTTTTTTCCTAAGCTTAGAGAACTGCAAGCATCTATATTCAGTAATGTCCACCTTTAAAACTGACATACTGGTGGCTGTTTGAAAGGTGCAGAGTATGCTGCTGTTCATAGGGACATAAATTTTAGACATATCTGGCTTTAGCATCTACTTGGACAAATATTTCAACAAGTAGAGCACCATAAAATACACAGCACTGGAATTCCCTCACGGTTTGAAAGCCAGTTGAGAATAGACTACAGAACTGATTTATGGATGAATACTCAGTTATGATAATTGAACTGAGATATTAAAGTGTTCTTTACATAGGGAACTGTTGTTTTGTATCTTTCTTATACTGTATTGTGAGTTTCAGATTCTAATTTAGGCATTATGGGGTCAGGTAGACCTTCCTGCGTTATACATTACAATTAATCCTTGCCTTCTTGCCGATGTAGAAGTATAAGCATTGTGGAATAAACTCATGGACTAGGTCTAGCAGGTGAAGCCAAGGACCTACTGAGATCAGAATAATGGTCAAAAGTGCATAGCCACAGCAGAACAAGAATAGTGGAATTTTGCATGATACTGCTTTATTTAATGATGTCTTGTTGACCAGTTATTCAGTGCAGGATTCACCTGAGATAGAATTATTTCTGCATTTTCAGTAACTCTCTTCCATTTGTTTTCCTACTCTTATCATAACCTTATGTAGAATTCTAACTCTACTTTAAGAAAATATCAGGCATGTTTGATGAATATTATCCTCCATTTCATTCCTAAGTTTTAACTGACCCTTTATTAACTTGTTAAAAAATATTCATTTGTCTGTTTTATTCCCAGAATTAAGTAATAAATAAATACATTCTTAAGTAAATTCTGTAATGGGATTTGTTCTTACTGTAGACCAGAGTGATACAAATAAGACTCAGTTTAATGTCTCCACAATTTAGTTCCTATCCCAAAACTAATATGTGGAAACAGTCTTTTAACCCAGAGTAGGACCCCTTCATAAAACAGATCTTTCAGATCAGATTTATTTCTCATTTAGTCTGTTTAGAGCAGTTAAAAATGTTTTATTCTCTCTTAAGCTTATCACAAATGCCGAAGGGCTGAGAAAAACTGAAGGAGGGCTGGGGTAGGGAGGGTAGGATGTTGGGAATGAAGGTCTCTAGTGGCTGTTTGAGTTTACAGTGGAGATTTTTCCATTCTTTCTTGTGGTCCAACCACTGTTGTAGCCTGACCATTTATCCAGAGCATTCACATCCATACACACCCCTTACATCTCACTGACCATTCTACTGACCCTGTCCGGGCACTTGCCACCTTCCATTCTGGTAAAAAAAACCCCACAAATCACAACTGTGTCAACACGTGGCCTAACACATGGCCTTGGCACTTTTTAATGATGTCAGGGTCCTTTGAATCCTGTTTCATGTAAAATATAGCTCTCAGGAATTATTTTGTTACCATGCCTTTCATTAAAGATGTCAATCTAAGATTGTTTAACAATATAAAGAATGGCCATTACCAATTATTAAAATGTTCATAGTATCTGCAATTTACATGTTATAGCAATGCAGAAAATATTAACATTCATAAAAGATTGCTCAGTCATTTTCTGAATAAATTAAGTTGAACTGTGTTTCCATAAATTCCAACATATTATTTATTTTATACAAGTTTGTCAAATTTACTCTGAATAATTTACTCTTCTCATAGTATTTTCTATGTTTAGTATTTCATTAAGTATAAATCAATATGTACATTTATATCTAAAATTGGAGCAGAGCATTTTCTCTGAACTCTTTTGTACACTGCCTGCATGCATAATCACAAAGAATAACAGCTCATTAAAATGTTGAACCTGTGGTTAAGCAAGGAATGTTCTCCATTGTTATAATGTAAAGTATTCTGAGGAAAATATTATCATAGTATCATAGAATGGTTTGGGTTGGGAAGTATATTAAAAAATCATCTAGTTCCAAACCCCTGCCATGGAGAGGGGCACATTCTGCTAGACCAGTTTCTTCAAAGCCCCATACAACCTGGTTTTAAGCACTTCAATGAGTGGGGCAGACACAGCTTCTCTAGTCAACCTGTTCCAGTGTCTCACCACCCTCAACCATTCTGTGATACAGCAAGGGGTGAAAATAAATAAGAATAGAATAGCATTTTTCATAGCATCTCACATGCAGCAGAGTGGTTCATTATTATAAATACAGATTTTCCTGTTATTTCCTCTAAGTGAGGACCTGATAAGATTCATTCATGCTTTTTGGGGATTTTTTGATCATTCCTACATAATTTAATTTCTTAAAGCAAATGTCTCAATCCTGTCCTAATGCCTTTCTTTCACAGATGACATTCTGGTTAACTTCTCAATCACCTACATTTAATAAGCTGTTGCTTGCTTGAGGCTGAAGTTTTCTTCTGATGGTATCTACACTGGATGTAGACATCTTTTTGCTTATCTTGAGATATTTTTCTTTTTGAGACATTTGCCATCTCCTGCTTTGGTCAATGTAAGTATGTGGGGTCTCTTTATCTCCAGAACATCCACTATTTAAGACCCCTTTTGTTAAATCACCTCTGTCTTTCAATGAAAAGCAGTCCTTATATCCTCACAGAGAGTTGTTTCCTTCTATTAAGAGATATTTTTTCTACCCTCACACTTTGTTTTTCTCTTAAAGTTCTAAGTTATTTTCTTAATTCCTCAGCGCCTGAATCCCTCCAATTTACAGAATACAAAATAAGATCATAACTTTGTCTTGTTGCTAAGGTTAATGTCTGTATTTCTACAGCACCTGATGAAACCACTATGACAGCATTTCTGCCTGGAGATCATGTCTATATGTGCTGATCCATGAAAGTCATTCGAAGTACAGTTACATGCCCAGTTTACCAGAATCACTGCTGGCTTAGCATGATCATATATCAAACACTTGATGTGGGCATGGACCTTGCAGCATTCCAGTAGGCTTTTAGATAGCTGCTTGCTTTCCCTGTTGCTACTGGTAATAATTCCCGGAAAACTAGAATTTGGGTTGAAGATCCCTGCTGCTCATGCATTCTGCTTTCAAAGTAAATAGTTTTCACAGAAAGCAGCTGTATCTGGCTTGTTTGTCAGTAGCCTTCTATTTACACAGACATAGCAGTGATATTAGAATTTTATAGATGATATTTTGAGTTTAGCATAAGAAGTCTAGGAATAAAATATATTTTTGCTTTAGCATTCATTAAGCTCATATGTCAGCAGTCTGCCTTTAGCTTGGATATAATATTTTTGTTGTCAGTCATTTTAATGGAATTTCCTAACAGTACCTGCTGCACTGCCAGATACATCGACTGACTGCAAGTTCCACAGGGTGACTTAGTTCATGAGAATTGAAACAAGCAGCATATTGAAAATGTTGCAGAATTGTACTTTTTCAGCCTAGAAAAAAATCTGTTTCTGTATATCTCTGATGAGATATTTTATTGTGTCATGTGCCAAAAAATGAACATTTCTACTGTATCACTCTCAGATTATTATTATGGGCAAAAGGATTCAGACATATGTATGGAGGGAAAGATTTATAGTTAGCCTGCTCTTAACAATCCAATCAAAACACAGCAGATACATTGTCTTGTTACAATAACAATACCCAATGCCCCAAAAATAACAAGAAAATCCTTGTTAATTGCCACCTAGAATGCCTATGAAAGAACTTATTCTATCCACCTTCTATGGTGTTAGGTTATGGCTTCCAATGCTCCTCTGGATGACAAAGTTAGTGATTTTTCTCAAGACAACATTAGAGGGATTATAAGAAGTACTGAATGACCTGAGCTGTTTGGTGAAAAAAACATGTTGTTTATGCTTTCCTTCTCAAAAATAGAGTGCATTTGGGTATATTTTTCTATGTCCCAAATGGACTGCAAATCTGTTACTTTCCAACTTGTCCTAGATTTTTTGGTAGTTGAACAACAGCTCAACATAAGAGAATTGACCAAAAGGACAATTCTTTGTTGTGTAGTCACTTCCTCATTTGTTCAGGCTGGGCCACAAGAGGCATTCACAGACCTTATAGCTGAAGTGTGGCAGTGATCACCTGGACACCAGCCAGTTCTGAAAACAGGTGAAAATCAGATCAGACCAAGGCAGGCCTGGGTGAAACAGAGACCCTGTTCTGTCATGTCATAATAAAATTTAAAACTTGTTTTACTACTGGAAAAACACTATTTGCTAGACCACACTGCATCTTCTAAGTGTTGCCTGGAATTTTACTGGTAAGTGACCAGTCTGCGTGCAACAACTTCCAGGAAATTAGAAACTATAAGAACTTTATAATAATGACTTCAGAATATTCCAATACTGTTATCTTTTTCCTGATGTCCACAAAACCATATCCAGCTCAGCATATCTGGGAACTGTATTCAGGTATAGCATACATCCAGGATATTCCAGCACATTTCCCATACAGTATTATTATATAGATGGAGATATTATTGCATTCTCTCATGCTAACATGTAGACTTTTCAAGATGGTCCAATGGAACAAGTCTTACCCAAGATCAATAACTCCTTGAATGAATGGAATTCACAGAACCACAAAATATCCTCAGTTGAAAGAGATCCATTAGGACCATCCAGTCCAACTCCTGGTCCTGCACAGGACAGCCCCAAGAGTTACATCATTTGCCTGAGAGCAGTGTCCAAACACTCCCTGAACTCTGCCAGGCTCGGTGCTGTGACCACTGCCTTGGGAAGCCTGTTCCAGTGCCCAACCTCCCTCTGGGTGAAGATCTTTTTCTCATATCCAACCCAAACCTCTCCTGACACAGCTTCAGGCCATTCCCTTGGTCCTGTCACTGTCACCACCGAGCAGAGATCAGTGCCTGCCCCTCCTTTTCCCCTGATGAGGAAGCTGTAACTGCAATGGGGTCTCCCCTCTGTCTCCTCCAGAGTGAACACACCAAGGGACCTCAGCTGCTCTTCAGGTGATATTCCCTCTGCAAGGCTCTGACACGGTACAGCAGTTTGACAGAGCAAGGAGCAGGGACCATCAAAAAGCCACGAGTGAAATTCCATGGGATGGCTATAATACAAACATTATTATGGCTGGTCAGTCCTTCAACAAACTACAAAATAACATGACAGTTTTAGTGCAGATCACTGATTTTAGTTACCTGATTGCTTATAGATTTATCTGGCACCCTTGGCATTCTTGAGCCAATAAGGTTGTTACCATGTCTAATCAAACTACAGCCAGAGTACATTTGCTCTAGCAGTTGTCTCACCTAGAACCATCTATTAGATTCCCAATTTCTAGCTGTTAGCCTTTTCCATTAATAGCATAATCTCACATTTCCCTTGCTCAAAATAATTTGAAATTCCTTCACGTTAAAACACTCTTACCTATTAAATCTGGAACTTTGCTTTCTCTCCGTCACTATGGCATTTTCTTCTGCTTTATTTTTGCCTTTAAAAGCCATGATAGATCTTATCTTACTATGTTATAGCATTAGATATATTAGATAGCTTAGATAAATGTTACTTAGTATTGAAAACTCTCAATTCTTTTGATTAATCTTAAAAAAAAAGAAAAAGAAAAAAAAAAGAAAAACAAAACCCAAAGAACCAAAAAACCACTTACAAAGTGTCTAGAAATAACTGCCAATAAATATTCAAATTCTGAAAAGATCACACTGCTTGTAAGAACTTTAACAGCTTGGTCCCTATTTATTAAGAAGAGATTAAAGAGTGACTTGATGTAAGTCAATTTTATATAGTTCAGTTTGTGACCTCTTTTATTGATTGAGATTTTTTTTTAGGATATGGAAATGAGACAAATTTGCATTCAAAATAAACTTTCTATTAAAAATTATCATAATTTGGCATCCAAACAATCTGAGTAATTACATGATGTTTTCCACAACTGTTAAACTTCAATTTCAGATGAAATGTACTTTAAACTAAAAATTCTAATCTTGAAGAAAATATATATCTTTAAAATAATTTTTATTGTTTTTTTTTTTACCAGAGGTCAGGCCAGATTATTCCTTCTCACACTGATAGCCAAAAGTGCTAAACTATGAGAAACAAGAAATCATGGATGCTAATTCTTGTATTTGAAATTTTTCTCAGTTTAAATCTAATTAAATTTTATACTTTAATCTCTCTAACTTAATGGTAGGTTTCCTACCATTTCCTACCATCACCCTAAAGTGTTAATTTTATTTAATGTTCAGCATGAATATATAATATTTCAGTATTAGAACATGAGCAGTTTTATTTTACCTCATTTAGTATTTCAGCTTTCAGTAAACTTGTGGTTTTCATTAAGGAACAGATTGGTTTATTTGTTTATAAAAGATGGAAATTCATTTATCAGACTTTTTTATTGAACTTTTCCTAGAACCTGGCTGGTAGCAGGTAATGTACCCTTCCAATGAAGAACTTTTTAGGGTAAAAGTTAATTAGACGCATAAAATAAGTTGAAAATATGCATATTTCTCCTGTCTTCAACCAGCTGTAACACACAGAGAGGTCTTTAATAATTACAACAGGTACAATTATGGCACACATTTTGCCTTGCACAAATCCCATTAAACCCATTGCAAAACCTCTTTAATTCAAGAAACTCAGGATTTCATCCCATTTTTTACTCCTTCAGTACTGCTTCCTCAATAAAGAGAGTTAACAGAAGGAACAGGAAATTAAATTCAGAATAAAATAGAAAGGAAAATAAATTAAGAAAATGTTATTCCAGTGCTATAATATTTTTGTTTCCCAGTCAATATTGTTACAACACTCAGGACTCATCAAACTACAAATGATACTATATGCCATAATGACAATGCTTTGCATCAATTCAATAATGCACTTGTTTTGTTTATTTCTGTAGTGGTCATACCTTAACTCTATATGTTTAGAATGAATATTTCTAAGGTTGTTATAAAGCATTCTTGTAGTTCTTAGAAGGGCTAAATTCTTTAACACACAGAGGAAGTAATAATTTATTTAATATAGTAAAAAGAAACAACAAAAACAAACAACATATATTTCATATAGTAACTACATTCTGCCTAACAAGACAATCTGACCATGTTGCTACAGTATTATTTCTATGTTGATTCAAAAAGCTATTAACAACCATTAATTATGCATTTATTTAAGCAATTAACCATGAAAGTGGCTTTACTGTCAGAGATATGATGCATAACCTAAAAGTCATTTGGTTAATGAGGAACAGAAAGCACTTTTTAACCAGGACAGGTATTTTGTTGGCAGTGTCACTAATTACCCTGATAAGTTTTTACATGAGGATTCCGCAACCAGAAATTTTACTGGTTTTCCTCTCTCTCTAACCACAAGAAAAAGAAATAATTTTCTTTTTCTAACTGCCTGTACTATTTATGATAGAATCATAGAAAGATTTGGGTTGGAAGGGGCCTCTAAAGATCATTTAGTCCAATATCCCTGACACAAGAGGGGACATAACTGGATTATAACTTTGTTCAAAGACAGTGTATCTCAATTCAACGCTTCTCATGGGAAAAAAAAAAATAAATTCCTACTATTTATATTTTGGGTAGTATTCTTTGATGTAGCAAAAAAAATGTCAGCTACATTAAAAAATTGCTGCAATAATCACTTTCCTTAAGGTTAGACCGAACAGACTTAAAGAATGCAAAGGACAGAAGAAAATTTACTATTCTTAAGGCTGGATAAAGAGCAATTAAATTTTATGGTGTTGTCTTGCAGACATAGCACTAATGAAATTAATGGACTATAAGTATGTGCTTAAATACATAGAAGATCAAGGTCTAAATCTGTTTTATAGTCTGGCAGCAGTTATACAAGTCAAGTACCTCTTATTCAAGTGTCAAGAGCCTATTATTTGAATGTTGGTCTAGACAAATATTGCTATTCTCTTTCTCTGAAAGTGGCAATAAGAATATACATAAAAAAGGGAAAATTAATGTTTAAATGTTATTGTCTTCTAAAAGAGCAAAGGGGTGTGTGTTTTTGTTTGGGGATTTTTGAGTGATCTTTGTCTGGTTGATTGGTTTTTGTTTTATTTTTTATTGGTTTTGCTTTTGTGAGGGGGTGGTTTATTTTTCGATTAATGAAAAAAGAGATCATTGACACAGAAAATTGAAAGTCCCAAGAGTACTAATATTAATGTATATATGTTCTATAATTGTATCATACACTACCATATTTCTTGAACATTATTAGATTCTCTACAATAGACTTAATTTCAGTTGGAAGATTCTAGTGGACTGCAGAAGATGGGTATGTTATAATTCTGTTTTTTTTGATTCTAGGTTAGAACACCTATACTTTACACTAGTGTAAGAAATTAGTGTCATAATAGTTTCATCAACGAGTTTAACACAGTTGCCAGAGCTCAATCCAAACTAGTTATAAAGAAAACATTAAGAACCATAGGCAAATATTTTAGTAAAAAAAAGTAGTCCGACTAAATAACAAACAAAATCTATATTAATCTTAGTAAATTTGTATTACTCAAAAAGACATATATTCAATTACAATTAAAACACAATGGACACCTACCCTTTTCATAGTATTTCAACATTATTTGGAAATGCACATAACTGAAAATTACTGAAAACTATTTCTTTATGAAAACAACTCAGATAACAAAAACAGAAATGCAGGCTCATACAAAATGTATTACAATAATATTTGAAAGGCTTTTGAAAGGCTTTTTTTTTTTCATCCAAATATCTGTGTATTCTCACTGAAATACTGTTTTAGCAGAAATACTGAACTAAAAAACATCTGCTCATTTAAAGTCAAAATACAAATTCTGGAAATGTTTGTATGTGTGTTTGAATGCACATGCAAAAGTTCATACAAACATTTGAACCTTCATGCAAAGTGTAGTCAGGATGCTTACACATTTTACAACTTAATAAGGCAGCAAATTATTTTTTTTTACCCCAGGGTGAAGTAAAATTGATTACTTTGTAAATGGTTATCATAAACAGTATAGCCAGGAGTTGTTGAATGTTGGGGTTTCAAATAAAGACAGAATTCCATTTTTTTTAATTACACGGTGTATCAGTTTGAGAAAGTTCATAATATATTCACAAAGTTCCTATATATTTAATATTAAACTTTCATATTTTTTACTGATATATATTGTAACATCAATTTTTTTCTGAACTTGAGTATATTTGCTGACCTTGTAAAACTGAGAACTTTCCTTTTAACAAGGCAAAAGATTACAGAAGAAATGTAGTCCAGGAACTCAGCCACTGTGCTATCATCTTTCCACATACTTTCCTCAAAGCTCACATAAGGTGGAATAACATATGTGCTTCCTGACAAGTGTGCAGCACAAAGAGCAAGATACACCTTTCCCACAAAAGGTCATACTATGCTATTCAATGCTGATTTCCTCATTAACCTAGTTTTTAACCAAGCCATGGTTCTTGCTTTAGGCATGTCCATAGTTCTTCTGTATGGATACTGTTAGCACCATTAATTAATTCTGCATTTTTCAATTAATTGCTCACAATTTAAAGAGACTATTCTAAATATTCTGGGGATATTAAAAAAAACACTACACTTTTATAATGAAAAATTTATTTGTGTTTCTAAATTTTTTAAATTTTTATTTTAAAGGAATCTACTGAAGCACATATTAAAGTTATTGGAAAAGACTATAGTTGCAGTCAATGTTTTTATATAGCTGTAGCAATTTAATATGGTGTATTACCCATCTGAGTATTTCTGGGAAAATACTGGTGATAGACCTCAGGTCTCCAGCACTCAGCAAAGGTGAGTCCAAGATTGTCTGTGCTGTCAGCCCAGTTTGCTATTTCACTATTTCTCCTCTGCCTATCTGTGCAATGGCAGTTAGTTTTCAAAAACAAGAAAGCTTTAACAAGTAAACTGCTGTTAGTAAGAGCAATGAAATAATTTTGTGGTGTTATGATAAAACAACACCCCAAATTCAAATATAACCATACTGCATATTTGTTCCCCATTAAGCAAACTGGAAAATATATTTTTATACATTATTGGCCTTTTTCATGCTTCAATTCTGTTTCAAACTGTAGTTATATTCTCAATTTTTAGCTCTTCCCTAATAATTGTTTAAGAAACATTATCCACTTTAAAATGTGGTGTCAACCTTTTTGAGCATATGAGTTGCATAACAAATATCATTAAATGTCCCCTGAAACATAATATGTGCCTGTCAAAGTAATGCACAAGGGGAGCACTACAGCTGCAGTTCCATTCATGACATGTTACAAAAAAAAAATAATTGAATTAAGCTTCATTGGGCAAACAAGTATATGCAAGTGATTTGTAGATGTTTAGCTTTGCAGTCTTCTTTCTGAAGATGGAAATTCAGTTTATCATTTCCAGTCTATCATGTATTCTATAATGTCAATGGAAAATAGGTTATTAACAACTTAAAATTTAATACACATATATATCTGCTTGCAAATACGTAGATACAGTGATATTGGACAACCTGTGGTAATTTCCTGATTCTACTGTTGTTCAAAAGCACTTTGTAACATTAATATCTTTTAGTTTTAATGCCTTAGTCTCCATAAAAGAATAAATTCAGTAGAATCAATAAAGATTTTTTGTGTGAGAGTTTTGTTTGATTGTTTATTCTTTCTCATTGACAAAGTACTCAAAAGCTAGCTGCTAAAGCAGGAACTTTTCACAATGCACATATAAATAACTTTGACATGGTACAAGAACAGAAGCATAAGAATTAATATTATTGCCAAACTCAGAGAAAGAATCCTCACATAAATTTTATGTTGTCTAGATTATGAGGGCCGTATTGACCCAGAACCAGCAGCAGGTACTTTTTTATATGGTTGGGTTTTTTGTTTGTTTGTTTGTTTGTTTTTTAAGGTTAAGATGATTTAGCTGATTATTTGGACATTGTGTTAAAGAGAATTAGTCCTTCTGAAAGCCTTCCTTTTTAGTTTTGGTTTAATGACTAGATTCTCAGTTTTATATTTTTCATGAGCTAAAGCTAGGCAAGTTTGTGCAATGCCTTCAGCAAATAGATGTTGTAGCAATGTTAAAATCACCCATTGTAATTATAAAGAATATATGTGAAGGAATAAATGTATTAGGTATTGTTCATGTTCAGTTTAGGTCTCAGCATATTCTTCATTTTCTAAACCTCGTAATTTATTGCATGCAATGTCTGTCTAGTACTATTGTTTCACTATAATCTATATGTAACATTTAATTTTGCTTAATAGCACTTTAGTAATTAGTGGCATGAGAACAATGACAAATTTTAGTAGTTATTAGATTGTCTCATTAAGATGAAGTATCTTTAGATATGCATAAATTTTTGTTAGATCTGTGAAAAAACTGATCTAATAGAACAGGTGAGCAAGGTATCATTAACCATAGCATACCTTAACATAACAATATACCTTCTAAGATCAGGAAATATAAAGAAGCAATGTGGTTAAGCCAAATGTCCTACTGAAAAATCTCACTTTTAAGCTTTTCTGGCCTAAATGGTATTAAACGTCAAGAAAAGTAATCATGCACATATGGCTTCATTAACAAAACGAACACCAAAAAAGCCCCCAAATCTAGTAAACATGCAAAAAGAAAAAAAAAAAAAAAAA
>WBND01001135.1:22369-33757 GCA_013398595.1 Tychaedon coryphoeus
GAGCACTTTGGAGTAAATCAGGAATGGTGCAAAGTGCCCCCAGCACTCTGGAATAAACCAGGAATGGTGCAAAGTGCCCAGAGCACTCTGGAATAAATCAGGAATGGTGCAAAGTGCCCCCAGCAGTGCCAGGGAGGCACCGGGGATGTTTGGGGTGGAACACATCCCTCCCTCCCTCCCTCCCTCCCTTCCCCCGGCCCGGCTCCACCATCGATCCCGACCATCCAACCCTGACTAATTCCTTTGTTTCGCTAAGCACCAAAAATGCTTCAGCTCTGTGGGAGCACAGCAAGCCAAGCCAAGGGCCCCGGGCTGCGAGGAGAGACAAACACCCAGCGGGCTGGTTCCCGAGGGAGCGCAGATGGATTCCTGAATCTAGAGAGGCAGAGACCCCGGCAGGACAGGGACAGGGACAGGGACAGGGAGGAGCTGGGGCGGCGCTGGACAGCACAAAGAGTCACACGCGATGCTGGACGGGGTCACAGCAGCCTCGAGAGGAACCCACCGCACAGGGCACTTTGTTTCCTTTTAGTCTGCGCTCCTTAGTGAGCTTCGTTACAGCCACCTTCTGCAAATCAAGGTAAAAATCCAAGTGAGAGCCTGGCCTCGCTTGCTGCTCACGTTTCACAGCTCAACAAACGTTTCCCAGCTGTTAGCAGTGATTGTTTTGTGCATCTCAGATTTTGTGAAGCTGGCAGCGTGTCCTGGGACGTGCTTCTGACACCTCAGGCTGGTGACAGATGGGCTTTGTCAGCCCCTCTTTATTTCCAGATTCACTGGCACCCCTTCAGCACTGCCCACCACCACGTGCCCAGGCTGTGCTGCACATTCTGTGAAGCATTTGGAGCACAATCAGTGAGGAAAAGAATCCCTAAAGTCATCAAGTCAGGCATCAACAAAGCTTTACAGGGGCGAAGGAAAGCAGCCCAGTGACGTTTATGAATACTTTAGCTATCAAAAGGGCATCTTCAAGGTTTACTGAGCACATTAACCCTCAAAATCACACTTCAAGTTTTCAAACAAACAAAAGTGCTGTGAAATGTGCAGATCTGGGACAATCCCTCGTGACAGGAACTGGAGAAAAAGCCACTCAGCCCCTGCTGCTCTCAACTTCAAGATGAGTTTAACAGAGCCACGATCTGGTTTTAGTTAGAACTGAAGTCCAGCCCTTCCCTGGTAATGGGGGACAAGAACTTTGATTTGATGTCTGCTGAGAAGCTGGTGGTGTTTCAAAGAGGAACTATGAGAAATTGGGGGTTGCTGAAGTTATTCAGGAAGGAAAGGGTCAGCCAGTACACTCAGACTCGCTTCCTTCCCTGGGAAAATGAGAGCAAAGGCTTTGCACTGCTCATTCCCCAGGCTGCAGAGCACAGCTGAAAATCTCAGCTTGGAGGATCCACTACAACCTCTCCTGGCTTGATCTGGGGACAAGCAATGATTTCTGACCAAATACTGGGCAAACAACACAGCTGAGCTCCTGGAAAAGGGAGGACAGGCTGATCAGGAAGTGAAATTGTGTGGCAAAGGCTCTGCCTCGCTAATGTTTAACAGTGGCTGGAGCTGCACCCCGTGTCTGTGCCTGCCCACGGACTGAGCCCAGAGCAGAGGGCTCTGTCACCCCCAGGGTGCAGCAGGAATGGCACATCCTCACAGCAGCTGGCCAAAAAGCAGCACTGGTGGAGACTGGAGAGAATCTGTGTCCATCCTGTGAAAGCTGGAAGGCAGGGGTGCTGCCTGTCCTGGGTGAAAGGATAATCCAGGGGAGAGAACAGCAAATCCTTTGGAATTGGATGTGATTTGGATGAGCAGTGGGACTCAGAAAGGGACTGAGAACAGAGCAGCCCAGGTTTGAACTGCCACTAAGAAAAAAAACCTCCCTTCACCTCATTCTCACGAGAAAAATGTGCAAGACAAAAAAAAAATTAAATAAAGGGAAGAGATCCTGCCAAAAGCCAAGTCCTGTTTAAAATGCAGCTGCCTGTTGCCATCCTGAGCTTGTGCTCTCAAAGAGGCCTTGCTCTGCCAGAGGGAACAGTCACTTTGAACCAAAGCAGGCCAGAGGAATCAGCACTTTGGGGAATGTTTCACAAAAAGCAGGTGTGCGATGCCCTGCGATGAAAATCGACTCTCATAAGTCACAAATTGCTCCCATTCCCTCCTTCCCAAGCAATATCCCAAAATTTTTAAGATTTTGAACCAGCAAGAGGTGTCTTTGCACACAGCAAAGTATCAGGAAACTAAACACAAGTGTTCCAAGCTGGCTGAGACTTTCCAGGTGACACCAATCGGAAGCACTCGGGCACAATGAGCACAAGGATTTCTCCCTTTGGCACAGGAAGTCCTTAACCAAATGTTGGAATAATACAGATTTAATAATACAGATTTAATCTCATGGCTTGAATTTCTGGGCATGCTCAGTTCAGGCATCCAACAAGAAAACAAGCCAAAAAAAAAAAAAAGAGAAAATTAAGAGAAAACATTGGGAATTCTGATCCCCAGGAACTATGGTGTTTTTGAGAAGCTGTGTCCATTCCTCAGCAGTGACAGCTCCTCCCTGCCTCTCACCAGGGTTTAAGGTGTTAAAACCAGACTTTTACCAGGCAAGTGCATGCAAGCAGCAGATCTGTGTTAGGCTGAGCAGTGACCTTGCCCTGGCTCAGCCATGCCCGTGCTGTTCCCACTGCCAGTCTGCTTTTAGTGGCTCTGCCCAAACACCAGGTGTTTACACAACAAGCAAAGGTGCTTCTGGCACTCACCATCAGGGGGTTTTCCTGATATCCTTAATTTCATTACTCCTACTTCAATCCCTTGTTCCACACTAAATCCGTCCTCCTCCCGCCACAAAGCTGCTTTAGCCTTTAACTACTCTACACACACGGAGGGGTCTGACCTGTTGGACAAGTGATTCAGTGTCAGATGGCAACAAATCAGGGCTGCCTCTCCCCATCACACCCCAAAATGCAAAGTGTCCCTCCTGAGAACACAGCAGCACAGGGTGCTTTCCATCCCACAGAATTCCTTCATGATGGACAGCAGCTCTGAAAGCATTTCCAGCACTGTTTCCTATCACATCATCTGTTTGTACAGGTGAAGAGAGAGTCTCCCTCACAACAGCAATGTAGAAATATCCATCTGAAACCATTTCCAGATTATAAAACAGCCCAGAGTTACACAGCAACTAAATATTTTCTGTGGAGTACAATGAATAGTTGAATAATTCTGTAATAATGCAGACTGTAAGTGCTCATTACAATCCACCTTCAAAGTGAGGAGGCTCTAAAAAACCAAGGATATTTCCAAAACCTTCAAAGAAATTAATTTCATTAACTTCAGAGAAGGAGTCTCTGCTCTGCACCCTCTTTTCCATGAATGTTTTGAACACAAGGACGTTGCTCACAGTGAATTTTCAGGTGATTCACCCAGCTGACATCTCAGGAAATCTGGCAGCAGTTGGGAAATCAGCACTTTTTTCTTTAAGAAAAAAGAAATCTCAAATTCCACCAAGAGAACACCTGTCTGGTGAGGGGTAAGAAATAAAGAGAGTTTATCCCACATCCAGCAAAAAATAATGGAAAATGTGAGAAAAAAAACTAAAGAGTTTTGAGTGTTTTAGCTGTGAACACGTCTTGCTTAAACTGAGCAGCTGTACCAGAGCATTTTTTCCACATCAGATAAGGGCTGCCTGGAATGTGTTTTGTCTTTCTCCCACAAATAATCACCTGACTGTAAGGAAAGGCAGAGCTGATGGTCAGGCAGAGTGAGCACAGGGACACCTCCACCCTCACCCCCTCAGCTCTGCTCACAGCTCATCCCACACAGCAAAACCAGAAACAGCAGGAAAATATTCCTCTGGGTGCTGCAGAGCAGGATTTGAAATTTCTTCCCAGAAATATTCAGGGATAACCAGGCTCAGTGGAAATGCTGATTTCCAAACTGATGCAGTGCTGATTTCAATCTCTGATGTCACCAAGTCAAGCCTCATGACTTCAAACACAAAGCTATGAATTAAAAATGAAAAAAGTGCCCAGGATATTCCAAGTGCTGTTGGAATGCAGCAGGGAAGGAGGCTGGATCTGCCTGGCAAGGCTCTCACCTCAGTGTCCCACGAGTCCTGCAGGACAGAATTCCTGGTGCTACGTTTGGTCTGGGGGACGTGACCATCATCTTCATTGCCATTCCTTCTCCTCTTCCTGCAGGAGAAAAGAAATCATCAGCTCACTCATCTACCTTCTGAAGGCACCCAAAAAAAGCAGGAACAGCTGATAAATTAATGCAGGATGTCTCCAGACCCCTGAGGTGCTGTGGCCTCTCAGATTCCCCTTTGAGGGCACAGAGAAAAGGATCCTGCTTCTCACAAGATGTTTCCCATCAGTTTAAGGCACGTGGACTCACATTAAACCCATCCTTCTAAATAAACTCATTTAACAATTGTCAGCCTTGCACATCTAAAAATAATCCCTGGGCTCAGAGTGACACCTGACAGGCTGGGGACAGCACTGGGACGAGTGGCAGTGACCACATCTCCAGTTATTCAGCTGCTCACACCAACCCACAACGACTTGCCACTCTGACAGTGTTTGGAGTCGAGTCACATCCCAAAATAATCACATTTCCCATGTGGAAATAAGGTTTTGTCAGGAAACACCTCGTGGAAAACAAACTCTTCCCTGTTTCTGATGTGTTTGCCACCCTCTCATTACACCTTGCACTGCCTGGCCTGCTGGGTACAAGTTTTAATCTGATTTTTATCCAAATCATCAAGGCAAAGCAGAGTTTGGAGGAGGATGATGGGGTGTGGGCAGTGCTAATATTCCCAGATTAGAGGAGATAAAGGGAAGAACTCAAAGACCAGGACTTGGAACAACCTGGGACAGTGGAAGGTGTCCCTGCCCATGGCAGGGGGTGGCACTGGATGAGGTCACTCCCACCCCAAACCACTGTGAGATTCTGGGACACCAACACAGCAGCTGATCCCCAGCAGCATCCCAGAATTCCTACACAAACATCAAACGCTTCTCCCCACTGTACAAACGTGACAAGTCAGCCAGGATCTCCGAAAAAAAAAAAAAAAAACCAAAAAACAAAAAAAAAAAAAACCACAGGATGGAGCTGTTTTGGTGTGCCTAAAATTAATCCGTGCTCGAATGAGTCAAAACAGACAGGAGGGAGGTATTTATAACTGGCTTCTTTCTTGCAGCCAGGCTGTGCAGGGTTTGGCCCACGCCTCCTGCTCGCCATCCCTGCGAGCACAGGCACCGAACGCTGCCCGTCTGTGCTGGGACACTCGGATATTCCTCCCTTCACCCCTCTGCATCCTTCTTTCCTCAGCACCTGCGGTGACCTCAGCAGCTTGGAGCCCCCAGGGCTGTGAAGGTGTCGCTGCCCATGGCAGGGGTGGAATAGGAAGGGTTTTAGGGTCACTTCCACCCCATTCCTGCCGTCACAATCCCCTGCTGCCCCCCAGCTCCGCGATCCTTCCCCACCAAGCCGAGAATCTCCCCGAACCCTCCGCATCCCTCCGCCCAACCCTGAACCCCGCAGCCCCTCTGAACCCCTCGGAGCGCTCGGGGGCCGCTCTCCCCTTTCCCAGCGCTCCCCTCACGCCAACCCCTCCCCGCGGGCCGAGCCCCGCTGCCCTCAGCCCGGCCCTCCGAGCGCCGCTCAGGCCGCGCTGCCCTCACGCACCTCTGTCTCGCTCCCCGCTCGCTCGGCAGCGGCTGCCGGCAGCTCATGGCGGGTGGGGACGGGCGCAGGCCGCGGTGCGGGGCGGAGGCCGCGGTTGAGGGGCGGCAGCGCGGCCCTGCCCGGCCCCGAGCGCCGCTTCCGCCGCCGCCGCCTCGCCCCCGTGACGTCACAGCGTGCGCCCGCGCGGAGGCGGGGCCGCGCCATTGTGACGTCACAGCGCGCGCCGCGTGGGCGCCGCGGCGGAAGGGAGGGGAGCTGCGCCATTGTGACGTCACCGGAAAGGGGGGGTGTGAGGGGGGCGCGGTGATGGCGGCGGGGACGGAGCTGTGCCCGCACTGCCAGCGCCCCTTCAAGCGGCTCCGCGCGCACCTCCCGCACTGCAAGGCCGCGCCGGCAGCGGCACCGGCAGCGGGCAGCGCGCCGGGAGCGAGCGCCGAGCCCTCCCCCGGCACAGCCCCGGCACAGCCCCCCGGGAGCGGCCGAGGTGCGGGGCCCCGCAGCCCCAGGAGCGGCTCCCGAGCCGTGCAGGACGTGGCCCGGAGCCTGGATTTGCACCCCGAGGAGGTGCGGGATGTCCCCAAGCAGCTGCAGAAGGGGGTGAAGGTGGTGATCGAGAAGCACCGCGCCAGGGTGCTCAGGGAGAAGGAGCCCCGGAGCAGGGCAGGAGCAGCGGAAGGGACGGATCCCGGCCCTGCTGCCCCCCCGCAGCGCCGCAAAACTGCCCAAAAATCCAAGAGCAAGGAGACTCGGAGCCAGGGAGCCGTGGGGAGCGGGACTGGGAGCACCAAGGGAGAAAAAAGCAATTTAAAGGCAGCAAAGGCACTTCAAGAGTCCCCTGAGAGCAGAAATAGCCCCGGTGAGCTGGTGCAGCAGGATGGAAAAGACAAATTCACAGCAGGAGAGGAGCAGGTGCACCTGGAACTTGGGGTGGGATCTAAACCCCCCCTGGCTGCTTTGCATCCCAGGAACCTCCATCTGTCACTGATGGAGGCATTCGGAGGTCACGGCCAAGGGACATCCAAAAATGAGCTCAGCAGCCCGCAGAGGCTGCGGGACAGCGGGGAGCGGGGGGAGGGAGTGTCCGAGGCCGGGCTGAACCTGGGGAGAGCCCCGGAGCTGGCTCTGCTCCACACGGCCAAAATCCAGCCCACCTGCTCAGCCCAGAGCGCCAGGGCCAGTGCCAGGGGCTTGGAGTGGTTTCCAGACTTGTATCCTGATTATGAAGGGCTGAGGATTTTTCCAGGGAAGCGATTCCACCAGGATTTGAGGATCGCGGCGGAGACACCCAAGGGTGGTTTCACACAGGGGCAACAAGGTAAGGAAAGTTTCAGTGCTGGGAATTTGCTGGATGGCAGAGGAGGGGTGGGGAGTGCTGAGCTTGCCCAGAAAGGATCCAGGAGAATCCAAACTGGGCATCCTCGAGCCTGCAAAGCCAATGGTTGATGTTTTTATGGAGGCTGGAGTCAGGCTCTTGCATGTTTGAGCTGCCAGAGCCCAGACTTTGTGGGAGAGGTGATTCCCTCTCCTTTCCCAAGCCCAAATTCCATGAGCACTGTGACTTGTCACCCCACAGGTCCCCTCTGGGAGAGGCCTCTGCTGGAGGTGAGGCTGGGGGAGCTGCACTCCTGGATCAGAACCTGCAACTTCTCCCCCCAGGGGCTCCTGGGGGCAGTGCAGAGAGGTGAGAATTCCTGGCTTTGGGGGCAGATCCATCCCACTTTTCCCTAATTTACTTCACTGATCTGAGTGGCCAGCCTGGATCTTTACAAAGCACAAATCATGGAGTGATAAAATGGTTTGGGAGGGACCAAAGATGATAAAGATGATCCAGTGCCATGGGCAGGGACATCTTCCACTGTCCCAGGTGACTCCAAACCCCATCCAGCCTGGTCTTAGACACTTCCAGGGATCCAGGAACAGCCACAGCTTCTCTGGCCTCCTCTCCCTCACAAGGAACAATTCCTTCCCATCTCTCATCCCAGCATCCCATCCATCCCTGCCCTCTGGCAGTGGGAATAAACTTTAAATAAAATTTTAGCTTTGTAAAATTGCATGGAAACAGTGAATTGCCAAGACCAGCCCATGATTTATCCTTTCCCTTCTCTCCCAACAGCCTGGAGCAATTATTGTGCCAAATACATCCACGTGAAGCAGGGGGGACCTGCTGGAATCTCCATGCTCCTGGCTGGCTACTGCTTGTTCAGCTATGGCTGGAACTATCAGCACTTCAGTAAGAATTCCTTGGGGTCTCCTATTTCAGGAATTCTTCCTTTTGCAGCACTTGGAAAGTCTGTTTAGCATTGCTGTTAATTAAAGCTGTGGAATAATTTCAATAATTAAATTATTTAAATACTCCCCATTTCAGACTTACACCAGAGCACAGAGAGCAGGATTCTCTAGGTGGGCAGAGGAATTTGATTAATAAAAATGCTGATAGCAGCTGCAGACTCCCAGCTTCTCCCTGGAGAGCACCAGGATTGTCAGGAGCACTTGGAAAAGCCCACACAGGGCAGAGGGAAGAGATGTTCCAGCAGGATCTCCCGTTCCCTGCCTTTCCTGACAAATGGCAAGGGCTTTGCTGGTGTTTGGGTGGCTCCCCCTTGCAGCACATAAACAGAGAAGCTGAAGTCAGGCTCCTCATCCCACCTGGAGGCCCCAAACAGACCCCTGGGCTGACACTGGAATGGTTTTCTCCTTGTTCCAGAGCGGCACCGCTGGCGAAAATACCACTGAAGGAGCTGGAGCAGCAGCCAAGGAGCAGCCACAGCTCTTGGGGAGGCAGCAGAGCAGCCAGGACTGGGATCCCAGCAGGAATTCCCAGCAGCAGGGCCCTGGCTGGAGCTGGAGCTGAGGAGGGGCCGCTTTGCAGGTCGGCTTGTGTAGCAGAGAGGGGACAGGGCCAGCCTGTGCTCACCCCTCCGTGGGCCAGGCAGCTTTCAGTAGTGACATGAGAAACACTAGAGGCACCCTGAGAGATGTGTGTGGGCAGGAGAGCTCCTGGAGGCTGCAGAGTCCCAGATCCCTTGTTGGGGACAGGGGACAACACCTTGGCCTGAGCTGTCATTAGAGATTATTTGACAATTCTGTAGCAGGGTGGGCTTCAACCCCAGTAACCATTCCCTTCAAATCCAGAGCTGTGCCTGGCCCAGCCCAGTTTGTACTCACCCCATGTACTGGTGGGGCTGGTGAAGGCACTGGAGCAGCAGCTCAGACCACAGTGCCCTAATTCCAGGGAAGAAAAATCCATGGGATGAGCTGTCGTGCCCAAAGGGCAAACCCGTGCCTGCAGCAGACAAACCAGGACAGTCAGGAGTGCTAGTTGGAGCCTGCCATTCCCAGACATGTCTGGGAAAGGGTTGCTCATGTTGCAGGCATGAAGGGCACAAAGAAAAGCCAAGAATTAAAAGTCTGAGCTCTTTATTCTGCAGAGTGCAGTAGTGCTGTGACAGAGGTGTTGCACCAAAAACTCTTCTCACCAGCAATAAAAATCTGTGTGGATTTTCCTTTCCTGCTTGGGTTGTGATCTGAAACGTGGTGCTTTGTGCCCCCTTCCCAAAGGGATGAGCACATCCTCACCCCTGTGCCCAGGATCCTGCACCCCTCCAAACCTTGGGAATGCTGCTGCTGTCCCAGCCTGCCCACAGCCAGCAGTGCTAGGGGCAGCAGCCAGCTGTGGGAAGTCCCGAATTTCATTGCATGAAGTGATTTCTGTGCCAACTGTGAGCTGGTGCTGGGCAAACCCCGCTGGCTTTTCTAGGCCAGCAGCTGCCTTGGTGCCGTGTCCATCGTGTTCCGTGGTTTCCTCCTTCCCTGATGCGTGTGGGAGCCCTGGAGTCACTTCCCCAGCAGCATTTCCAGCCGTGTCCTCCCGCTCTCACTGGCACAGGGACTGACTGATCCGCTCTGGGGGCACAGGGAATGGGTTTGTGCTGCAGCAGCCACTGCCACATGTGGGTTTTGACCCCATTTCCAATGGGATGGGATCATGGAAACAGCACCCCCAGACCTCCAACTACACCAAACCTCTCACCCAGGAGGATTTGTTGTTCCCAGGGTTCTCACCACTGAAATCCCTTCCCCTGCTGGTTCCCACCCCAGCTCCAGGAGCACAGGGCCAAATAACATAAGAAGACATTTCCAGGCAAAGAGGCTCTTTGGGGAGCACTCTGGGAATCCCCACAGCCCCTGCTGCCCCTCACCCTCCCTCCCACCCCCCTCACTGCTCTCAGCACCTCCCATTCCCCAAAATCTCTCACCTTGGAGCAGGTGTCTCCCTCCAGCAGGCTCTGTGGGCTCGGGGGGCAGCCACTGGTGTCCCACAGATGAGCTGCCAGGTGCTGGGTGCCACGTGCAGGTGGCTCTTTGGGTGGCACAGCCTCACCTCCCCTGACCTCTGCAGCAGCCAGATCCCGCTGTACCAGCCCCCATGGACACCCAGCTTCCTGGGGGGAAAAAACAGGGGGCAGGAGGGGCAGCTCAGGAGCTGGGGGGGCAGCGGGGGCATCACCCCACCCCTGTGGGAACAGGGAAAGCAGCTTCACCTTGGATGGGTCTGTGCTGCTGGTCATGAGCCCGGCCTTGAGGCTGGAGGGGACACAGAGGACAGGCAGTTATTCCCTGTGGTGCCCCCAAATCCTCCTGAAGCTCCCACAGCCCCTGAGGGATGTCCTGGAGCTGGTCCAGGCGCCTCCACGGGGACCAGGGCTGCCCCCCTGCTGTCAGCAGCACAGCTTGGCTGTGGGGTTTGGTTAATTCAGACCCTTTGGCTCCTTGTCCCTGACCCTACAAGGGTCACCTCAGAGAGGGGGTTCCCCCCTCCCCAGCCACATTCCAAGCCCCCCCAGCCTGCCCAGTACGTACTGCACGAATTTGCACTTGGGTCCCTCCGGGCAGAATCCCACCAGGTAGTTGGCACACATCACCCTCCTCGTGTGCTTGTACTTGCACAGGGGACCTGCCAGGCACAGGGGACACGGCGTCACCCCAGGATTGTTGGAGCTCTGCTTTCCCTGCAGCCCCGACCCCAAATCCCCTCTGGATTGGGTTCCTGTCCCCGCGGGGCACGCCCTGCCCCAGCTCACCGTGCCTGCAGAAGCCACGGTCGTACCAGGGACAGCCCACGGTGCTGGCGGTGCCATCGACGTGCAGGAAGGGACAGTCGTTGTTGCTGCACTCCCCTGCGGGAACAAGGGACATCGGGGACAATGCTCGCTCCAGCCAATCGCAGCGGGAATGGCTCAAGGATGGGCTGGATGAAAGGAATTGGGGTGCACTGGGAACAGCCAGGTTTGGCTGTGGGGGGGACAATGACCGGGCTGAGTGACAGTGGCACTTCTTCCCGCAGTCAGGAGGTGGCATCAGCCGCTTGCTCGAGGCCAGACCGAGGGACACGAGAGGGGAGGAGGGTCCCTGGCACGGCCAGCCCCGCACCTACCGAACTTGGAGTAGAAATAGCACTCGGGCATCCTGGTGGCATCGTAGTCGTGCAAGAAGTCGCAGCCGTCGCCCCTCTTGCAGAGCCCTCGCAGCCAATGCTTGCACACCACGGGCTTGGCCCCGCCGTGCCGGGGGGGGCCCTGCACACCTGGGACAGCCTTGTCACAGCCAGCCTGTCCCCAAAACCCCAGCCCTGCCTGTCCCCATAGCCCCAGCCTGGCCCTGCACACCTGGGACAGCCCTGTCACAGCCAGCCTGTCCCCAAAA
>WBND01001135.1:34283-46238 GCA_013398595.1 Tychaedon coryphoeus
AGTGCTGTGGCACCATGGGGACATTGGGGACCCTGGCAGCTCCCCAAGAGCTTTTCCAGCTGCATCCTTAAGGGAGAAATGCTCAGAGCCAAAACAAAAACCACCCAGGTGTTGTGAGAGGGCAGCAAGAGGAGAACCCCAAAAGCTCCCACAGCCCTGTCCCCAACTTACTGTCCACCCCTGGGAAGGGCAGGGGCCGAGCTCCGAGCTCCTCCACATCAGCCTCTGAGTCAAACCTGAGCTTCTCCACGCCAGCCACCAGCTCCTGCATCATCCCTGCTCTGGGAAGAGCCTGCTCCAGCCTGGCAGGGGCACTCCCCGAGGAAAACACAGCTCTCCAAAGGGAGCACCACACTCTGCAGGCTCCTGCAGCCACCCTGGGCCCCAGCAGCACTCCAAAACCCTCCTCTTCCTCCTCCCCAGGCAGAGCAGAACCAGCCCAAGCAGCCCTGGAGTGCTGCATTTAGAGGGGGAAGCTGCCCACATCTGATCCCAATTTGCAGCCCTGATTTCCCGGTGCCCCAGCTGGGGAGCTCAGCCCCGGCCCGGGCAGCCCCTCGCAGCCTCCCCGCTCCCACATCTGCTTCTCCTCCAGGAAACTCGCGGGGGGCTGCCTGGGAGCTGCGTTAACCCCTCACTTCGAGGCCTTAAATGGAGGCAAACATGGCTGGAGAGCTGGGATGGAGCATTCCAGCAGCACGGGGTGGGTGCTGGCTGTGTTTGGGTGGGCCAGCAGCTGGCAAGGCAGACCCACATCCCTGGGCTCCTGCGAGGGCACAACTTGCATCCCAACAAATGACAGAATCATGGAATGATTTCTTGTGGAAGTGGAATGGTCCTTAAAGCCCTTCTTGTTCCATCCACAGGCAGGCACATTTCCACTGGGCTGCCCAGAAGCCTCTTCCATCCCTGCTTTGGGATTTTCATGGGTACCAGGCTCTGGTGACACATTGTGGGCATGACCAGGGTTCCATGGACTTCCCAGAGCCCCTGGATTTATCCCAGTGCTCCAACCCTGCCCCAGTGGCTCATTTTGGGCATGACCAGGGCTCCATGGACTTCCCAGAGCCCACCCTGACCAGTCCCAGAGATTTATCCCAGGGATTTATCCTAATGCTCCATCCCTGCTCCAGTGGCACATCCTGGCCATGACCAGGGCTCCATGGACTTCCCAGAGCCCCTGGATTTATCCTAATGCTCCATCCCTGCTCCAGTGGCACATCCTGGCCATGACCAGGGCTCCATGGACTTCCCAGAGCTCGTGGATTTATCCCAACACTCCATCCCTGTTCCACCATGCCGCCTCAGTGGCACATTCTGGGCATGACCAGGTCTCTGTGTGTTTCCCAGAGCCCACCCCAAGCAGCCCCAGAGCTCCTGGATTTATCCCAGTGCTCCATCCCTGCTCCGGTGGCACATTCTGGGAATGACCAGGGCTCTGTGGGCTTCCCCGAACCCCTGGATTTATCCCAGTGCCCCATCCCTGCTCCATCCCTGCTCCAGTGGCTCATTCTGGGCATGACAAGGGCTCCATGGACTTCCCAGAGCCCACCCTGAGCAGCCCCACAGATTATCTCAGAGATTTATCCTAATGCTCCATCCCTGCTCCAGTGGCACATCCTGGCCATGACCAGGGTTCCATGGACTTCCCAGAGCCCCTGGATTTATCCTAATGCTCCATCCCTGCTCCAGTGGCACATTCTGGCCATGACCAGGGCTCTGTGGGTTTCTCAGAGCCCCAGGATTTCTCCCAGAGCCCCAGGATTTCTCCCAGAGCCCCGTCCCTGCTCCGTCACGCGGCTCCCGCGGCCACGCTCCGTGCCCGGGGCGCCGGGGGCTGACACGGCCGAGGGAGCCCTGCCCTGCTCCCATTCTGTCACTTGCCATCAAACCACTGGACCAGCACGGCCACAGCGCTGCCCGTGGGTGCTGCAGGGTGCTGGGCACCCACCACCCACCCTGCAGCCCTGTGGGACAGCCCAGGTGTCACTCTGGGATGTGACAAATGTCACTGTGCTCACCCTGCCGCCCTGTGGGACAGCCCAGGTGCCACCCTGTAGATGGATGCAGATGTGCTTGCAATATATCAAAATCTTCCTATTTTCCCCACTGATTAATGCTGGAAAAGATGAAGCAAACAGCTTCATTGTGTTGAATACCACTGAACCTCAAAGTTCAGAGTAAATACTGTTAGAACCAGGCAGCCAGATTCATTGATACATGCTGCTTTGTCATAGATTTCATTTCTCCCAATAATATTTTCTTTCCTTAATGCAAACATGAGACATTAAAACATGTTTGCTTGCTCTAATGATATTACAACAAAGAAATGGACAAAATCCTTCTTACTGTTATTTTCAAACATTTGTGTCTGTGATTTTTCCATGTATTTGTTTCTCAAACAAATACAAATAGTTCCAAATTTACAGATGTGACAGATGTCACTGTGCCCACCGAGGGCTTTGGGGAGGCTGGGGGTGCAGCCTGGCTCCCTGCACCCCCCACCAGCCCAGGACACATGGCATTGTCCCTGTCCCCTCCCGGTGTCCCCGGGCACGCCCTGTCCCGGCTGTGCTCAGCAGCCCCGCACACGCTTTCTGCCCCATCAGCTCGCGGCACCGCAGCGCTGCCGAGCCCGAGCCTGGAGCTGACAGCGTCACAAAGATCAGCGTGGCCAAGTGACAGTGGCAGGCGGCCCGTAAATGTCACCCCAGGGCTTGTCCCCGCCCCACAGCCCCGGGGAGAAAAGCGGGCAAAGCCCAGGGAGCGAACCTCACTGCTCTGTGCCGGAGCATCCCTAAGGGACAAGAGCAGCCAGCTGTCCCCAGCAGCCTGGTGACCTCCCAGGTGACAGTGACCAGCATCTTTGGCTCAGGGGGACCCTGGCAGAGGGCAGGGGGGCAGTGGCCGGGGCAGAGGCAGCCTGGTGAGCTCAGAGCCTCCAGCTGCAGCTGCTGTTGTTCTCCCTGTCCCAGACAATGGCCCAATGTCCCCTGCCCAGGGTGACAGGACAGGACCCCATTGTGTCCCCACTGTGGCACAGCGTTTGCCTGCTCCCCTGGCTTCTCCATTTGGGTGGACAGGGGCATTCAGCCCCTCCCAGGGCTGGGAGATGTTTAGGGGGATAAATCATTCCCTCTCTCCAGTGAGGAGAGCCTGGCAGCGCTCAGGGAAAGGCTCTGGGGCCATTCCTGGCATCTGCCCAGCTCCATCCAAGGGGCTGGAGCGGGAAGTGACTCCCAGCTCTGGCAGATCCCCATTTCCCCAATGGCTGAGCTGTGGGAAGCTGGCTGTGGGATGGGAGTGACCTGCCCTGCTCGCTGTTCCAGGATCATCCAGGGCCAGGGCAGCCCCACGGGGCCGGGAACCCCCGGGGCAGCCCTTGGCCCCCAGCCCGTGGGAGCAGGGACAGCCAGTCCTGTCCCCCCAGGGCTGGGGGAGGACAGGGGAGCATTGGCAGAGCTGGCCCTTGGCAGGAGCTGCCTGGCCCGAGGGTCCCAGCCCCGAGCCAGATCCGGCCAGCAGGAGCTCTCCTGCTTCCTCAGGCAACGGGCAGAGAAAGCTGAGCCACGGCAAGTGCCCAAACCACGGCCAGGAGCACAGCCAGGGATGGGCAGCAGCACAGGGACACCGGGCCTGCCTGGGCAGCAGGTCCCCCATGTGTCACCCCGCAGGAACTCAGGCCACTGCAGTCACTACCATGTCCTTTTATTCCTTGCATTTGTACATACACGGTATAAAACCTCCTGGTCCAGCTGCCTGCTCCCAGCACTGCCCAGCCCCACCGGGACACTGGAATTCCCTGGCTTCCAGGTGCTCCTCCCACAGAGGACAGACCCACATTTCCATCAGCATCCCTGTGACCCCCAGGCTGGTTGGAAGCTCAAGAATCTGGGATGGAACCATTCATCCATCCGAGGGATGGGGAGCGAGCACCTGCCATGGCACTGGGGGGTTCTGGGTCTGCAGAAAGTCTCCAAGAAACCCAGCAAGCTGGAGCTGCCCATAGTCCCAGGCCACCTCTGAGCTCCAGAGCCAAGTTCTTCCTCGTGGGAAATCTTCCCTCAGTCAAAACCAAAAGAGAGTAGAGAAAGGTAAGTACAAATCAGAAAACAGTAAAAACTGTACGGTGGAAAATATATATATATTACTAAAGGGGCTAAAACTCCAAAGGCTCGTCTTGTTGGATCCTAAATCGCTTTACACGGGCAGGGGGGCAGGAGAAAGGAGCTAATATCCAAAGTCCAGCAGAAAGAACCAAAATCGAGTCTGCTTCCCCCTCGCAGGAAGTGCTGGAGCTCTCTGGGGGCTGCAAACATCAGGCACGCCCCCGCCCCGGGAGCAGAGCGCTGTCCTGCTGCAGCACAGAGAGGGAACGGGGCAGGAGAGGAGCCCAGTGCCACCAGCTGGGCTGTTCAGCCCCGTGTCCAAGCAGTGACACCAGACCCTCGGCGCGGCGCCCGCCCTTATACCCGGATCTCGTCATCGTCTTCGTCGGCGAACGAGAACTCCTTGTCGGGGCGTTTCGGGGCCGCTCCCCGCTGGCTCGGTGCCCTGGGGACGGGGCTGCGCTCCTCGGGCCCCGAGGTGCAGCTGGACACCGGACTGCTGTCCCTGGGGCTGCGGCTCTGGCTCGGCCGGGCCACCACGGCCACCAGCGGGGAGCCAGGCGGGGCAGGCTCGCCTTCCTCCGCCCCCTCCTCCTCCTCCTCGCGGCTCTCCTCCGCCTCGGCATCTTCGTCCTGCTCCCACTGCTCCTTATCCATGATGCTCAGCACATCCCCGAGCATGGAGGGGCCCAGGTCGATGTGGAAGGACATGATGGACTCGGCGTGCTTCAAGCCCGCCCCGCCCTTGGCCACCAGCACGGGCAGCTCCGTGATGTCCCCGAAGTCGCGCTCGTCCAAGCCGGGGCTCAGCGGCCCCGCGGCCGCCCCGTTGGGGCGCTGCTGCTCTTCGGGGCTCATCTCCTCGGGCAGCTTCTTCACGGGGCTGGAGGAGAGGCTCTTGGGCAGCTGCCCCGCGCTCCTGTCCACGTCCTTCTCGTTGAGCTGGGGCAGGGACACGGCGTTCTTGACGAAGAGCGCCGAGTCGCGCAGCGAGCCCAGCATGTCGCGCCGGTCGCCGCGCGTCACCGACTGCGAGCGCTTGCTGCTGCGGAAGCGGCGGGACAGCAGGCCGGGCTTGGAGGCTCCCGGCTCCTCTCCCACCTCCGGCACCGGCTCCCCGGCCTTGCTGGTGAGGAAGGAGGTGTCCCCGAAGGCGTCGCCGGCACGCCCCACGTGCATGGTGTGGCGGAAATCGCCCAGCGGGGCGCTGATCATCTCGGCCGTCAGGTCGGCCCGCGAGCGGCGCTTGGAGTGCGCCGAGTTGGACACGAGCTGCTTGAGGATGGGCATGGTGGCGAGCAGGGGAGGCTGTTCCACGCTGGGGCCTGGGGATGCTGCTCACAGATCCACAGCCGGGATCCCAGCGGCGTCACGGGTGGGTCACTCCTAGGGGAGAGCAGGGAGGGATATGGTCAGGCTTTGAGGGTGGGGGTGGGTGCCAGATTTCGTCCCACCAAGCTGTAAAATGTGACCCCGTGCCCATCAGCTGCTTGGATCTCGCAGGAATTGGCTCCATTTCATACAGGACACATCCTCCAACCCCCCTGAGCTCCCCACACCCCCAGACCCATCCCCGGAGCAGAGAGAAATCTCTGGGCACAGAAATCCCTCAGGATGATCCCTGACTCTGTGCCCCACATGAATGGGCACCACTGGCACCCTCTGTCCCCTCCTGGTGCAGCCCCAGCCATCCCGGGTGGGGCACAGCAGCTCCAGCCTCTGCGAGCTGCACGCTGAGAAGATGCCTGGGATTTTTTTTTCTTTTTTTTCTAATTGGAAGAAAGCAGGGAGGAGCAGACGCCAGGAGGAATTGGAAACAGACGGCAGGAAGTGTGTGAGGAGGGCGTAGAGCCCCCGGGAGGCACCGCCAGCCGAGCAGGGGGACGGGGGGACCGGGATGGGGACCCCTTCATGCTTGGCAGGACGGGGACGCGGGGACACAGCTTTGCTGCTGCTCTGGAGCCCCCCAAAACCCCCCGTGCTGCTCCCCGGAGCTGAGTCCATGCGTGACCATCCCCCGGCCGTCCCGTGGTCACCGCTGTGACTCAGAGGTGACACAAGTGACGAGGGCTCTGTCGGACCACAATGGCCACGGGCACGATGTTCCTTCCCTCGGCCACCTCGGGGCCACCGGCCGAGCTGGTGGCGACGGGGACAGCGGCTGTGTCCCCGCATCCCGCGGCGCCAGGCAGCCCCAGGTGGTCCCGGGAGAGGCAGCCGGGGAGGAAGGGCTCGTGGCCGCCCTCTTCCTCCCTCCGGGCACCGCCGGCGACACCGCGCCCCGTGACACGCACGGGGAAGGGACGGACAGGACGGACGTGTGTCCTCGGAGCGAGCCTGGGGCGGGGGCCACGTCCTCCCCCCCGGTTCCTGAGGGTCCCAGCACAGCCCAGTGCTGCCCGGCTGCACCACCAGGAGCCACAGCACCCACCCCACCCCTGCCCACAGCCAGGCTGTGACACCCCGCTGTCCCCCACAGCAGCAGCACGAGCTCAGGCAGGCTGTGGCCAGGCAGGATGGACTCTGGCCCCACGCTGGGACAAAGTCCCGGTGCCCAACCCTACCGTGCACGGCTCCTGGATGGGCCTGGCCAGGGCAGGAGTGGCACTGGTGGCACATGGCCACGCTCCCGGTCCAGCCCTGCGGAGGATCCCACCAGCCTGAGCCCCCAGGGCCACCCAGGGGGATGATGGCACATGGGGGACCAGGTGGGCAGCCCCCAGTTTACCCCCAGCAGCTGGGGGAAGCCACCAAGGAGCCACAGCCCCTTCCTTACACCTCAAACCAGGAGCTTGGGGAATTCCTGCCCCTCTCAGCCCCTCCCAACAGAGGAGCAGCTCTCTGGACCCCGCTCCCTGCCTGGGATCTCCCGCACACCCAGCCGGGTGCCTGTGCATGGCACCAACGCCTTCCCCTGCCAACATCTCCTTCCAGGCCAGCATTCCTGCAGCCTTTGGTTTTCCATAAAACAAACACTCCCGGGGAGCTCCCCAGATGGGCCAGGCAACCGTGCTGCTGATTTAGGCCATCTGGGGACTGTCCCTCCCTTGTATTTAGATTTCGGGGCCAAGTTCAGCATTTGTGAGATACTTTGCAAGCCGCGGCAAAGGGGCCGCCGGGAGGTTGGAGCGGGACCGGCCGGGCCAGCAGTGCTCCAGCAGCGCCACAGCCTCCAAACCAGCACCGTGCCCCCTCCCCTGAACGCTCCAGCCCCTTCACAGCAGCCAAAATCTGCCCCCAGCCCTCGGTGTTTGGCTCGCAGCTCGGCCCGGGAGGTGGTGGCAGCACAGACGGACACTGCCGCCCGCACAGCCCGGCCCCGGGGACCCGGACACAGAGCCCTTTTCTCCTCCTCTCACTCGGGGACAGCAGATCCTGTGACATTCCCGCTTTCACAAAGGAAACCAGGCCAGGGAGGCATCGCTGGCACTGCCTTTCCAGCCACCTACCAGGGGAAGCTGCTGGTAACCCGAGAGACTTCGCAGGCACCTGGCAGCGCTGCCCATCCCAGAGCAGAGCCAAGCCCCAGCAGGGCTTGGGGCAAGGGGAGGGGACAGGACCTGCACAGCCAGGTCGAGGACAAGAGGGATAACTCGTACTGACAGCCCTGTGCTGCTTTCCACCTGCCCTCTGAGCCCGGTGGGCTCTGAGGAGCGAGAACCTGAGATGCCCAGGGACACAATTGTCCCTGTAAATGAATGCCTGTCTGCTTGTAGGACAGCACAGAACTGGGACAGCCCTGGCCAGGCCCACGTGCCCTGATGGTGCAGGCTTCCCACGAGACCCCCCCTCCATCCTCTCCATCCCATTCCACTCAACATCAGTCACCCGTGGGGACCAGAGTGAAAGTGGCTCAAAGAAGGAGGCCAGCGAAGGAGAAACACCAAGTCCAGCCACATTCCCATGAATCCTGCCCCCAGCTCTTCCCGCTCACAGGCTGGGAAAGCCAACCTGGGAAAGCATCCTGGCCGGCCCAGCCGGCTCCAAACGAGCTCCAAACGAGCTCCAAACGAGCTCCCCGGCTTCTCCGTGCAGGGCCCCCCAGGCAGCGCCCCGAGATCAGAGGATGCTCTCCCCGCCCTGCCGGGCGCTGGGACAGGGGCTGTGCTGGACCGGTCGGGTCCCCCACACTGCCCAGGGCCAGGGAGAAGCCACACACGGGACAGGGAGGCCACCCCACCTGCTTTCAGCCCCACTTCGGGGTGCGCTGCCCCTCGGGGATCCTTTGATCTTTTGATGTTGGAGCCGGGCAGACAGGAGCTGGAGACAGGGCACGGATCACACCCTGCACGGCCGGCTCAGGAGGGGACGCAGCCGCTGTCACACCCTGGCTCGGGCTCTTCCCAGGGCCTGGGGGCAGGCGGTGCTGGCAGTGCGGGCGGCCCCGGCGCCCCAGTGACCGCGGTGACAGGTCCGCTCCTGTCCCCGGCACCGGGACGCCGCTGCAGCGCGACCGTGGGACGCACGGAGCGGCCTCGGGAGGTGGAAAAGCCACTGCCAGCGAGCATCAGAGCCGCGGATGGAGAGATGGCACTCGGGGAGGGAGGAGAAGCTTGGCTCTCACCAGGGCTCTGGGCACACGGAGCAGCACCAGGCTGGGAACTCGGCGCGGGTGCCAAAAGCAGAGAAGCGCTCCCCGAGGGTCTGCCAACAGCCAGGAGGTAGCCAGAGTTCAGCAAGGAACTATTGGCAGGACACGCCAGAACACGCACAGGGCCATAAATCCTCCAGCTCTGGGGCCACGAACCAGCCCGCGGCTCTGCAGGGCCAGGAGGGGACTTTTCCGGGGGGAAAGGTTATCTGCTCGCTGGCTCTGCCTCACAACAGGGGCTGGCCGGGCTTCCACAGGATCCTGTGGCTGAACAGACCTCCCGACCCGCGCCGGGCTCCGAATTCCTGCGGTTTCGCTGGGCTGGACGGGAAGTAAAGCAGGCAGAACATCCCACAGCGCGGCCACGGCTCCCTCCTACCTGCCGGGGGCCCGGAGCCCGCTGCTCGGGGGGCCCTGGGCGGCTGTTTGTGCTCAGGACAAAACCCAGCGAACAAAGGCAGCGAGCGGCACGGTCAGCACAACGCCGGGAGCTGGCGCGGGGGGCCGGGGAGGGAGCCCCGCGGCCGCCGAGCCCGGGGCACGGAGCGGGGACGGGATCGGGGGTCAGGCTCTGCACCCCCAGACCCAAACAGGCTGAGCCTCCTCGGCGCTAAACCTCAGCTGGAATCGCTCCACGGTTTCCGAGGGAGCTGCGTCCAAAACAGATTTGTTTACTGCGTGCCCGGCAGGGGAGCGAGCCCTGTCCTGGCTGCAGAGATCGCCCGCTGTGCCTCAGTTTCCCCTCACCGCCCATTAACGATCCCTTTAGAACAGTTCTCCTGCTCTATAGATCCCAACTCCCTTTGGAACAGCCTCCCTGATCCATAGATTCGGCGCTTGGAAACATCTATACTTCACGCTGCTGCTGCTGCTGCTGCCGCCGGGGTCAAACCGGGGCGGCGTGGGGCGAGTCCAGCGCCCCGCCAGCGGTCTCTGCCCACGGACCCGCCGCTCTACGGGCACCGGAGCGGGTCTGGGAGCCAGCCCCGTGCCCAGCGCTGGCACAGCCGGGCAGTCCCTCTCTCCGGGGCACGCCTGGCGGCGGGGTGTGCCGCCCAGGGACGGGCAGCAGGGCGGAGGGCGGGCTGCGCTCAGCCGGGACCCCTGGATGAGCAGGACGGGGATTTCGGGCGGCTCTGACTCAGCAGCCGCCGGCGCCCAGCCCCGGGGTGCCGCTGGCCCCGCTCCAGCGCGGCGAGGATCCACCTTCCCGACACGGGCCGGGGGCAGCCACCGCCCCGGCCGCGACCCCCGCCAGCTCCGGCACCGCCACCCCCGCGCGGGGCGAACCGGCGGCGATCGCGGCTGGGGCGGGGTGGGGTGAGCCGGGCCGGTGCCCCGCGCTGGGCAAACAGCGCTCCGCATCCTGTTAACCCCTTCGCCCAGCCGCGCCGCGCACCGGCCCCGCGGGCAATGAGGCGGGGGGTCCCGGCCGCCCCTCTGCCCGGTACCGGAGCGCGGCAGCGCCGGGGACCCCGCCCGCCCGCCGGACAATAGCGGAGCTGAGCGCGGCGCGCTCCCCGCAGGAGCCGGGACGAGCCGGGCCGGACCTGGCCAAACGGGGCCGAGTCTCACCGGGCCGCCGCGAGCCCCGGAGCCCCCGGTGTCCCCCCCCGCCCCGGTACCTGCTCGCCCGGGCCCCGCCGCCGCCGCCGGTCCATGGCCGCGCCGCGCCGGAACGGAGCGCCCCCCCCGCGGCGATGACATCATCGCCCCGCCCGGGCCAATGGCACAGCGCCACGTCACGGGGCGGTCCCACGCCCCCCATTCAAACCCGAGTGGGGCGGGGGGGGCGGAACCCTTGGCCCCGCCCGGGAGTCCGGCGGGAGGGGGGGACACGAGTGGGGTCAGGAGAGGGGTCAGGAGAGGGGTCAGGAGTGGGGGCTTGGCATCTGCCGGGGGGATGCGGGGGTGTGCGGCTCACGGGTCCCTTCCCGCCGGGATCCCTGAGTGGGATCCCCGAGTGTTATCCCCGAGTGCGATCCCCGAGTGCGATCCCCGAGTGCGATCCCCGAGTGCGATCCCCGCAGGCAGAGCACGGAGCTGGCCGCACCCCCGGCGGAGCGGCGGGGTTGAGGTGGTGCTGGGTGACCGACTCGAATTAATTAAGGGGAATTAAGAGCCGCGCTGAGATGCCAGGAGGAGGCGGCTTCAGCCGCAGGGCAGCCGCGATGCCCCCGTTCCACTCGTGACCGGGACACCCGCGAGGCTGCGCCCACATCCCTGTCCCCAGCCAGCCCCGCTGCTTTTGGGGGGCTGGGGTCCCTCCGGGCCGTGGCTGGGTTGGGTGGGCGGTGGCTGGGGCACGATGGCAGGGGGTCCGTGGTCACCCCAGGCCTCCAGGGATGGATTCATGGCCACCGCGCCCCCTCCGTGACCGCCGCAGCCCCACTGACACTGGGCTGAAAGGGAGAGTGCGGGGCGGCACAGCCGCTGCTCGCTCGCTCGCGGGGATTAAGACAAGACCTTTGTGGGAGAAAAGGGGGCGGGAGAGCCGAGATTATCCCGAACCTGCCTAATGCAGCGTTTCTTGGCTATTCCGGGGAATCTGGCGTCTCCGTGGAGAGAGGAAGGGGGGTGGGGTGATGGGATGCTCTGGCCACGCCGTTTTTGGGATGACGCTGTGAGGTCCAGAGGTTCCTCCGGTGCGAGGAGCTCCAGTTCCCGGTGGGGGCCGGCTGTGCCAGCGCTGGGTGGGCAGCACCGGGCACTGCGATGGCTCCTCTGGGCTGACGCTTCCCTCCATCAGATGGCACTCCGGCTGGCACTGCGGAGATGCTGGGATTGGCACCCAGGCACAGCCTCTGCCCCCAGCCCGGCTGTCCAGCACATCCCGCTCGTGCCTGTGCCTCCATCCTGGGCTGTGCTGCTTCCTCCCGCGCCGTTTTCACAGCCCATTTTATTGGCAAATTTTATTTTCCTTGCTCTCCGTACAGAGAAACTGAGGCCAGAGGCAAAGCCCCGGGCCCGCAGTTGAGGAGGGGACCACCCCTGGATGCAACAGCGGTTTTTTTGGGAGGTGAGGAAGAGGAGGAGGGCTTGCCCCACCCCCAGCGGCTTCTCCACCCACTCACGTGGAGACAGAATATGTACTGGAAGGCTGGTGGGACAGCGGTGCAGCGCTGCTCGCCTCACCTGGCGCTGTCACGGGAGCGTGGAGATGGCTGAGACAGCGCAGTCGGGAGGGATTAACATCACCCGGCTGGTGGGAGCCGCCGGGAAGGCTCCCGCAGGCTGGCCTGGCTCCGGCTGGGA
>WBND01001135.1:61264-90135 GCA_013398595.1 Tychaedon coryphoeus
GAGGCTGCTCCGATCCAGGGCTCCCTGGCACCCTCAGGTGCCACACGGGACACCTCGGTGCCACCTCCCAGGGCAGGGCAGAGGGGACGGTACCTGCCAGCGGATGAGCACCGACGTGGTGGTGTGGGGGGTGATGGAGAGGATGGTGGGAGCCTCCTCGGGGGCTGTGGGGGAGAAAAGCGCGGTGAGGCTCCGGAGATGCCCAGGGCAAAGCAGGAACTCCCTCGGGCGCGGCAGTCCCGCTGTCCCCGCCCCAGGAGGTGCTGACCCGCCTGCAGGGTGGTGAGCGACTCCGACTCCTCGCTGTACTCGCTGTCCCCGATGTCGTTCGTCGCCTTCACACGGAACTTGTAGGAAGTGAAGGGTTTCAGCCTGCAGGGAACGGAGCAGGATGGGGATGGGGCCCCGAGCCACCCTCCCTCTCACGGGGCCATCACTCCCAGCCTTGTCATGAGACGGGGAAACTGAGGCACGGCGAAACCACCCCAATCATCACCACCCACCGCGCCCCCAGCCCCTCACCTGTCCACGACGAAGGCGGTGGCGTTGTGGCTGACGGGGGCGGCGTGCAGAGCCCAGTGCCCGTGGGGCAGCTCGCGGCTCTGCACGGTGTAGTAGCGCACGGGGGAGAGCCCATCGCTGCCCGGCTCCCAGGACAGCAGCACGCTCCGCGCCCGCACCTCCTCCTGCTGCGCCAGCGGCTTCCCGGGGGGCTGCGGCCGGGCTGGGGGAGGCGAGGGGCTGGCAGCACTGCGGGGGCACCGCCAGCCCCCCGCCGCCGGCCGCGCCCCCCGTGGTTACCTCTCTTCTCGGTGGTGACCACCAGCGCTTCGGCCGCCTCGCCCCAGCCCTTGCGGGTCTGCGCCGTGACGCGGAACAGGTAGGTGGCCTCGGGCTGCAGGCCGGTGGCCGTGAACTGCCGGGCGCTGGCTTCCAGCACCTCCACGGCGGCCGCGGTCACCGCCGAGGTGTTGAGGCGGTGGCTGACCTGGTAGGCTGCGGGGAGGGAGCGGGGAGGTGGGGCTGGGGAGGGGACACCAGCCCCGTGCCACCCACCCCGTGCCACCCTCTCCATCCCAACCTGGGCACGGGTTGAGCTCACACCCAGCCCGGGACCAACATCCGAGCGGGGAACTGTGAGGTTACGACTTTTTAACCTATTAGAATTTTAATTTTTTAGCACGCTAGGTTACGTATAAGTTACACATATGACTTATCCTGTTTTATCTAAAAAGCGTAAGCAGTATTCTTATTATAGCTTTATTATGTTTAAGTTTTGTCTACAACTGTGGGCTTGGAGCCTTTTGCAGAAGATATCAGTGTGTTTCAACGTTTACTAGAACTTAAGTGACTACTGTGGAATTTAGACCCTTTTTCTCACTAAAACCACTACAGCTCTTACTAAAACTTACTGACTTATTCTACTTTATGCATAAGTGGCTTAATATACTTTAATCTATTCAGCCCTGAGGGCTCTGAGATGCTCAGGGGATCGCAAGGAGCTGGTCCCTGCCTCCCCACGCCAATCCCTGCTCACACAGGAGCTCTGCACCCCTCTGCAGGGCACCCCAGCACGGGATGCTCCCACCTACCCAGGATGACGCCGTTGGGTGCTGCTGGCGGCTGCCAGATGAGCCGCACCAGGGTGGTTCTCACTTCAGGAAAGAGGAGCCCCACGGGGGGCCCAGGCACTGCAGGGAGAGAGATTGGAGTCACTGGAAAGTGGGGAAAAGTGCCAGATCCCACCCCCTGGGAATGGGAACCCTAAATGTCCTGCTCAGGGGGAGAGGGATCGCCCCAGAGAACAGGGATAGGATGGGATCAGGCACCCAGGGACCCCCCAGGTGCTGTCACCCACCGTCATCCAGTGTCCTCTCAAGGACAGGCGGCCGGCTGGGGACTCCATCGCCCATCCTGGTGAAGGCCAGCACCCGGATCTCGTACAGGGTGTACTTGGCCAGCCCGGTGAGCTGGGCACTGCGGGAGCCATTGCCCTCTGCCAGCCAGGACTGGGCACGCGCCTCCGAGCCCTTCTCCTTGTACAGCACCTGCAGCACAGCCCGTGTGACACAGCCAGGCCAGGCTGGCACTGAGGGGCACCAGCTGGCGGTGGTGACACACAGCCAGGGACACCCCAGAGCCTGCAGGGTGGATCCCCCAGAGGAAGCTGTGCTGCCATGGGCAGGCCACGGGCACGAGCTCACCTTGTAGCCCAGGATGAGCCCGTTGCAGTCAGCCTCGGGGATGTCACCCCATCGGACCACCAGGCTGCTGGAGGAGCTGGCCACTGCCGACACATTGCTGGGGCCAGAGGAGGGGACTGCAGGGGGGCACAGAGAGGGTCAGTGGCCGGACTGGCCCAGGTGGGTGCCCAGCGGCCAGGTGGGCAGCAGTACCTGACTCCCGGGTGCGTCCCAGCACCGAGGGGCTCCAGGGCCCAGAGCCGATGGCGTTGAAGGCCTGGACCTGCACCCGGTACTCCGTCCACTCCTCCAGGTCCTCGATGGTGAATTCCCGCTCCACGCGGTCACGGATCACGCGGAGCGCCGGCTGCCCGCGCCCGTCCGCCCGCGCGTACCGGATCCTGTACCCCACCGAGTCGGGGCTCCCGTTGTACTCCTGCTCCAGGAGGGGCTGGCAGGGACAGGCACTGTCACTCCTGATGCCCCACAGCCCCCTCAGCCCACCCAGGCACAGACCCACAGCCCCTCCTCACCATCCAGCGCAGCCACAGGCTGGTCTCGCTGGCCGTCCTCAGGGTGACATTGGCAGGGGCCATGTCCGGGGGGGCTTGGAGGGTCTGGATCCTCCGGGAGGGCAGGCTGGGCGGGCTGGTGCCCACGATGTTCACCTGCCTCATGCGGAAACTGAGAGAGGAGAGGGGGTCACGGTGGGGGACAAGAGGGCTCCAGTCCCTGGGGAGGACACAGTGGGGGACAAGAGGGCTCCAGTCCCCTGAGGAGGACAATGAGGAGGTCATGGTGGGGGATAAGAGGGCTCCAGTCCCCTGGGGAGGACAATGACGAGGTCATGGTGGGGGATAAGAGGGCTCCAGTCCCCTGGGGAGGATGATGGAGGGGTCACAGCGGGGGACAAGAGGGCTCCAGTCCCCTCAGAAGGACAATAAGGGGGACAAGAGGGCCCCAGTCCCCTGAGGAGGACAATGAGGAGGTCATGGTGGGGGACAAGAGGGCTCCAGTCCCCTGGGGAAGACACGGTGGGGGACAAGAGGGCTCAATTCCCCCAGGGATGGCACCGCCCTGGCACTCGCCTGTAGTAGGTGTAGGGTTTCAGGTTGGGCACCTCCATGGAGCGGGTGTCGGGCTCGTTGGCCAGCTGGTGCACGAGCCCCCACTGCTCAGCCTCGCCGTTCTGGCCCACCTGTGGGGTGGCAGTGGGGTGAGTGGGGTGAGCCGCCCCCAAACACCCCCTGCCCCCCCTTCCCGAGCCACCCTGTACCTGTGCCTCCACCTGCCAGCGGGAGATGGAGGTTTTGCCATCGTAACCCGGGCGGAACTGGATGGTGACGGAGCGGGGGCCGATGTTGGAGATGCCCAGGTTGGTGGGGGCACCAGGGAGCTCTGCGGGGACAGGGCAGGGTGGGTGGCACCCCCTGCTTGCCCCCAGCACCGCGCACAGCCCTGCAGCACCCCAACAGCACCGTGCTCACCTGGGGGGACACCTGAGGAGATGGTGGAGGAGGAGAGCTGTCCCTGTCCCTTGGAGGTCATGGCGGCCACCTCGATGGTGTAGGTGGTGAGGGCGGTGAGGCCGGTGACGCGGTACTCCAGGGTGACGTTGGGCAGGTAGTGTGTCACCCGCGTGTTGGTGCGGTTGTACTCCTCCCAGGAGATCCTGTACCCTGGAATGCAGCCCTGTGTCACCCCTGTGTCACCCCTGTGGCACCTCTGTGGCACCCCTGCACCCCACAGTGCAGGGACAGGTGGGAGACACTGCAGAGTGGGAATGGGACAGGAAAAGGGAGATGCTGCAGGGCGGAAAGAGGACAGGACAAAGGGGAGATGCTGTGGGGTGGGAAGGACACATGAGTGATATTGCGGGGTGGCAAGGGACACGAGGGAGACGCCGCAGAGTGAGAGTGTGGCAGGAAAATTGAGAGGGACTGTGGGGTGGGAAGAGGACACGTGAGTGATGCTGTGGGGTGGCAATGGGACACAGGAGATGCTGTGGGGTGGGAAGAGGACACGAGTAATGCTGTGGGGTGGCAATGGGACATGGAAGATGCTGAAGAGCGGGAATGGGACAGGAAAAGGGGGAGGTGCTGCAGGGTGGGAAAGGCAGCCATGACAGAGCCAGTACCCGTCAGAATCCCGTTCTTCTCCAGTGGCTCCTGCCAGCTGACCTTCAGGGACGTATCCAGGATGTCACTGAAGCCGAGGTGCCCCACGAGGCCAGGCACTGCCCAGAAACACCCAAACTCAGCGCCCAAGCGAGGAGCCCTCAGCACCCCCGCGAGGAAGGGGCTCCCCTCGGGGCAGGGTCCATCCGCGGGGTCGGAACCGCCCCGTACCGTCCTCGTGGGTGCGCACCAGCTGCGGGGGGCTGCGCGGGCCGTCCCCGGGCGTGGTGAAGCACAGCACCGAGGTGAAGTACTCGGCGAATTTGCGCAGCCCCGCCACGTAGCCCACGTGGATGCTGTCCTGGAAGTTGGGCCGCACCGTCACCACCGTGGGCTCGTCCTCGTGCTCCGGCTCCCACGCGATGAGCTGGGGGAAAAGGGAACTGCGGCGTGATTTGCTGACATTTCATGATACTTCATTTCATTTACGAGGTGTTTCTACTTTCTACCAACTTGTAGTAGGGATTTTTTGTTATTACGGGTGAGTTTTCTTGTGCTTTTTTTTCCGTTTCAAAGCGGTAAACTCATACAGGTTTTTTCTCCCAAACTGATAATTTTTCCAATTTCTGCGAACCTTAGAAAAATAAATTTTAAAATGCAAAAGAGCTAATGTGGAGTCCAAGACAAAAAAATTATTTTCCTGTTAAATCCCACCAAACATCTGATGTGGCTGCAGAATTACAGCGTGGAATGGCTCTGCTGAAACAACAATTGCAGGACTCCAAACATCAAAGGCAGCAACAGCTGAGGGTGAGCCCTGACTTTCTTTCTCTTTACTTTATTTGATGGTTTAAATGTTTAGATATCCATCTCTAGCCTCCTCTTATTAATTCAGCGTTGATTAATGATCAATTAACAGTGCAGGGAGCACCCGATGCCAGCGCTGTTTACGGAGTTGTGATATCCATCGATAACGGCGTGGGATCCCCCCTTGCCCGCATCCAGGAGGGATGGCTGGGCATTTAATTGATATTGTGCAAGCTAGCCTCTAGCAACTTAATTAAACACTAATTAGGCCCTAAAAATAACTAATCAAAAATACTAAGTGGCGTTTAATAAGAATGTTAAATATCCCGCTCATGCTGGTTATCTCATCCAGCGGCAATTAAATTCCCGAACTTCCTTCGATTGGATTAAGACACAAGTTTAATGTTTTAATTCAATTTCTTTAGTGCAAATTTGAATTAATTGCAATTCAGAATTAATTACAGAGCATGGGAGACTCCAAGCCCATGCAAGTGTTAAATAACAGTAAATATTATTTTAACAGTTGGGACAGATCCAATTAAAATCCAGGATTTCAGCAAGGAGGAGCCAAGACAGTTTGCGAAGTTTTCCCCACGAGCTGTTCAGCTTTTGGGAATCACGCTCACCTTGTAGCCCTGGTTGATGCCGTTGATGAACTGGGGGCTGGGGGGGTTCCAGGTGAAGCGGATGGTGGTGGAGTTGGTGGCCTCAGCCTGCACATTCCCCGGAGGCACCGTGGGCACTGCCAGGATGAAGGGACAGCTCACAGCCACAGCTCCACGAGGTGCCCTCCATCAGCTGGGTGCCAACCCCGCCTCACCCCTGCCCAGCTGTGAGTCGGTCCAAAGTTTCTCTGATCTGCCTCACGACCATCATCAGAGACTGAGACTCCAGAACCCCATTGCTGCTCTGGAGCTGAGTTCTGGCCTGGCCGAGGTGGGAGCTTGCCCAGGGCTGTTTGTGGCTGTGCCTGGTGCTGCCATGGCACGAGCAGGGTGCTGGTTATAGCGCCCTGTTCCTGCACCTGTTTCTTGGAGCAGTGATCTCCACATACAATAGTCCATAAATCTCCCCACCTTTTGGCCAGAGGCTGCTCGCTTTGGAAAAGGACTATAAAAAGTGACTTTCCTAAAGAAGACTTTGAGATCTCCTTTTCCCCAACGGATCGAAGATGTGTCTGTCATCGGACAACCACGAGGATGCGTCCCGTCTGTTGGTAGCTCTATCTCATCCTCTCTCTCTCTCCCCTTTTACTTTGTTTCCTTTACCTCTCTCTCTCTTTTCTATCACAAAACTGAATTGTTTTCACGCAATAAACTGCATTACTGCTTTCTGCTGAGTAAAACCTGAGTCTCTGCTTTTTGTCTTTTGCACCCTGGGGTCGAACAAACCATCATGACTCCCACTCGGGTTGAGCGGATCGTGACACCAGCACATCCCAATTTCCCCTGGGACCTCCACACCCACCCTCCTGCCTCCCATCCCACCACCTCAACAGCACCACCAGGTGCCACGGGGGTGCCCCTGCCTGTCCCTGCCTACCTCCCTGCAGGGTCCACTCTGTCACTTTCATGCTGTAGACCCCCAGGCCAGCGCTGTTGTAGGCGGCCACCTCGATCTCGTAGTTGGTCCAGATGATTAGATCCTCCAGGAGGAGGTTGTTCACCTCGGCGTTGGTGATGTTCTTGAACTGGTAGCCCACGGGCAGCCCTGCCAGGCAGTACCTGGGGACCAGGAGCCATTAGAGCTGCCACTGTCCCCACCAACACCAGCTTTGGGAGCCTGGGGCAGCCCTGCTGGCACCCACCGGATGATGTAGCCCTTGAGGACCCCGTTCTGGTGGCTCTCAGGGGGCGGCTGCCACTGGATCATGATGGACTGGTTGGTGCGGCCGCTGGCGATGACGTTCTGGGGGGGCGCAGAGGGCGGCTCCTCGGGCAGGGACACCCTGCAGGGACAGGGCAGGGTGAGCACCCAGGGGCAGCAGCCCCCCCAGGACCCCCGGCTGGGACTGACCTCTCCGTGTCCTTGCTGAACTGCCCCCTGCCCACGTCGTTCACAGCACACAGGCGGAACTGGTAGGAGCGGGCGGGCACCAAGCCCCTCACTGTCACCGATGTCACCTCGGGGTCCACGCTGGCCAGCAGCACGGTCCAGGGCGCGTCTGGGGGAAGAGGGGACAGCAGGGTGGGGGCCTGACCTGCACAACACTGGGGTCCCCTGCCCGGCTGACGAGTCCCCAAACTCCCCACAGCATCCCCTGCACCAGGGTGACACTGGGAGGAGTCCCCAGCAGTGCCAGGGGGGTTGGAGCAGCCCCTTACTGTTCTCGGAGACCTCCACGACGTAGCGGAGCAGGGGGCTGTTGCCATCGAAGGGTTTGGCCCAGGTCAGGTTGATGGCCCGTTTCTCCTGCGGGCTCAGGGCGGCCACGGGGCTCTCGGGGGCGTGGGGGAGCTGCCTGGACAGGGGGGTTAGGGAGGGAAGGGAGGGAGGAGGGGGCACAGCCCCAGGCGGGGGGATGGGGAGGGTCTCACCGGACACGCAGGTGGGCGCTGCGCGAGTCGTTGCCCCCGGCCGAGATCACCTTGCAGGTGTAGGTGCCGATGTCACCCGACCAGGTCTGGGAGATGTGCAGGGTGCCCACCTCGTCCAGGCGCACCCGGGGGCCGCTCTCGGGGCCCAGCGGTGCCCCGTCCTTCTCCCACACGTACCTGTGCCAGGGGGAGCCAGGTGTGCTGGTGCCCCGCAGCTCCCCAGTGAGCAGAGGGGACCAGGGTCGCAGGGCACCAGGTGGCACTGCAGCACCGCCAGCGCGAGGCTGAGGAGGAGGACCCTCATCTCCCTCCCCAGGACAGCGCTGACAGCAGCCAGGTCGGCAACCCGGGGGTGCCTGGGCTCCCCAACCCCGTCACTCACCTGACGTCCACGCTGGGGTCATGGGTGACCCCGCAGCTCATCACAGCCTTGGTGCCCTTGATGACGCTCTGGTCCTGTGGCGGGTCCGTGATCCGTGTCCTTGCTGCGGGGACACACAAGGAACCACGGGCACTGCGGGGTGGCACCGGCAGGGACAGCCCCCGTTTGCACCCCCAAAATGCAGAGCCCATCCCAGAGAGCTCCATCCCAGGTCCCTCCCTCCCGGGCCCACCATGAGCCCCTTACCCCAGACCACCAGGTCTGCAGAGGCCTCGTCCACACCGCGGGAGTTGGTGGCCAGGCAGGTGTAGGTGCCAGCGTCGGGCAGGTGCGCGGGGCTCACCAGGAGACTCCCCGACTCCAGCAGGGTGAACCGCGGCAGCTGCACCGAGCCGCTGGCCAGGACCCGCTCCCCTGGGGACAGCAGAGCCCGTCAGAGCCACAGCCAGCGGTGTGGTGGCCACCGAGCCCCACGGCAAAGCTCAGGGGACAGGCTTGTCCCCAGCCCTTTACCTTTCTGCCAGGTGATGGCCGGGCGCGGCGCGCCCGAGGTCTCGCAGTTGAGGATGACGGCCATGCCATCGATCACCGTGCTGTCCTGGGGACCCCGCGTGATGTTGGGGGCGATGCCTGTGGGGCACAGAGGTGCACAGCCCCCCCTGAATTCCCTACCTGTGCTCGGCCTGACCCAGAGGAGCTTCCCTCCCACCCACCAACCCAGCCAGGGCTGAGGGGGGCTGGCACCTACTGGTCACGGCCAGGTACGTGGTGGTCTGCACCTCGCCGGCCGCGTTGCGGGCGAAGCACTGGAACATCCCGGTGTCGTCAGGGAGCAGCCCGCTGATCTGCAGGCTGCCGTCCCCCAGCAGCTGGAAACGGGACAGCTTCTCCAGGGGCAGGAGGGCAGCGTCCTTGTACCAGGCCATCTCGGGAGGGGGGACACCTGCAGGGGCACAGCAGTGTCAGGCACGGGGTGCTGGCTGCACGGGGAGGGTGCTGGGGAGCAGCTCACCCTTGGCTTGGCAGGGGATGGCCACCACCTTCTCCATCTCGGCCGTGATGTGCCTCTCCGGCTCCCTGACGAACTGCGGCGGCTCTGCCGAGGGAACCGGGAAATAGGAATGGGGACAGAGTCTTTCCCCAGGGTCCTTGGGGTGGGCAGTGCCCCTCCTGTCACCTGCCATCCCAGCCCTGGGGCTGAGCTCATGGCACGTGTGGTGTGGGCCTCTCGTGGGCAGGAGCTCACCCAGCACAGACAGAGATGCCTGAGGGCAGGAGCTCACCCAGCATGGGCAGGAGCTCACCCAGCATGGGCAGGGAGCTCACCCAGCGCAGGCAGGAGCTCATCCAGCATGGACAGGAGCTCACCCAACATAGACAGGGCTGCCCGAGGGCAGGGGCTCACCCAGCACGGACAGGTAGGCGCCGGCAGTGACGGCGGGGACGCTGCTGCTGCGCAGCACAGCCTCGCACTCGTAGAAGCCGCTGTCGCGCAGAGCGGGGTGCAGGATGGTCAGCCGGCGGCTGTAGTCGCTGATCCCACTGGACACGGGTGTCCCATCCTTCTTCCAGATGATGTGCAGCTTGATCAGTGGCCTGGGGGGGCCAGAGGCGTGTCAAGAGCTCCCCTGGAGGATCCCACCGCCCTCCATCCCGCAGGACTCAGGTGGGAAGGATCTCCCTCCATCCCACAGGTTCCAGGAGTGTGGTGGGAACAGATTTATGGGCACCCAGCCCCGAGGCTGGGCAACGCCAACAGGGACATTCCCCATCCCCATCCCAGTCCCCACCCCACAGCTCACCTGGCGTTGGCCACGCACTCCATGGTCACCTCTGAGGTGCCGGCCACCACGCTGGTGTTCCTGGGTGGGACAATGATGGTGGGCGCGATGGGATCAGCCGGGCCACCCACATCTGGGGAGAAGGAGGCCAGAGGGACAACCATGAGCACCCCCTGCCCACCCTGGGGTGTCCCCAGGGGGGCACCCAAATCCCTCATGGCTTGGAGGAGACAAAAGTGACAAGGACCTGATGCCATGTTGGTGACATTAGGGTGCCTTCCCTAAGCTGTGTGCTCCCATGGGAGCCCTGGCACGCCTGGTGGCAGCAGGGAGGAGGGAGCAGGGAGTCCATAAAGCAAAATGATGGCAACAATAAAAAACCCTCATGTAGGCGCTGTAAAAACGCGATCGGCTCGAAAGCTGCTGATAGAGCTGAATCCATAAACAGGGGCTCTGGGATGTTTATGGCGCTCCAGGACGCCGAGGGACGGGAAAACAGATTAATGGGGATGGGAGACAGGCAGACACAGACAGGGATAACCTGTCCTAACCCCGCAGAGCAGCAGGAGGGGGATGGGGGAGAGTGTGACAGGACTGATGTCACTGCAGGGCAAGTCCCATGGGATGGGCTGTCACCACCCAAATGGGCTGGGGGACCCTTGGAAGTCCTGGAGGGCTCAGAGGAACTGGAGGGATGAAGCCACAGTGGTGGCCCCCAGGCAGGGGCTGCTCCAGAGCGCCAGGAGCTGGCAGGGGGACAGGGACAGGGGACATTCCACAGCCCATCCCGGGTGCAGGAGCAGGAGCTCTGCCTGTGACAGCGCCTGCAGCACAGCCACCAGCACCTAAATAAATTCTGAGGCAGCCGAACTGTTAAGTCAGCAGAAGCCAGAGCCTTGGAAGAGATTTACTGCAAATTAAATTTGGGGGCGAGGCAGGGGATGGGGGGAGGAGGCCAGTGCCCCCCCACACTCACTGGCCACGGTCAGGGTGATGGGCTGGCTCGTCTTGTTGTCCCCGTTCTTGTCATTGACCGCCTGCACGTAGTAACGCCCCGCGTCCGGCGCCACCGTGGACAGGATGACCAGGGTGTTCTCCAGGGTGATGGCTCTGGGGGAGCAGAGGGGGGAGTGAACCCACCAAGCTGGGACCCCCAATCCCCACCCAGCACCCTCACCTGCCTGGGGGCACCCACATGGGACCCCCAACCTCGCCCCAGGATGGGGGGAACAAGCCCTGCACCCCTCAGTCCAAGCAGAGCCTGTGGGACAATGCAGATTTCTAGGATTTCTCCTATTTTTTTTTCCATTTTTTTTACCTAATGGAACAATCTAATCTGCTGGAAACATAAAATGCTGTGGGGAATATGGGTTTTTTTACCATTAAATATGAGATAAAGAAGTTTTATCTCCTCAATCCCGCTTTGCAAATCGAAAGGAGACCAGTTCAATTCCTGCATAATGGGGGTTACAAATTCAATTCCTGCAGGCAGCACCGGGATGTGCCACAGCTCCATGGGGACACCTGGCACACGCATGTGTGGCGTGCTTGGCTCTATCCCACCCTCTGCCCCACCTTGTTTTCGTTTTTTTGGTTAAGAAATCCCTTTCTCTGGTGACAAACAGAGCCATTGGTCACCCAGTGCGTCCCTGGGTTTCAGCACGATGCGCTCCAGGTGTCAGTTAAACATCTTTAGTGTGGAGACAACGGGAACTGGGGGAGGCTTGGGGGTTGCAGGGGGATTCTGAGGGATCCTGGGGATGCTCACATGCGGCTGCTGGGGGAGATCTTCCGCCCGTCGCGGAACCAGGTGACCTGCGGCTGCGGGAAGCTGGCGATGCGGGGCGCGCGGATCACGGCCGCCTCCCCGTGCGACACGCTCTGCTGCGCCTCGCCGTCCTCGAAGCTGCCCATGTCTGCAGAGCAGGGCAGAGAACCGTGCCAGGGGCTGGGGGCGCGCCCAGGGACCCAGGATGGGGTTTGGGGGGTGGGTGATTGTGTTGGGTTGATGTGGCCAGGAATGTGGATTCTGTCACCACCTGTTAAACCAGGTGGGGCAGTGACCCTGATCTCCTGGCACACATTCTCTGCTCATGGGCCAGCTTTAAACCAGCTGGGGCAATCATCTTTATCTTTCCCACAGCCCATCCTCCCTCCAGGAAGATATCATCTGCTGCTGGCCCATTGAGTCCACATCTGCCACTGCAGGACTGTAGCCACCATTTAACTGGACTGCTACCAACACACCCTGACTGACTGATGGGTGTCAGCTTGGATTCTGACTCTGACAGGGTTGGGATTGTTTTTGTAATACTGTATTTCTATTTTAATTTTCCTAGTAAAGAATTGTTACTCCTAATTCCCCTATCTTTGCCTGAGAGCCCCTTAATTTCAAAATTATAATAATAATTTGGAGGAGGGGGGTTTACATTCTCCATTTCAAAGAGAAGCTCCTGCCTTTATTGGTAGATACCTGTCCTTCAAACCAGCACAGTGATGCAGAGGGGGCTGCTCCTGGTCCCCTCCTGGGCTGGAGGGCTTGGCTGGCTCAGCTGTGGGTGGCTCAGATGCCCTGAGCTGCTGCTGGTGATCCATCATTCCAGCTGGAGCCCCCTCAGCCTTGTGCTGGGTCAGGGACCCCTGTCTGAGTGTCCCCCACCACAGCAGGAAGGGCCCAGGGACTCCCCAGCTTCTCTCTGTTCCCTGTCCCATGTCCCAGTGCCAGGACATTCCCAGTGTGACCCTGACTCCAAGGGTGGCACAGCTGCCCCACCCCACCCTGCCATTCCCAGGCTGGAAGCACACAGCAGTTGTGGGAGACTGAGGAAAGCTGGGGGGGGGGGGGGGGGGGGGGCGGGACAGGGGATTTTTATTGACTTCCTTAATTGCTGTAATTAAAAACATGTAAAGAATCCTTTTTTAACGACTTTGCCATTATCATTAGTTGTTAGCACAGCTGCCTTATTAATTTCTCATTATCCTCCTGATTTGTCACTGCTCCTCAGGAGGTGTTTAAGGGGATGGGATTGGGGGTGTCCCAGAGGCCGGGGGGACAGAGAGGGGCAGGTCCCTTCAGGGGACAGAGCCACCATCCCAGGCCTCAGCACTGTCATTTCCTCCTAAAATCTCAGCACATCCCTGCCAGCATCACCCCAGGGATGCTCCAATGTCACTGCCAGTGTCACCCCAGGGATGCTCCGAGGTCCCTGCCACTGTCACCCCAGAGACACTCTGGATGTCCCTGCCAAGCATCACCCCAGGGATGCTCTCACGTCCCTGCCAGTGTCACCCCAGGGACACCCCAGACCCGCACGTGCTGGCCACGAGTGGCACCAGCACCAGAGCTGTCACACACTGCCGGGAGCTGCGTGTCCCCGTGCTGTCCCCTCGGAGCAGGACGCTCACTTACAGGCCACCTGCACCTCGGTCTGGCGCTGCAGCAGGGCTCCCATGCGGTTGCGGACGATGCAGCGGTAGAAGCCGGCGTGGGTGCGGTCCAGCGAGGTGATCATGTACCTGCGGGAGGGGCAGCAGCAGTGAGGGGACACCCGTGCCACTGTCACAGCCCCCCGGAGAGGCTGCAGGACCCGCACGCCCTCCCGATTTCCTGCCCCTGCGCCAGGAGCTCCTTTTCCCCGAGGAGCTGCACTACACGGATGCGCGTGGCTGTGCAGGCTGGGGGGACACCCCAGTGTCCCTCAGTGCCCCACGGGGACTCGCAGCCACCCACCCTGGAGGTGTTTCCACTGTGCACAAGGCGGTGACTGTCACCTCCCGGTGTAGGGGCTGGGTGTGACCCATGGCCCGCGAGCTGGGACCCGCAGCCCCGAGCCCTGCCCCTGCCCCAGCAGTGACACTGCGGCCTGCTGGTGTCACTCTGCCCGGACCTGAGAGCGCCCAATCCCGGCGGAACCCCCTTATCACCCCCACGCCTGCTCCTATCAGCCGCCAGCGCCGGCAGCCGCTGAGGAGATAAAGGAAATCACCACATCTCCACTCGACCACCCCCCGAGCATCGCCGCTGTCCCCAGCCCTGGAGCTCCTGTTTCATCCCCCCAAAACAGACTGGGGGAGCCTCGGGGGGCCGGGCAGGCGCTGCAGCCTCGCCGTCCCCAACGGGCAGCGCTGCGAGATAAAGCAGAGAGGGAATAAATAAAACAAGCTCAGCCCTCCTTGCCCAAAAATCTAATCTTGCGTTAAAACCCGCCGCGGGCTCTTTCGGCAGAGCTTTGTTTGCTCTTCTGAGAACTGAGCGTAAATTAAACTTTCATAAGACCTGAGGAGCGCGTTCCCTGCGCCGGGAGCGCAGCGGGGCCCCTCCCCGCACGGGAGAGGGTGACAGGGGACACAGGGGTGCCCTGGTGGCACGGCGGGGATGGGCAGAGCACGGCGGGGCTGGCACCAAAGCCGCGGTGCCACCCAGCCAGCCGCCCACCCGGGCGGAGCGCCGGGGTCACCCGTCCCCGCGGGAGGAGCGAGGGTGCCCTTTGGGAACGAGTCCTTGAGTGTCACGGCTGATATTTAAAAAAAGCTCCCCAGAGGCTTTAAATAAGATATTTCAATTCCACGGAGCTGTCAGGAGCGGCTGCAGACGCCAGGAATAATGGGCCCGCTCTCCTTGCGGTGTCCTCGTTAATAAATCACACCGTGACTCCCGAGCGCACGCACGGCGATGGACGGGTGGGGGGACGGACGGCAGCAGCAGAGGGACACGTGTGTCCCCAAAGAGATCCCCGTCCCCAAAGAGAGCCGTGTCCCCTCCACCCTCATTCCAGGACGGGGACAATGCAAAGCCACCAGCTCTGGCACAGCCCAAGGGACCCAAACCGGGTCACAGGAGCACCTTCAGTGCCCAGCGCTGGCAGCAGCGTGTCCCCACAGGCAGGACACCTCCACGGCCACAGGGAGCCTTGGCCCCCAGCCCAGCAGATGCAATTAAGGGGACCTGGTCCCCACACACGGGAGCTGGAGGAGTTATTGAAGCAGCAGCACTTCCACACACACCTCAGCAGCTGAAAATAGCCCGGAGAAAGGAAATCAATTCCCGGCGCAGCCCAGCCCGCAGTCATCAACCAAACCAGCACAGACTTTGTTCTCTCCCGCTCGCCTTCACCGAGGCTTTTATCCAAGACCGCTCGGATTCAATTTCCTTCCCCCATCACGCCTGGCTAGAAGGGGACGGGAATGGATTTCACCCCCAATGTCACCCTGCTCTCACCCCCTCACAGGGGATGTGCTGCAGGCAGGAGGGGTGGATGTCACCCCACATTTTCCCACCCCCAGTTTGTGCCACGGCTTCATGGCCAGCAGTTCCAGGGCCGTTGTTCCATGCAGGGAGCAGCTCCTGGTGGCTCTGTCCATCCACCCCCGCTCCAGCCAGGACCGAGGCAAAGCTGGCCCGGCTCCCGGCGCAGCCCTCGCTGCTGACTCCGCTCTTCCAGGGGTTTGTTTGGCTTCTCTGTGAAGATGGAGGTTGACAGGGCATGGTCCGTGGGGAAAAGCCCTTCCAGAGCGAGCACTGACCCCAGTGCTCCGGCAGGAAGCGGCTGCGTCCCGCTCAGCCCCGGGGTCAGGAGGGGGCTCCGCGGGCAGGAGCCCTGTGCCGGGACACCGGCGGGTTTGCAGCACCGGATCAGTCTGACAGATGGATGGCTGCATGCTGGGAATGCCAGCCTGTCCATCCATCCATCCATCCATCCATCCATCCATCCATCCATCCCTGATCCCATCAGCGGGGCAGGCCAGGGCACAGCAGCGTGCCCAGCTCCTTCCCGTGCCACCCTGGCACATTTCTGGCCACATCAACCCGACACAACCGTGTTCTCCGGCACAGCCGTGCCCCAGCCCCGGCTGCTGCCGTGGCTCTGTTATTGTAGGGTTGCTGAGGAGCGTGGGGCTGACGCTGCCGAATTATTCTTAGATTGAGGGGGTGGAGAAGGGCCGGGAAAAGCAGCAGCCAAAGGATTTGATCCATCAAATTGAAAGCCAGGCGAACGCAGAAATCTCTGAGGTTCTTCCAATGCCGCCCAGTAACAGCAACAGCTGGATCGGATTTGGGATGGAAGCACACCGGCACAGTCCCCTTTGATTAATACCCTGTGTAACGACTAATTAATTCTGGAGGGGACGTGTGTTTGAATAGTTACTGTGGGATAATGAAATGTCAAGTGAGCATTAAAACACACTTAGCAGAGGTTTAACGACTCGAAGCATCCCAGCCGTGTCCCGGCCCCTGCGCCGGGCCAGCGCTCGATGAGGCTCTGAGCACCCCCCTGGAGCTCCATCAGCCCCCCTTAACCGGGCTATTGGATCTCAATTAGCGATTGGAACGGGCTCTGGCTGCATCCACGTGGCCGCTGCCTCTCCTCCTGCCCGCGGTGTTTTCCCTCGGCCGTGGGAATTGGGCGGGCGCCGGCAGCCCCGTAAATCGCTGCCTCAATTGGCCCTGCCAGAACAATGAGCCATTTAATAATTAATGCCCGTGTATTAATCAGCCTCCTTCCTGCCGAGCAGGGACTGAGCGAGCCTCCATCCGCGTTGTGGCATCCGGAGGGTTTTGGTGCATTGCTAACCACGAGCCTGGCCACCTCCCAGCTCCGGTGGCATCTCCTGCTCCGACAGTTCCCTGTCCCCTCCACCCCTTTCCTGAGCCCCGCTAAGATCCCAGCACAGAAATTCCCTCTTTCCACCCCTGCCAGCTCTGACACTGCTGTGCTTCACTGGCACCACTGCCCTGTGCCCCCAGCCCCTCATGCCAACATTGACGTGTCCCCTGAATTCCAAGCAAGGCACAGAGACAGGCAGGAGTGTCCCAGCACAAGAATTCCCAGGAAAAGCCACCCCATGCTGCCCCTGCTCCTCACCGGCACTCCTGGGGCTTTGCCACCTGTGGTGATGGCAGAGGTGACACAGGCCAGGCTGGAGCCACAAGAAGCAGGATGGCCCTGCAGGGCTCCCACCCAACGCTTCTAATGCTCCCATTAATTACCTCATTGCATGGTAATTAGCTCCCCAGGGCAGAGGGATGGGCTTCACACCTGGGCTGGCAAAGAGCTGGCCCCACCCGAGCAGGGATGGGCTCTCAGCAAGAGCACATCCTGAGATTCCAGCAGGAATCCAGGGTGATCCATCCTGTTTGCCCCAGGTCTTGGATTTCCAGAGGCTCCTGGCTCCATATTTTAAATTATTTGGGGACAAACTCTGGGTATCAAACATTTGGGATCCTCACCAGGCCATAAAGGCACGTCAGGGTTGTGTGTGTGCAGCCAGTTGTGTCCCTGCACCCCTGGGGGACACCCCAAAACAGCCCAGTGAGGAGTGGGGGTTGAAAGAGCCCCAAATCTCAGTGAGCCCACGCAGAAAGGCTCCTGGAAGCAGATGGAGATGGATCAGAGACACCACGTGCTGGGAAACCCCCCAGGGCTGGCATGGGGTGGCACGGGGAGGCTCAGCTGTGCCAGCCCTGCTTGGCTGGCAGGAGCTGGGGCAAAGCCAGCTGGAGTTGGAGACGGAATTAAACTTTTCCAAGCTCCAGCAAAGGAGATCTGGGCTCTTGAGAGGAGGCAGGGAATCCTCCAGTAGCTGCTGGGCTCCTGCAGCAGCTGTGGAGGCCATGAGGAGAGGCACGAGGGCTGATTTAGGAGCTGGAAGATGCATCCCTACGGATGGGAGTCTGTCCAGAGGTAATCTATGTGTAAGGTAATTTCCAAAGGCAGCAGGACTCGATGCAGCCCTTAATAGGACAATCTCATGTGATAAATTACCAGACCCAACTAATCTGCATGTTAAATTTCTTGTATGAGAAATAAATATCCCCAATTCACCAGAGAAGCGCTTTCCTTCCGAGGATTTCATTAAAGACATCGAGCTGCCTGATTTGCATGTTATGATTCCTCATACAAGCAGCTCCAGAGAGCTCGTGGAGAGCCCAGCACTGGAGACATCCTGGGGGGAAAAACAGAGCTGGACAGCGGGGCCAGGGCACCTGAGCGGGCACCCAGCCTGCTGGCACCTCGGTGGGCATCAGAGGGGTGTCACAGCAGGGATCCTGTGGGAAAATGGCATCCTGCACCCCATGGCAGCAGCAGGGAATGGAGGGAGCAAGGGGAGGGGAAGGCAGGTGGTCCCTGATCCCATTCCACCCCTGATCCCATTCCACCCCTGATCCCATTCCATCCCCGATCCCATTCCATCCCTGATCCCATCCCACCCCCAATCCCATTCCATCCCTGATCCCATCTCATCCCTGATCCCATTCCATCCCTGATCCAATTCCATCCACAGGGATGTTCCTGGGATCACAGGTCCGTGGGCACACACAGAGCCAGGCTGATCCCTGAACTCCCCAGGGATGCTCCCCAGGGAGGATATCTCCACACACACACATAGAGCCAGGCTGCTGCTCAATCCCTCAGGGATCCCTCATCCCGCTCGATCCCCTGGGATCCTCCTGAGGGAAGACAGCTCTGCATGTGTGTGGAACCAAGCTGGGATGCTCCCACCCCCAGGGATGCTCCAGGGGACGGGTCCATCATCACTCACAGAGCCAGACTGTCCCCAGGGATGGCTCTGAGGGGGGGTGACTCCACAATCACACAGCCCCAGCGCCTCTGAGTCCCTCATCACACCAATCCCCTGGGATGCTCCAAATGCTCACAGAGCCGAGGGATGCCGCCTGCTCCCCAGGGATGCTCCCGAGGGATCAGAGGCACCGCCGTGAGCCTGCCCAGCTCGGGGCCAGGGCCCGCCCGCGCCCGGTGGCCACCGAGTGCCCAGAGCCGCTCCGGTGGCGGCGGAACCGCTGCGGGAAGGAAAAGGGCGGTTGCCATGGAAACGCTGCCAAACCGGGAGAGCGGCTCCATCCCTGGAAAACACGGCGGGAGCTCCTGCGACCACCGAGCGGGGCTGGGGGACAGCGAACCCCTGCCCACAGCCCCCCAGAACGGGGGGATGCACTGGGGCCACTGCAGCGCTGGGAGGAGGGATGCCCTGCTCAGGAGGAGCAGCGGTGAGGATGATGAGGGTGGAATGCTGAGACACACAGCCCGGGCTGGAAATCAGGAGGTGAAGCCACTAAACCTGGCTGGGAACCGTGATGCCACCAAGCCTCGCCGGGAATCACGAGGGGATGCCACCAAGGCCACCACAGCCCCCCACAGCAAATCCTCCTCTCCAAATCCTCCCTGGTGGGCACTGCCAGGCTCTGGGAATGTCCTCCTGTCCCCAGACCGAGCTGGGAGGGGCTGGTGCACCCCAAACCCTTCACCAGCCCCACATGGCCAAGAACATCCCTGAGCCTGCGTGGCCATCAGCACCAGCCCTCCCCTCTCCAAGGATTACTCTGTTTCTAAACTCGTTAACTTTTAATTACAACCTTCCCACTGCCTGAGCGGGCTGGCTCCGCGCCACCGACAGCTCTATTAAAATTCAATTTCTGCCCATCATAACTAATTTTGGTCCTTCGCCTTCTCACCAGCAGCCTCCAGTGCCAGGCAAGACAGCCAAACCCTCGTCTCCACTCTGGAGATCCCCAGGGGCCGCGGGCAGAGCCAAGGGATGCTGGCAGCTTCGGGGGGAGCCCGGCAGGGATTTGCACGGTGGCTGCTCTGCTCCATTGGCTGCGCTGGGTTTGTTTGGGTTTTTCCCCCACGTGTTTGTTTGTTTGGTTGGTTTCTCGCTTCTTTCCTTTAATCCTTTCTGCCTGGATGCTGGAGCTGGGGGCTGAGGGCTCTGGGGGAGGGGAGTCAGTGTGGAGCAGGGATGCAGGGATGCAGGGATGCAGGGATGCAGGGATGCAGGGATGCAGGGATGTGGAGCATCCCAAAGCACAGACATCACTGCTGGACCCTTTCCTACTGAAGGGTCAACTGAGGAACGGACCAAACCCAGAAGAAACTCAGATAAAGGAGTCAGAATCCCCATTCTGGGTTTGGATGTGACCCCCAGGCACCCAAACCCACTCCCAGGGCAGAGCAGGGTCCAGGATCAGGGTCCTGACTCCTTTCTCCTGCCTGGCAAAGAGCTGCATTCCTGGCAGGAATGAGCTGTGGGAACTGTGGGGCTCAACAGGTCTGTGAATTCCACACCACAAGGGACAAGGGTGTCCCTCAGGGCCCCCAGCCGGCGCTCAGGGCATTGCAGAGCTTAGGAGGGGACAGTCCCCAGGGTCCCCAAGGGGGCCCGGGCTCCAGGATCCCAGCAGGCACACCACGTCACCCAGCCACCCTCCCCGCGCTCCCGGCATCCCGGAGCAGCCCCGCGTTGCTACAGCAACACCAAGCCTTTGGATTCGATGCCTGGGAAGGGGGAACGGCTTGTCTCGACCTGAATTATTGATTAAAACAGAGAGGATGACACACACACACTCAGAGGAGACAGGAGAGGTGCCCGCCTTGATTTAAAGGCTGTCTCCAAGGGGCCGGAGCCGCGCTGTGCCAGGAGCAGTTGGCACACGGGGCTGGATCTGGGCACTCACACCAGCCCTTCCCGCTCTGGCTGTTCCCAGGGAGCCACGGGGGGCTGTGATCCGCAGCCCGCTGTTGAGGTGTTAATCCGCTTGTGCAAACACCTCCTCCCCGGTGTTGACCTGCTTAAACTCCCCGTTTGCTCTGCAAACAGAGCCGGCAGCTCCCGGGCTGCCAAGGGCTGCCTGTGTGCTGCCTCCCAGGATGGCAGCCCTGGCGCTGGCACCTGCCAGGGACCTGCGTGATGGGCAGGATTTGCCTCGGAAGGCTCAGAATCCCTGAGTCACTGAGGCTGGAAACACCTCCAAGGTCATCGAGGCCAATCCCCACCTTGTCCCCTTGAGCACCTCGGGGATGGTGTGTTGGGTTGATGTGGCCAGAAGTGTGGATTCTATCTCCATCTGTTAAACCCGGGTGGGGCAGTGACCCTTATCTCCGTGGCACACATTATCTGCTCATGGTCCAGCTTTAAACCAGCTGGGGCAATCATCTTTATCTTTCCCACAGCCCATCCTCCCTCCAGGAGATCTCTCCTGTTCATGGCCAGTGAGTCCCAGGGCATGGCTGATAAAATTCCATCATCCCATGGGAGATGCTCCAGCCAGGGGAGGAGCCAAGCCTTTCCTACCCAGATAAAAACTGAGATTTTGGACAGCAAGGAACCTTCTTTCCACTGGATTCCAGAGGAAAACCAGACCTTTCCACACCATCCCTGCACCTTCAGAGGAAACTGCACCTTCTCCAGGAGCACTGCTCCAGCTGAACCACATCTGCCCCTGCAGGAGGATGCAGCCACCATGGAATGGCACTGCTGCCAACACCCTGACTGACTGACGGGTGTCAGCTTGGATTCTGACTCTGGCAGTGTTTTGTTCTTTGTAATACTGCATTTCTACTTTAACTTTCCTAGTAAAGAACTGTTATTCCTATTCCCGTATCTTTGCCTGAGAGCCCCTTAATTCCAAAATCATAATAATTTGGAGGGAGGGGGTTTACATTCCCCATTTCAAAGAGAAGCTCCTGCCTTTATTGGCAGATAACTGTCCTTCAAACCAGGACAGATGGGGACTCCAAACCTCCCTGGGCAGTCCCTGATGATGGCTGACCGCCCTTTCCACACTCACCTGTATTCCAGGGAGAACTTGGTGAGCTCCTGGCTGTTGTGCAGCCACTTGAACTCCAGGGGCCAGCTGCCCTCGGCCATGCAGGTCAGCACCAGCCTGTTCCCCTCCAGGTGCACCTGGCTCCGCACCGGCTCCGTCTTGAAGTACGGGGAGACATCGTCTGTGGAGAGAGGAGAGGGATCAGGGCTCCACATCCTGCCAGCCCCATGGGCCACCCAGCACTGCTGCCCCTGCTCTTGGCAGGCATGGAAAAAATGATATTTAATGTCCCTTCCAACCCAAAGTATTCCATTGGCATCACCACCACCCCACAGCCACCTCCCCTGCCCCAGCCGGGCCACCCAGCCCCCTCCCCTGTCCCCTGTCCCTCCCTGAGCCATTCCAGCAGCCCATCCAGAAGGGATCAGCCCGCTGCAGGTTTATCTAAGCTGCTTCTTTGCTTTATTCCCGGCTCCCTTTGTAGCATCTCCGAGCTTTTAACTCGGGGGGTGAAGGGGCGGAGGGGCTGCGAGCGGAGCGAGGCACAACCACTTACTCCTCTCCTGTCTTATTTGCTAAGTAAAACTATAAATCGAACCACACAGCTCCATTTTCTGCTTAACAAATGGAAGCCCTTTTACTTCAAAGGCACATTCATATTCCCCAGCAGCTTTCAAGTGCACGTTCAATCACAGCTCTGGGTTTTTTCTTTGGGGTAGGGCTTTGCTTTCTTGTCTGCTCGAGCTGAATTCCTGCCGTGGATCCCCGCGCTGTGAGCGGCACCGAGGCAGTGCCCACCACCCTGGGGGTGTGACAGGAGCTTGTGGGAACTCAGAGACACCCCCAGAGCTGCACTGGGGGTCCCTCTCCTCAGTCCTGGCTCCTGCACACCCACATGGAAATGCCCAGTGGATTTACACCACCCTGCCCAGCAAAGGGGAGGGCACGGTGCTGCTGGGTGCCAGGCGAGTCATTAGGAAGGGAAGGAGCAGCTTGTGGCTGGTTAATTTAATTTTCCTCTCTGACCTTCAGCAGTGGCTGGAAGGGGCAGCCCTCACTCATCTTGGTGTCCCTGCCTCAGATCCGGGATGGATTGAGGCAATCAATCCCAGGACATGCTTGTGCCCACTGGCAGCTCGGTGCCCTGGCTGTGGGGTTTGGCACAGCCACTCCCTGGCCTGGGGAGCCCTGCAGCCCTGCAGCCCTCAGGGTGCCCCAGGAGTGGGGACACAGGGCTCACCCCAGGGGGAACACCCCAGAGCAGGATCGGTGTCACCTGCGCAGGGCAGCGGCCACACGTGTCCCCACCACGGCAAAGCTTGACCTGCAAGGCCGGGGCTTCGCCCACGCCACCCTGGAGACTTTGGGATTAGGGCAGGGCCCAGATGGGGACGTGGCACAGGCAGATGGCAGCTCTGGATCCACACACCAAACGAGCCACACACCAGAGCACGATACAGCTGCAGGGGGATCCAAGCACGGCACATCCCTGGGGCTGACCCTCAGGGAGTGCTGATCCCCAGGGAATACTGACCCCAGGAAATGCTGATCCCCAGGGAGTACTGATCCCAGGAAATGCTGATCCCCAGGGAATACTGACCCCAGGGAATGCTGATCCCTCAGGACCAACCCCCAGGGAATACTGACCCCAGGGAATACTGACCCCAGGGAACGCTGAACCCTCAGCACCACCAGGCTGTGCTGATGGGGTCCAGTGGCACAGTGGGACAGAGACCTGGCATGCCCAGTGCACCCAGTGCCTGGGGGGCACCTGGGAGGTGTCCTGGAGGTGTTTGGGAGGAGTTTTGGAAGCGTTTGGGAAGCAGGGTGCTGCTGGCAGCACCTTCCCCTGAGCCCGCCCGCCGCTTGCATCCATCCTAATTTGATTTTAAGCAGCTAAGGCTCATCACGCTTTGAAGCGCCCGAGCCATCTGTTCTGCATTAAGGGGTGAAAAACGGCGCAGGGGAGGAGAGGCGGCTCCGAATTCCACCTGGATCGTTCCGTGGGGATCCACCCGCCAAGGTCACGGCCCCTCCCGTGCCCCCAGAAAGGCAAACCCACCCCAAACACGGCAGGGGACAGCGGGGAGGGGGTCCTGGGGATCCTCTGGGAGGGGTGAAGGTGGCACTGAGCTCGAGTGGAATCCTCCTCATCCTCCTCATCCTCCTGAGAGCCCCGTGCCCCTCCTGAGAGCCCGACCCAGGGCAGGGGTGGCAGGAGGAGAGGAGGGATCAGGGAGGGGAACGTGGCTCGTTAGGTCTGAGATGTCCAGAGAAGCCTCCAGGGACAAGACCCGGTGTTCCTGGTGCTCCCAGGGGGTGCCCACACCAGTTCTTGGAGGGGAGAAGAGTGGGGCCCCCCAGTGCTGAGCAGCGCTGTCCCCCTCGTCCCCAGCCACTTCTGCAGCCCCACGCCTCAGTTTCCCTCTCCTCTGCTCCCTGGGGACAGCTGCACCCTCCCAGCATCCCTGACAGGCCCTGGCACCACCAAATCCGGGTCCATGGAGCTCTCACCGTGTCACCACGGAGCCAGCCCCGATGGGAGCTGCCACTGCCCCGGCCCTGGGCCCAGGGGGGGTTCCCGGTGGGTGACAGCCACGTCCCCCCCCCAAACAAAGGGTCATTACTGCTCATTCTGCCTCTCCCCCATCTGTTGTGACTGTTTACACTCCACTTGCTAATTAGAGGCTAATTAGTTGGTGCAGAAATTCATCACTTTCCAAACACAGGCGGCAGCGAGGGGCGGCTCCGGGAACATCTGCACATCTGCCGGTGGCACGGGACACTGCGGCGCTCCTGTGCCACCCCCTGCCACCCCACCCCATGCCAGCAGTGTCCCCTCCACACAGAAAGGCGCCCCCAAACCCCTGGGTCCCCGTCCTGCCCCCAGCGCTGACCCCAGAGCTGGTGATGGATGGGATTCCAAGAGCTGGGGACAGGGACAGGGACAGGGACAGTCCCGGCTCTCTCCCTCCCCTGCCGATGACAATCTAATGCCAGGCCCTGGCACAGCACTAATCCTGCCTAATGGGATGACAATCTTGGCCCCTGCACTTTAGTTACATCAGGGGCATTAGACCCGAGCGGGCGCAGATGTAGGGCAGGGCTCCCCAAAGAGCCGTAATGGATCCTAATTCCCGGCCCTAATGGGAACTAAGCTCCCCTCTGCCCAGCCTCAAATCCCTCTTGATGGGAAGGGACGGGGAGTTTTAAGCCTGGAGGAATCCGGGAATGGCTGCCAAGGGCAGGGCTCTGCCTGGCAGCTGCTGGCAGGGGGGTGCTGGGGACAGAGGGTGCAGCCCCCTCCTTTTCCCTTCCCCCTCAGAGGCAAGATGGGGATGGGGGCAGCAGATCCAAGTCCACAGGTGCCACCCCCGGAGCTCCAGGGGCACAGGGACCCCTGGGTCCCCTCCTGCCAGGGGGACAACGCAGTCCCCACCCATGTTTGTGCTCAGCAGTGCCACCCCCAGTGCCCCTTGCTGGCAGCAGTGACATCCATCCCCTGCCCAGCCCACCCGCTGGAGGGTGACCAGCCCGTTCCCGCCAGGATTCAGCAGGATGCACCAGGAATCCCAACGGATCCAACACCCACTGGGACCTGGGGGATGTTCTGAGCCCAGCCCAGCTTCACCTGCAGGCTCCAGGTACCCAACAGAGCCCAGCCACCAGCAGGGACCAGCACCTGCCTCAGGGAAAACAACTCCATCCTCTTCCTCCTTCCCACCAGGATGTGGCCAGGGCTGGGAAGTGCCCACTGCACTGCCCACAGCCCACCTGGACCACAGAGAGGGGACAGAGCCACGTCCCTGCTCCCCCCACAGCTTCCCAGAGCTCCCCACATCCTTCCCGAGGCATCACCACCCAAAAAGGAGCATGGCAGCCTGGGAAGCAGGATGCCAGCCCAGCCAAGAAGATGCCAACCCTCCAGGAGTGGTGGCACGGCCACCTGGCAGCTCCCACCCCGGCCCCCCTCCCCAGCACGGGGAGATGGAGCTAAATCTCCTCAGCATCAGACTCTCGCTGGCACCGCAGCACGAAGAGATTAAAAAACAATAAAGAGAAAGCGAAACCCTCCGCTATAATTACCAGCCTTTAGCCGCCAGCGGAGGCAGGAGGGAGGGAGGCAAGGAAAAAGGGGGGAAAAGAAACAGAGGAGAAGAAGAAATCCACTAAAATTTTAATAGGAACCACTGCATTTAATTTAACGACACATTTTTTCAATTACCAGAATAATTGTTTTATTCATAAAACGAGTTTCAATAAGAGGGTAATTTTCCTTTGTTTTTATTATTCATTTGTGGAACATATTCGCTGCGCGGTTCCCCGGCGCCTCCGCAGCCACGCCGCAGCTGGGGGAGCTGGGGAGGGGGGAAACATCACCCACAGCCCCCAAAAACAGCACCCACGGGGGACCTGAATGTCCCTGAGCACCCTGTGGGGTCCCAGCCTCAGCTGGGGACAAGCAGAGGTGGCACCAGGGGATCCATCACCGTGGGGACACGGTGGCCCTGGGGACAAGTGAGCAGCTAGCCCTTGGCTAAGTCGCATTCCCGGCTTGCTGGATGCCAGGTGAGGTCGGGAAGCATCAATTTATCAGTGGGTGCTGCTAAAGCCACCAGGTGGCTTCGACGGCCCAGGTGTCCCCAAGGGCACGGAGCCACCGCCACGCCCCCGGTGCTCCCGTGTCCCCTGCCGTGCCCCCTGCCGTGTCCCCTGCCGGGGCGGCCGGTGGCGGGGGGCAGGTGCAGGGGGATTAGTGGCTCTCTCTGCCGCTGTCAGAGCCATTAGTATTCCTGAGCCACAGCTCCATCCCCTTAATAAAAAGCAAACACGGAATTGAAATGCCGAGCGCTGCCGGCACCTGGGGAGCCACAGAGCGCGACGGTGCTGCCAGGGGCGACCAGGGGGACAAGGCTCTGGCTGGGGGTGTCAAGGATGAAGCCAAGAATGAGCCAGTGTGGTTTGGGAACCTTGGCTGAGCTCTACCTGCCCTCCTCCCAACACCTGGGCAGGTGCAGAGCAGCCTGAGCCACACCCTGCAGCCCCTGAGGGGACCCCATGGGGTGGCAGCAGGGCAGGACGGCTCCATCCTCTTTGTCCCATCCTCACCACAGCCAAAATCACCGAATTCCAGAGTGGGTTGGGTGGGGGAAATCCTCAGAATCCATCCAGTGCCACCCCTGCCATGGGCAAGGACACCTTCCAATATCCCAGACTGCTCCAAGCCCTGTTCAACCTGACCTGGGACACTGCCAGGGATCCAGGGGCAGCCACAGCTGCTCTGGGCACCCCGTGCCAGGGCCTGCCCACCCTCAGAATAATAAATAATAATAAATAATAAATCATTTCTTCCATGAGAGCCATCCCAACTTTGGCCCTCAAAAAAAACCACAAAAAACTGATGACGGTGATCCCAACAAAAAAATGGTGATTCCAGCAGAGCTGGCCTTGGAGCAGCCACAGGGACACCCAGCCGTCCCCTGCTGTGCCTTGCTGTCCCCTGCTGTCCCTTTCTGTCCCCACAGGCTGGGTTGTTGCCACGGCTGGGTTGTGCCCCGCTCGCCACATGGAGCAGTGCCACAGCCCCACCCACCTCATCCCCAGGGACTGGCCCGGCTGCCCCGCACACCCCCAACCACGCCATGCCTTTTGATGTGGCTTTTTTTGCCTTTTTGACTAAGAAAAAGACTTATAATTGCAGATGTGACCATTAATCCTCCCAACTTACTTTGTTCCCTTCCTTCCCTGCCTTCCCCTCCCTCCCTTCTCCCCCCACTGAGACCAAGAGCTTTAAAACTCTCCTTCTGGCTATTAATTAAAAGCAACCTCTCCACTGCCGTGAGTGTACTTGCCATAAATTAATAGCAGCCTTCTTAATCAAATCTTATCTCCTCTCCAAGAGCCCGGCGCACGGGGCCGGGTTGGTATCCCGGCCGTGAAATGCAATTCCCGATGCTCCAGCGGCCTTGGCAGCTCCGCTCCGTCCCCTCCTCGCCGCTGCCCGTGCGAGCCCGGAGTGGCCACCTGGGCCAGGAGGGAGGAGAGGGGCGCGGCCACCCGGAGCGCAGGTGGCTCCCAAGGGACGCGCTCCATTTCTCAGCCATTTACCGCGTTTATCCGCAGCCCCCGCGGACCGCGCTCGCCTCCCTGAATTATTTAGGGAGGGTTCGGCGCTCCGAGGCGGTGGGAGCCGTGCTGGGAAGCGCTCCTGATGGAGCTGGGGGTGTGGGAAGGCAGCGGGGCCACGGAGCAGATTTTGGGGGGTCGGTTCATCCAGTTTGAGGGGTGAGCTCAGCGTGCTTCAGTTTGTGCAGAATATTGGAGATCACCATCCCTCCAGTCCCCATCCTCATCCCACCAGGTTTTCCTTCTCCCCACCCCACAGAATTCCCAGACAGAGGGAGACACAGACATGGTGCCCTGCAGCTTCTGGGGCTGCTAATTCCAGCCCTCTCCTTTGCCATGCGGAAAACAGCGCTGGACATGATTTTCCTTCTTGGCCTTGCCCTCCTGGTGGGCTGGGACAGGCACGGGGGGCTCGGTCTGGGGCCCCCCCACAGCACCACGGCCCAGGAGACACCAGGGGCTGCAGAGGGAGCCCCCAAAAAAGAGCTAAGGGGGTTTTCAGCCAAGGCAGGGCCGCCTGCACAGCTCCAATCCCACCGGATCACAGGGATAAAACCACTCTGTGGAGCAGGGAGTCGCTGCCTGGGGGTGCTCAGGGGTGCAGGAGCATCTCACAGCGGCCACATCCCTCCAGCAGCAGAGCCCAGAGCCATGCCAGGTGCTGTGCCTGTGGCCAGGGAAGAGCTGGGAGGCTCCAAGGGCTGGCACTCCGTGCCCTCCAGCCGTGTGCCACCAGCACATCCAGCCTTGCCGGGCTGCTCACAGCTCTGGGAGCTGCTGCTCTGCCCTGGGGAAGGGGCACAGGTGGCACGTGGGGGCTGCTGGCCATGGGCACGCCATCCCTGGGCTTGGGTCACAGCTCCTGCCCAGCTGGAGATGGGCAGCTCATCTCCATCCAACCCCCTGATACCTGTGCAGCTGCTTTAGCAACTCCCTGACATGGGGAAAAGGATTTTTGGGTCACTCTGGGGAGTGGGGACACCCATAAAGGGTGCAGGGACATGTGCCTGTGACCCCCTGGCAAAGGAGGGGACCTGGCTGGGCCTGGCAGAGCCCAGAGCTCTGGCACTGCTGGTCTGCCCCCTGTGCCTCCCTCAGGGGGGATTTGGGGTTCCCTACATGCCCTAAGCCGATTGCAGAGGTGTGGTAACTGGATTAAGGGGGAGGCTGAGGGAGATGCCAACCTGCAGGAGCTGCTCAGCAGAGCACGGCTCCTGCCCGTGTGACGCTGCAGGATTTGCAGAGCCGGAGCTTAAACTGATTTCCTTCCCTTAAGCCTTTGGAGAGGTGAAGCTGCAGGAGGGGCGTGGGATCTGCCCCCTCCTCACCCCACAGAAACCCTGCAGGGCCCTGGTGTGGGCTGGCAGAGGGG